>MUZC01002132.1:0-33472 GCA_002072015.1 Radix auricularia
CTCAATTGTCTAAAGAAATAAAGATATGGAACTCCATTGTCTAATTAATTATTTGCGTCAGAAAATAAAAGAAGGGGACAAAACTCGTTGTCTTGGAGATCGTTTTAGAGAAAACCTGTACCACATAAAATAAACCGGCCATTTGTCCCGTTTTGAAACCTTTGAACAACAATGCTAACCACAGGGAAGTATTGGGGAATCATGCATTTGTTGTTGTTTTTTTTGTTTTCAATTGGGAATTTAGTTAATAAGATTTACACAGCTGTCGTGTGTGTAGCATGCTCTAGGAGAGAGTGACTCTCACTGTGTGCTAAATTCGTTTTATGTTCTCTACTTTATTAGTTTCTGTAGGTAGTCTCGATATCGTTAGATGAACATTCAATTCTGTCAAATTCTGTATAATCACGTTATTTGGCACTTTAAAACTCGGGGGAGTTTTTTTGGTTTAAGTCATTAGGAGGGTGACACCACGAACTACCACCTCGGGTGACACCAACCCGAGTGACGCCTCTGACCATAACATGAACATTTAATTCAAACTATCGATACCGTAACATGAACATTTTATTCAAACTATCGATACCATAATATGAGCATTTAATTCAAACTGTACTTTTTTCTGTGTAATGTTGAATCTGTCGTAGCTACTCAGCGGCACATTTAACATTAATAATTGTATCGAAATAACTCCTAACATTTATGCTTTATTTTACACATATTTTTTACTGTATTCTTTAATCCTAAATGGATCACTGAAACTCGAAAACAATAATTATTGGAATTACGTTTTACAATATATTAACACTGCGTCCTACATTTAGGATTCCCTGCTAAGATCTCCACTCTCGAAACACAAGAAGCTCAATGATCCTTGTCTAGCAAGGAGCTGGTTTTAAACAAATGTTTTGTTTCGTTTCTAACCAGGAGAACGTGCGCTCTGTTACAAGACTAAACATAAAACACTTTTCGGGCGAGACATTAAATATTTTATTGACGGAAAAACCACCGCCGAAATATGAGTCACATACAGAATATGCATATTGTAGTACAGGTCTCACCAAAGGAGCGTTATAGTTTTATATTATTATGATATCTATTTTAAAAAATCTCTTTATAATGCATAAGGTTGTTGTTGTTGTTGTTTTCTTTTTTACCATTGACAAGGAGATTTCGTTATAATTTCTCATTTATTATTAGTTCTAAGTATTTTTAAATTTTTAATCTTTAGTTTGGATTAGATGTTTTCCATGAGTGAGATACTCTTTATAATTTATAGTTGATACTTTTATGGATGAAAAGACATACTTCAATTAGTTTTCCCCTTTTTTTTTATTCATCTAGTATCCTGGTCTTTTTGTCTGATTTTGTTCTGTTTTAAATGTTCTATGGATTCTACAATCTTTAGCAAATACTTAATTTGTGACATGCTGTTTGGTAAATCATTTATTATAAAAAATTAGGAAGAGCCTAGGACAGTTCCTTTTCAGAAACTCCTGAGCTAACCGTTACTAATGCTAGGGAGAAGGAAGGGAACGCCAGGGAAAGCCCCACGAGTGAAAATCCGGAAGACTTAGGGAACTCTGTAACATTTATGGCCATATTTATTACTAATCTTGTGATCTATGTCTTAATGCAGTGATCCTCAACCTTTTCTCTGATTCGGGGTGCTTAAATTTTGATCTTTTTATCGCGAGCCGCTGACATGGGGGAGGGGAGGGTGGACGTTCATTGTTTATGTTTTAGACTTAACTAATTTTAATTTATTTGTATTTAAAAATGCCTTAAAAAACAATCTTTGAGATTAATAAGGAATAAAAAGTGATTTAACATTTTCACCCACTAGAAAGCTAAATCAATGATTCCTCTGAGCTTGTTTTTCGGCATCGAGGCGATTTCGTCAGCGGGTAGTAAAAAAAAAAAAAAACAACGTGGTGGGTGATAGGATTAATAAAATATAATGTCTTGTCGGAAAACAGAAATAAACAATGAATTTCATCTCTTAGTGAAGTGGCATCATTGTAGATATTGGATTCCTTCGGTAAATAGGACGTTTCATAAAATCGGTAAACTTTTCATGAAAATACAGTCGAACCCACTTATCTCGACCTCGGTTAACTCGCCAACGCTGTCAAATCGATGTTTTTGAAGTTGGACCGCCAAATTTTCTCATCGGTTATGTCGATTCTTTTATGTCACCGAACCCTGATATCTTGAGCACAAAAGAGGGCCAAATTTGTCACTTAACGTCGGTTATCTCGATCCCCATGACCAATCGCCAACCTTTGAAAATGTTTGTTATGGATGCCACTTCACCATCTCACTACCGTATTTTCTTTTATATAAGACACGTCTTATACAAAGTTTTACATATCCCTCACCAAAGGTGTGACTTATATTAGTGGGCGTCTTATCTAAGTATTTTTTTAACATGAACGATACAATGTGTGATATTGAAGGACGATTATTGTGGTTGATGTTCATTATTCACAATTTTCATTCCTAGTTGTAAAACCATTAACGTTTTTTTTAAAAAAAAAAAAGACAGTTTTACTGTCTGGTCCGTATTTTTCCTTATTTTTTTTTTAAAAAAGAGTTAACAAAGAGAGTGCATATCAAATGTTCGCCTCGCACCGTCTGATGTTGACTTCAAAGAATAGATGACGTCACCGCCCGCCCCTGTGTTAGTTCTCATACTATGCTTCGCCAAATAAGTGAATTTTTAAAAAAGTTTTAATCATTCACTAGCTGAACTTCACTAACAGTGATGACGTGTATTTTTTTTATTATGTTCATAAATACTGGAATAACGGCAACGCTGTTGTGTAAGAAAAAAAAAAGCCTCCAAAAACACGTGCATGTACATTCTCATTTATTAACGCACAGCGTTCACATAAACCATATGTTAATATTTTGCCACCATATTGCTTTTCGTTTATCTCGATCAGTGGTTATCTCGACGCTTTATGGCAAACTCTTAGGCCGGCGACATGACATAAATGGATTCAACTGTAGTCTTAATTTATTTTGAATGGGGATTTTATTTTATTTTATTATTTTTATTTTTTTATTATTATTATTATTATTATTTTGCGAGTGTTTATGGATAAATTATTTTTTTATTCTTTAAATTCTTTTCCAAATACCATTCTTTGCAAAACCGGCTCTAAAGCTGTGAGTTATTTTGCTATGTATGTTCTAAAATTACATTTGTAGCTTATGGCATTTTTAGTTTAATTCCACTGACAGTGATCTTTACTGTACGTAAAATTGTCCAGATATTATAGGAATATATTGTTATATGTATATAAACTATAATTTGCATTCTCAATAGTAAATTCTGGACAAAATTTTATACTTTAAATACCAGAAAACTTAACTTAAATCAACGCACACAGAGAGGTACTTAACAAACAATAAGTGAAATATTTTAACCTTCGTAATTGAACGTTTCAGGCAGAACACTTCTGCTGCAAAGCAGGGTGTATTTCTAGTTGAACACACACACACACACAAACACAACACACAATGAACGGAGTGGTTCTAAACAATTATACGACACGACTAAAATATCAGAGCATTAAGACAGTGGTCCTCATAGCAGCCTCCTTGTCACTGACAAGGTATCGGTCTCAAAAATGACTTTCCTGTGTGACATATTAATACTGCTCAGTTGTTCTTCAGGGGAAAATAGTAAATGCTTTTAGAAAAGTGGCTGCATTTAAAGCTAAACGAGTCATGGGGACGCACCTTAACAGAGGCATTATGGGCATCTTTCATACATTACACGAGATTTCAGACGAGACTGGGCCTGATAATTAATTCTCACAGGCAATGCACGATCAACTCTCTGTACTTTAACATGAATGAGTTCGAGCGCTGCATCTCAACCAAACGACCCGCGAAGTGGTAAGGAATGGATCCCTGACCTATCTGTCAACAAACCAGGCGAGTCTTACATGTCTGTGCAAGAAGAAGTTCAAAAGCTGGGAGATTGCAAACGACGGCGGCCTCAAAATTTCGTTCGAGGCAACAACTTTGATGGTGTTCTGTTTGAAAGTATTTTGCTGGAATATCCTGAGATTGTTACCATAGCCCTTAATAAATCGCTTTGGCTATTTCCGGCATCCTGTCTAGATCAAGCTGGATTTTCTGCAGTGACAGCAACCAAACAAAACAACAAAACGACCTGAATATAGGCCGCACATTTTGGATGTTATGCGACCCGCTCATCACTTGTCTTTTTTGTGTAGTTGGTTAAAAGTTAAAAGATGACACATAAAGGAGACATTCCAGCTCCAGTGGTATTTAGATTTTCAAGCAGAGCATTTAATAAGTGTTACTTATGACATCATATATTTAACATTTTTTTGTATTTATCGAAATTAACGATTAATTAATCGTTAATTTTTCAAAAGTTAACGATTAAATTTAAAATAATCCTTAACAGCGCAAATTCCAGGGATATGTTCGATAAATTTGAAGATTAAGCAAAAGAAAAATCGCCTGATGTTGATTTCAAGAAAAGCAGATATTGCAGAAGGCTTTAAAAAATGATGATGAAGGAGTTAGTACTATATGCCGAACATATAGATGTGGGCATAAACCTTGTAGGGAAAGCCAAGCATTTTGATCGTTTTGATAGACGTAGTCAAGCCCAAGTTTCAAGGGAACATGAGAGTCAGAGACGTCATTATCTGCATTGGTTATTATTTAACGATAGTTTTCAATCAGCATTCTTTGCTTTAGAAGGACTTTTGAGATTGTTTCGTATCATGAAGTTGGCTGATTGCCCTGGAAAAAGATTTTTTTTAAATTCTCCGCCGAGGAAGGATACAAAATGAATTTCGGAAGAAAAAAATTGCCTTAAGATAAATTAACTACTATTTTAGAAAATGAGAAAGTGACAAGCTACGCAGTTTATCATTTGCTCTATCAAAGGTAAGAAAGAAATAAGAAAATATTTAATTTATACATGTATTTTAGAATTATATAATTCCTAAAGCCTTATAACATTTTTCACGACATAATGTAATACGACTTCGTAAATTGTGCCAAATTGTCTCATTTTATCAGAGTTTTATTTTAAAATTTGTTACGAATAAAAAAAATTTAAGTGAACGATTCTTTCACTACCTAACACTTCTTATTCTTTTTCAGTGTAACTTTCTAGGTATCCGAAAATTATATTTGGCATTGACATAGAATATCTGAACATATAAAGAGTCCAATGTATAAAATAGCTTAGGGCCCCATATATCAAATAGCTTAGGGCTACATATATGAAATAGCTTAGGGCCCCATATATCAAATAGCTTAGGGCCCCATATATCAAATAGCTAAAGGACCCATATATCAAATAGCTTAAGGACCCATATATCAAATAGCTTAAGGCCCCATATATCAAATAGCTTAGGGTCCCATATATCAAATAGCTAAAGGACCCATATATCAAATAGCTCAAGGCCCCATATATCAAATAGCTTAGGGCCCCATATATCAAATAGCTTAGGGTCCCATATATCAAATAGCTTAAGGACCCATATATCAAATAGCTTAGGGCCCCATATATCAAATAGCTTAGGGCCCCATATATCAAATAGCATAGGGCCGCATATGTCAAATAGCATGGGGTTCCATATGTCAAATAGCTTAGGGCTCCATATATAAAATAGCTTATATAGGCCACAATATATAAAAAAAAAGCAGAGGGTCCCATATGTAAAATATATCAGGGCCCCATATATCAAATAGCTTATGGCCCCATACATTATATAGCTTAGGGCTCCATATATCAAACAGCATAGGGTCCCATATGTCAAATAGCTTAGGGCTCCATTTATCAAATAACTTAGGGTCCCAGTCCTATATATCAAATAGCTTAGGACCCCATATATCAAATAGCTTAGGGCCCCATATGTCAAATAGCTTAGGTCCCCATATGTCAAATAGCTTAGGGCTCCATATATCAAACAGCTTATATAGGTCCCCAAATATCAAATAGCTTAGGACCCCATATATCAAATAGCTTAGGACCCCATATGTCAAATAGCTTAGGTCCCCATATGTCAAATAGCTTAGGGCTCCATATATCAAACAGCTTATATAGGTCCCCAAATATCAAATAGCAGAGGGTCCCATATGTCAAATAGCTCAGGGCCCCATATATTAAATAGCATAGGACCTACATCAAGTCTAAATCTAGCAACGGGATCATCCAAAATTGTGTGTCTTTAATATTACTTTATGTGCAGTAATTTGGATAACTCCATCTCATATTGTAATCGAAATATGAGATCTAACACCTGATCTCTTATTCCTTATTTTTTATATGGCTTGCTTGGTCAAATTTTGCTATACATTCGTGTAATCCAAAGAAATTGGGTGAGAGCAAAGTATTTCCTTTTCTCGTCTGAAAGGTAAACCACGCTCTGCATGCCGTACTAATTGTTGCTGCCACAACTCGTTCAAGAATATGTTTCCGAAACTACCAAGTATTACTTAAATGTCCGATTTGCTTATTGAAGCCTATTGTTGTGCCACGTTTGCTTGTAAGAAATGTTACCTTATAAAGCTCTACACGAGTCTACAGAGTTTCATGAGATTGAACTAAATTGTGCGTCAATCACAAACTATGTAAAAATATATGACAATTGCGCAATCAAACGATTCTTGGTGGACCCCAAGAATGTGGGGGCCATAAGATATAGAAAATAGCTCGTTAAGGTTATAGGTAAATCCAGCACTGGTTATCAGTATTTCTAATATCTTAATTGTCTTAGGAAGGAGTTACTGGTAATTATCTTTTCTTTAAACATGTCTACGAGCGACAAACCCCAGACCGCATAGTAAAATATGGAGAAATGTTTACTATCACTTGAATACAGAAAGCGTAAATGTATCTAATGGGAAACGACTTCAGTGCGTCTCAAAGTGATGGTCCGGGGACTGGTGCTGGTCCATGGGTCATCCGACGCCGGTCCTCGGAAGTTATCAAGAAACTGCAGAGAAAAAAAGTGGTGTGCAAAGTTACACATCTTCCTTTTTTGTGTGCAATACTACACAATTTGCTGCGCAGTTATTATAAAACTCGGCGCGGCATCGGCTAGAGAGCTGTGCGGCTGCACAACCACTCAAATCTAAGGGAACATTGGCGGAGGTAGTAACTTTTTAAATGATAAACTATGTCTTTATATACTGACGACTTTGTAAGTCCTATTAAAAATCAATTTGTCTGCTAGGCCTACACAAGAAACACAACATTGTTTATTTTTAAAAAACATTTTTTTTAAATCAACAAAATATTGTAGAAGATCTGAGCCGGGGTTCTAGTTAATCTCTCCTACTGCTCTCGTTCAAGTAATAACAACTCGCCACTCAGTTAGTCAATTCTTTGTTTACATCAAAACTTCTCATCTGGCCGTCGTTACGTTCTTGGTGCTCCGTCTCTCTGTCCGTACGACGTTCTTCGTGCTCAGACTCCCCCTAGACACCCTCGCTTCGACTCGGTGGCTCCCAGACTTAGTACGTCGCCGCTCCCTGGCTTCTGAATTCTGGTGTAACAGGTCCCCGCCCTTATATTGCTAGCCACCGGTATGTGGGTCATACGTGAGACGCCCTCCTCATTAAAGCCATTAAAACGAAACAGCATTCATAGTTTCCACAAGTTCACATAAATTACATTTGGCATCTCCCTGGACTATGGTCAGTTTGACAGCACTAAAATCTTTGCTCTGGACACTGACGATTATTCGTAACCTAACACCCCCACGTTCCGTCGCCTTCTTGCCCCGAGAATGGTCATGTGAATTTAAGGGGGGGGGGAGGACAGAGGAGGGTCATGACATTTGTCTGGGGTGCACCCTTACCCAAGCGTTTCTCCACACTATTCATAAATATTTTTGTTGTAATTACAGTAAATATCTTTGAAAAGCTAAAATATACTTTTAAAAACATTTAGACTAGGTGCTTTTATAACATGGTCAAAGTCGCGATAGTAGTGGAGAAGGGAATGAGAGGGGAGGGTATATATTAAAAAATTGTATTTTAAAACATTTGCTGGTCTCAACTGGTAGAGTAGCCAAGGGTAAATAATGTCAGCGTACTTCAATGACTCGTTAACCTCCTGTCATTGATTCATTCAAAGAACCAAAATCTTTTCTTTTTTTTTGTGTGTGTTTTAATATTTTTTTGTTCCAAGTTACATGTTCAGAGGGAACAGATGTGTCAAAATACTTTGTAGAACTTTGTAAAATAACACGCGTGAAGCCATTGAAAAAGTCATTAAATAAATTGCAAGCAATGAATTTGTAAAATAAAAATTCTATTTAAAGATGCCCATTGTTTTGTTTGTTTTCTAAAAATATTTTATTGTTGATGTCACTTCAGATTTCTTTAAAAACCCCTACCCATAGTCACAAATGCTTTACCCCCTCCCCCCCCCAGGCGCGGCGTAACGTCATTTATGGACGGCCCCATACTAAAAAGTTTGACAAGCATTGACTACTTCCAAAACGTTATTGTATTGCCATAATTATCTGCAGTTATTTTCCTATCACTTATATATGTATTTTTCTTTGTTGTTGTTTTACTCCTCATTACTATATTTGTAATATACAATTCAGCCTTTGAATCTAATCTGGAGATTCAACAAAAATTTTTAATAGTCCGAATTCACATTTTTAAATCCCATATATTAACTTCACCGCCGTCTCTCTCTTGGTACGGCGTAAAAAACTGATTTCTGTAGTCACCAACTTCCCGTCCTACTGACGGGCTGAAATTTTGCATATAGCGAAGACTCGTGTCGCCTAACATTGCATTGTATCAAAATTTCAGATCGTTCGAATGTACAGTAGTTAAATTAATACACCTTTAATTTATCTCTATATAAATGTATGGTAGATTCTACCCGTCTAATGTTGACATACACGTGTTTGCTGGAGTTCAGTCTAACGATCGGTGACCACCACCCCCCTACCCCCACACGTCCCCTGTAAATGTTTGTCGCGTGGTGCATATTATTTTGAATATAAGCAATACTTTTAGTTCTGTCTCATATGTAAGGGATTTATATTCAAAAAATTTGTTTTTACGGGTTGTTTTCATTTTTTAAGGTCATTTTTAGCGACGTTTAAAAATAAATCCTGTTTGTTTTGTTTCGTCCCTTTACTTTTAAGGTGTCCAGATTAAATAGCAACTTCCGGTGTTAAAAAACTCTATAGCGTCGGCTAATGCATTGATAAGACTCTAAAATTTATGCGTGGTTAAAAAATAACTAATGCACTTTAGCAAAGCCGAGCCTATTAAAGACATAAGTTTCTCTATTCAAAGAGAAGCATATATTCTATTACCAAGTGAAGGTAAAATTTATTTTGGATTTTTTAAAGACATAATACGCGCACTGGCTGCACACTCATCGACATCATTTCATTAATCATCAGACTCCTCCAATTCACGACTCGCACTTCACTTTCACATACAACATTGCTACTCATTGCATCGCTTTAACTTTAAATGACTGTCGTTGTAGTGGCTGATCCTCGGAAACATTACAGAACTACAGAGTTAACTCGCCAAATACACTTGACGCCTTAACTTTGTTCAAATTGTGATTTTGATGTGAACAAGACTCATAAGATTGCTTAGGACTTAGGGCCTAATTATAATTTGTGGGTGGGGGGGGGGGGCGCGGGATCATGGAGACCTTGAGAGCATATACTATAATTTATAGTTCACTTATGCTTCTAAATATGCAGCAAGAGGCAAGAAGTGTTAAATACTTGACTTGTCACGACTTGTGAATCAAAATTTACAAAATTTAAACTTAAACCTTACAAAGTCAAGAAGCCTTAACTAAAACTTAACTTATACTTATATTTCCAAATAACTAATTTATAGTTTCTTTATTTTTGGTAATAGTCAGTTGTGTCCCAAGATCATATATTATGTGTCTTGTTTGTCCTCTATACTTAATCTGAAACTGAGATAAAACAAAGTTACGAGTGTGCTTGAACTGAATGTGTTTTATTTCTGTTACTGTTACAGTATAGTCAGGGCTAAGTGAATTTCTGGGAATAAGAGTGCATCTCATCCTATTCATCACAAACCTAAACTTTATCCTCAAGCCCCTAACCTAAGCCTCCTAATTAAAATATGGCCTTTAAAAGCCTAAGCAATAAAAAGTACAAAGCAAAAGAGCTTGAGGATGCAAATTGAACCTAGTCATGGCCTCATTTCATAAACCCCTTTCCAGAGTTGTCACTAGGGAGGTGCAGACTGCATCGGGGGCAATAGTAAAGACAAGATCCATATCTATTTGTACATATAATAAATAAATTGATTATAATGTTTAGTCATGAACATAAAAACAAAGTCATACTGGGCTATTCCATTCCACTGCACTTCATGAATCAAAATAATTGAAAACTCTATTACTATGATTTTTGTATTGTATAACTGTTTTCCATTCATGGACTGAGGATAATCTTATGGTTGTTTTAGATGAAAACTAAGGAAACTCCTATCATTTAATAAATAAGAAGGTGTGTTTTAAACAATCCATATTTTTTTAATGGGGTGGTGACATTTGATGGCAATTTTATGTTCAATCTGCTAAATTAATTATTTTAGCCTTCAATGCTAAAAGTTTGCACATAAAAAAGTTATACAGAGAAAATAACAATTTTATTTAAATGCTGTAAGCAATATGAAAAAAAAAAGTAAGATTGTTAACAGTTAACCGGTCCTCAGATCAGGATTTTTTTCTGTGTTACTACGGCAGAGCCTATATGCCAGTGTTGTCCAACCCGCGGGCCGCATGTCTAAAATGGCCCGCCAAATCTTGGTACAATTTTTCTTTTCTTTAACAAAAAAGTTTTTGAAAAAATTAATAACTTGTGTGATTCAGTATTTTTGATAATTTTTTAGGGACAATGTGAGAATTGTGGCATTTTTAATAAGATGGGGTGGGGTGCGGCAAAAGAGTTTGGTGGTTTGATAGATTTATGTTCAGGGCGTGTCAAGTGGACAATTGGGAAACTTGGGTTAGCCTGAAATCTGATACAGCCGGATAGGGCAATCCTGAGATTCTCCATGTTGGTTTGGTCAGGGTGGGGTGAGGGCGGGGCAAAGGGTCGTTCAACAGTTTTGATTTGTAGCTACCTGTTCATCATGAGAATGCCAATTTCGCCCAGGATTGGTTTTGATTACATTGATCACTAAAACGGCAAGTTCTGGACAGAAGGTTAATAATAGAACAAGGATAATAAAAATGACACCTCAGGCCTCCTAGGGTTATTTGATACTCCCAGGTCACTGCAGAGGAATGTAAACAAGTTGAAATAAACCTAACTGGGTTCGGGGGAGGGGTGTGGAGTGGTGGGGGGATAAATGCCCATCCTTTATTTTTAAAAAGAAAAAGGCCAGTGGCTGGTATTTATTTCGAAAGTTTGACCCATTCTAGGACTATAACGCAGAATAAAAGTTGTGTTTGTGGTATCAGTGCAATTCACTTATGAAGAAGTTCTGAGAGATAACAGGAAAAGATTTTTGAAAGGACATTTGTTTCTAAAAAGAAAATATGGCGAGTAGGAAACGAAAAGTTACAGAAGAGAATCGTACTTTTAACTCTTCGTGGGAACTCGAATTTTTGTTTTCTCTGTTTAATGAAAAGCCAGTGTGTTTGATTTGTCAGGCTACTATTTCTGTTATCAAAAAGGCAAATCTACAGAGACACCACAAGTCAGTGCATGCTGATTTTGATAACGAATATCGGAAAGGAACAAAGCTAAGAGAAGACAAAGTTAGTTCTTTAAAGAAGAATTTAAATGGCCAGCAAAATGTTTTCCGCCGGATTTTGAGTTCAAGTGATTGTGCTACTGAAGCGTCTTTTAAAATTAGCTGGTTATTAGCAAAGAAACAAAACCGTATATTGATGGTGAAACGGTTAAACTCTGTTTTCAAGAATGTGCTCATTCGTTATTTTCTGATATATAAGATATTCGAAATCTTACACCTGTTTTGCTTTTTGTAGAAAATCCTTTTACTAGTGATGTTTCTAATGTAGCTTCGAAAATGACACTATTAGGAGCAGATGAAGGTGCAGTGCAGCTTGAAATCATTGAAATTCACCATAACATACCACTTCGTGATAAACATAAGAATTCGTCACCAACTGAATTCTGGATGACTTATGTTTCTGCAGACGAATTTCCACAAGTATAAAAAATTTGTGAAAAATATTAACCTTGTTTGGGAGCACATACGTCTGTGAAGCTGAATTCTCCATCATGAATAATATAAAATCTAAAAATCGAAACGCTTTGACTGATAAGCATTTGGAAAACTTAATAAGAGCAGCAGTTACAGAATACGAACCCCAAATTAGGAAAATAGCAAGTACAGTTCAAATCCATATATCACATTGGAGATGTGTAACAGTTTTTATTTTAAAAATTTTGTATTAACGAGGAGACAAAATTCATAAGGTAGGCAGTATATATACATTAAATAATTTTCTTTAGACGTTAATTGCGGCCCCCGGCCTCATATGGGAAAAAAATTTGGCCCGCGGGGTCAAAAAGGTTGGACAGCACTGCTATATGCGATCGACCGTGACATCAAAGTGTTTTCTTAATATACCGATATTTAACTCTTAATGTGCCAAAACGTTTTTGGAAAAATTCCGCCTCACTCCCCTAAGAATTTACTGAATTGCAATCAACTGATTATGAAATTTAGAAAATTGCTGAATTTTAAAAAAAATATTATTGTCATACTGACTTCATCTTTTAATATAAGAATGGTTATTCTGCATATTCAAAAGACCGTCTTGAGCCTAGACTATTTTTACCTGCAGTTGAGTACAATTATTTTAGTAATAAAGTATAGCAAAATCGCATAATAAAAAAAGCAGTGAAAACTACAAAGAAACTCAACGAATCGAGCAATAACACTAGTGAGGGAAACGGCCGCCATTGCCGGAAATGTAATACATATTCTTTCACGCACTGAAGAGTTTTTATTTTCTGTAATTTTGTTTCTAAAGAGAGTTCTATTGAGGTGCACTTTACCACGCTTTGGTAATAGACGCTAGGCGCTCATTATCGCGCTTTAACACATTAAGAGTTAAATAATATAGAATACATGTTATCACTGTTAGTGGAGTTTGGCTAGCGAACGTTTTTTTAAAAATTTTATTTGCTTAGTTGACGAAGTATAGTACGAGAACTACCACACAGTGGGGCGATGTCAAAATGTGAACAATGGCCAAGACAGTGAGTGTTACTATTTATATTACAAGAGGAAAGATACGCCTATTAGTACTACTAACAGAGTATTTACCAATCTTCATTCTATTTCGGTCTTATATTGACAGTTTTCCTGCTAAGAACGTGTACATCAAAAGCATTTGACTCAAAATTTCAACATTCATACAATTTTTTTTTCCAAAAATTTATTTCTTGTGCGTTGGAAAAGGGGCACAGCGCATTAGAGCTGAACACAAGCGGGTGGTATCGTCACATGTTCTTTGGAGTCACTATTAGATGGCGTGAGGTGAAAATTTGATACACACTGTCTTTGTTGGTTCTAAAAAAATTAAGGAAAAATATGGACTGGAGTATAAAACCGTCTTTTTTAACAGCTAACCAATTTGCAAAAACAAACTGAATTGACAGCATTTGATAACAAACCGTTTTAATAGTTTTAATTCATAAAATTACAAATAGAATATTACAGTTTACTTCTTTGTTTGGACAATTTTTTTAAAATATAGTTTTTTATTAATTTTTTTTTTTTTGGTAGATCGGCGGAGGTGAACACTAGGGGTAGTACATCATAGGCGCTTGGACGTCTCTTGTTGGTTCACAAAACAGTTAAAATGAGCGGTCTTGCCGGCCTAAAAAACTCATTGTTGAAAATATTTTGAAATACTTATGCTACATAGTATGCTCTTCTACATATCATCAGTCATTTTTATGTTATGCATTTTAACTTTATAAACTTTGAATCATTTTTTGAAGTGCCTTTTTAATAAAAAAATTTCTTTTAGATTTTTATTATTTGTATACATTCAATGCATTCTTTCAAACAAACTTAAATGTTGAATTTTTTTTTCCTGCTAGCAACACAAAGGAAAATGATTATTTTCCTGTTTGCAATTATGGATGTTGGGGAACTAGGAGCTTTGTAATTTGAATATCAAGAAACCAAGGTAATTTCAGTAAAGAACATTGGAAAAAGACTGATAAAGAATGTAACAAAAGTCTTTTAATAAGTACAGTGTTACCTCAAGATACGAAGTTAATTTGTGCCAATGTGGCTTTCGTATCTTGGATTTTTCATATCTCGATCAAAGTTTTACATGTAAAGTACCTTAGCAGTTCCAAGTCTCACAGAAACAATAATTTTTTTTACAAGTAGTACACACACATAAAATAAAATAAATAAATAATAATTTTTAAAAAAAAACATTAAAATAAATGAAAATTAATTTGCATACAAATGTGAGCCTTTTAAGCCACGCAATTAATTATCAGTATATGCTCGTTCTAAGGCCGACTTTTTTTGACACAATCTAGGGGAAAATGTTGCGGGTCATAGGTTATTACTGCATGTACATTGAATATCAGTGTTGTTATTGTAGATCATCAAGTTTTTTTGTCTACATTCTCCAAGATTTGACTGGTCTACCAGAAGCTATAAAATAATATTAAATATTAGCACTTATCTTATTTAATAATTTTATTTATTTTTGTGAATATTTTAATAAATTGTTTTAAAATTTTGTTTTCAACAACAAATTTTAATGCCCGTGCTTTCGCCACTTTTTACCAAAGAAACAATAAAATACCAGTAACTCTTAGGTTCAGCTTATGAGCGGCTTACACACTTTCTATACTATTCTCCTCCAAAAAGAGGCTTATAAATGAACGGGCTATAGAATAAGTATATATGGTAATTTATTTGAAGCCATGGCCATAACAATAGGCTCTTGCAAAGATTTACCGAAAATATTCACGAATTTAAGACACCACGCACAAACACACAGCATTAAAGCTGGAACTGACCAATAGAGCAGAAATGTCGGTTGCACCTTGACTGACATCACATGATTTCCCACGATGTTAGCTGCAAGTTTTTTTTATCTTTGAACAAAAAAAAATACCTTTCGTACCTAGAAGCATAAATATTTCGAGGTGCCACTGTAAAAGGCACAAAGGATTAAATAAATACCCTTGAAATGTAAAATTTAAAAACAGTTTTGATTACTATTAAATTTTTAGCATCTTGTGTGAAACTGTACATCCAAGTACTAGCCTTGCAAGTAGAGTATAATCTATATTACTGTACACCTACATAATAGACTTGCAAGTAGAGTATAATCTACATCTACTGTACACCTAAATACTAGCCTTGCAAGTAGGTTATAATCTACTGTACACCCAAGTACTAGCCTTGCCAATAGGCAATGTTCCCTCTAAGGTTCGTTAGTATGTGTGCAAAGTACAAATATTAGTGTGCAAAGTTGCACAGCATCCATTTTTGTGTTAAATATTTTTAAAAATTTGCTGCACTGTAATTCAAAAATTCTTTCAGTCAGATATCTGCGCAGCTAAAGTGAACATTGCCAGTAAGTTAAGGTGATAAAGTTAGACATCTTTTTTAAATCACCAATTCTAACAAAGTTTTCTAAATGTTTTATTGGGAAGAGTATAGCAATGATTGATGTAAACACCAAGTTCCATATTTTTCAATCAGTGCTTAATTCCTTTACCCCTTCAGTTTACAGGCATGGCAAAACGTAAGAAGAAGGCAGTAACTCCAAAAGTTAGTAAGAAGAAAAAGTCTGATGTTCCCCAGGAGGATGAATCCAAACCAGTATCTACAGACAAGCCACCGTCGTCGGCAAAGAAGATGGCAGCAACTTCTTCAACTAGTCAGCTTGAGGATGAATTGGTGCAAGTGCCTTGTTTTAACACTATCACACTGGGCAACAGCACCAAAACAGACAGCGGTGATGTGTCCCACTTTTGGTGCAAGTACTGTGAGTTCTCTGCTGGCTCTATGCAAGAACTAGTCCCTCACATGGGACAGCATATCATCAAGTGCTCATATTGCTCTTTCAATAGTTTTTCTCGGAGTGAAGTTGCCAAGCACTGCAAGTCTGAGCATGACAAGGATCTCAAGTGTACACCACAAGAGTTGGAATTATCTAGTGGAGATTATGACATGGACAAAGATCCATGTTCCGCCTGCATGTTCTGTGACTTTATGACATACAGCACCATGCATCTGGAGATGCACACCGTAACTAAGCACCCTGGGATGCATGCCAAGTCTGTTGCTAAGATGATTACCAAGCAGGCCAGCGCTCAGGTGCGGAAAGATGATGCTAATTTCTATCAGACCATGCCTAATAACATTCCTGAAAGTGAAAAGAATGGTATAGTAGCTGAGATAGTTATTGACCCTGAAGATGTGGGAAGTCCTAAGGACATAAAATCTGAACTCAACATTGGGTTACTTGATATAAAACCAAAGCAAGCTGTTCTACAAGAAAACCTGGCTAGGGAATCATTTTTGGGGAAATCAATAGGACCTAACAGTTCACCAAGTGAAAAAAGTTCACAGAAGTCAAATAAGGATTGGGCAGTTAAGGTTGAAATTATGTATTGTCTTTCATGTCCTTACAGCAATGCTTACATTGAAAAACTCAAGTGTCACTCGTTGGTGCAGCACCCCATAGGTGCAGGGGCTGTCACTTTCAATTCACTCGGTGAACTGGCCAATGCCGAAGATATTACATTCTTTTGTGTTCGGGAGGACTGCACTTTCAGCAGTGGTGATTGTTTGTCTTATCAGAGACACCTTATGGGCTGCTGCTCTCTTCATAGCTCTATGAGCGTCTTAGAAAAAGAGAGGCTGACCTCTACAATCTCTTATATTCTCAATTATCTAAAGAAATTTGGAATTAAAGAAGAAAGGGGATTTACAGACTTTGCTTCCGTTTTTGTAGTTGTTCCAATTTCATGTCAAGCGAATCAGTCGTGTCCTGTTACCTCAGACAGTCAAAATTTTCTTCAACCTGTGCACAGTTCAGAACATGTTTACAAATATGCTGATCAACATAAAGTTAGCCATCAAACTTCATCATGCAATGAACACATTGACAGTGTTTTGACAGCAGCAAGACCAAACAGCAACAACTGCCAGACTGCTTTGAGAGACAATTGGAAATATGTTCAGTTCAATCCTGCACCACAATCCAGTAGTCATGTGGATGTAGTAAGAGCATCAACACAGCCATCTAACAATCAGCAAATGAATGAAAATCATCCGCAGCAGCCTCAACATCCACTGCAACAGTTAATCAGCCAATCACCGTATGCACCAAGTAACTCTGCATTTAATCAGCCTGAGAGGCTGGCAACTTCTGGCTTAATAAATCCCTTTCCTTCTGACCAAAGATACAATGCCAATGTATCTACCTTTCAGAAGCCAACACAGAATTACTCATCCAACCCCTCTTTGGACCCAAGAGTTCTAAATAGGGTACTTCCTCCCAATGAACATGAACCAAACAGAAATAGTTTTCAGCCACAGCTGTCAACTCAAGTCGGGCAAAATTTAACTCACAATGATTCTTTACTCTCTTCACATAATTTTAACCCTAACTCTAATACAGTGCATGAATTTCAAACTTCCGTGAACTATCAGCAGAATATTTTGCAGAATAATAACACTGAGATTTCTTATGGACAGGTTATCCATAGTAATTTTTCTTCTGTTCCTGTGAATGAAGCTCAAAATAATGTTACAGGCTCTTATCCTATAGCAGATGGCCACGATTTAAATAGACCTATGCTAAATGCCCAAGAAAGGGCCCTTGTTAACTCTCAAATGGGTAAGGCATCGATTGAACAAACACTTGGAAATCAATCTCATGTGATTCCTGGTTATGGAAGTATCCAGGTTCAAGGTATTGAGAACCCATCATTGAATCTCACAGGATCACACATGGCACCAGCTTCTGACACGCTGCAGGTGAACTCATCAAATGCTAACAAGTCTGGTCATGTAACACAGCCTCTAGAAAAAAGTGTGGAGGAGAGTATCTTACAAATTCCTCCTGCAACTCAGCAACAGAATAATGGGTTAACTAGCTACACTGCTATTGAAAATGTGCAAGAAAATTATGACGTCCATTCTGCTGCATTGTCTTCAACTTCGCGATTAGATATGCAAACTGCTCCTAGTCAGTCAAACTTACCCAATTTTTTAACAAATACTCCAATGGCAGCACCTGAGCAAGGACCAGAAACAATGACACCACCTGGCCCGCCTCCAAGAAGTCATCCTTCTCGACAGCCTGCTCTTCAAGGTTTGGTAACTCCACCAAAAGTGTTGAACGCCCCTGGAAATGTTGCAGGCTCTTCCCCCCTCAGCCCCAGTATCTATTTGAGTGGTCAGGCCCCGAGGCCTAGGCGAACCAGTTGGACTGATGCTGACATGAGACCAAAGGGAATGTTACCCCCTATGCACCCAAGAGTTATGAATCCAGGGATCCCGCCTTACCCTCAGGGACAGCATGTACGTCAGAGACTCTTTAATCCCAATGCTCCCAGGGGATATGGCACTGGTGAGGCTACAAGAGGAACCAGAGGTCGGGGGAGGGGGCGACCTGCTAACTATTCTAGATCTGTTGATGATGATGACGTGATTGTTGTTGGGGAACAATTTCGCCAGCAGCCTCCAATGAGAGGAAGAGGGGTCCCTCTCAATTATGCACGTGGTATGGGTCAAACACCTCCTAGATTCTCCAAGCCTATAACAAGCAACAGGGCACCAAACCAGAAGGGTGCCCCTCCGCCAAAAGTCTTTGACATCAGTAAACATTTTGAAGACCTCGCCTGTGTTGTGAATACTACAGGGGAGGATGAAGAAGTGGGAAAGGGGGATGAAGATCTCCAAATAGTGTCAGTCACACTTCCCAGTGATAAAAGCAGTCAGCCCAAAGCTGTGGATGCCAGCCAGTTCTCATTCTGTTGTGTCCACTGCGGAAAAGACCAAGGCTCTGTGAATGTCATGAAGCAGCATATGAAAGTCAGCCACAACGACACCTCGTTGGGGGCCTTCACAAAGTTGGACACTGGTCAGCTTCTCTTCTTCTGCCCACAGCTGACCTGTAAGTTTATGACTTATGATGAATCAAGACTAAGTGAGCACCTGACCAAGTGCTACAATCTGGACAGTGCCAAATCTATGGATTTAGAAATAGCCATAAAGAATTTAATAAAGTCTTTAAAGATTAGGCAGTTGGATGTCAGGTCAATGGGAAGTCACGACAACCCTATTCACTTGGACGGCCAGGGAATGAAGGACAACTTCAGTAGCAGTCTCAATGATGCCTTTGATGACATTGTGGTAAACACCTCGGGGAGGCGCATCGCTAAACAGCTGGCCCCTAAACATTCAGTGCCACAAACCCAGCGTAATCTCCCGACACAGAACCCCCCTCACCCTAGGGGTCCTATGCCGGCAGCCATGCCATTGAGACAACAAGGTTATCCAGGAATGAGGCAGAAATTCCCCGTTGGTCCCTATCGAATGGGCAGACCCAACACTACTGCTAACAGACCCACAGGCCTCCGTAACATGAGGCAGCACCAACCTGCCATGCATCCCAGCTACCGGCACCCAGCAGCTACTAATGTTCACCCTGGTATGGGTGTCAGGGGGATGTACCCCCCAAGAGTGAGAGCTCAGTTTGTCAGGGCACCACCACCACCACCAGCAGCTCATGGACATCAGCCTTCTCAAGCTGGGGGTGAGCAGGAGCCCATAGTTATAGATATTGATGAGGATGATGATAATTCTCATAGGAAAGGGAGTGCTTCTGAATCTGCTTCATCACATGGTCAGTACCTTCACAATGGACAAATGGCTGGCTTTTCTGTTTCAGCCGGGAACATTGTCTCTGATGCTGAACAGATGATCAATGGCAACTTGAACACCGGTCATAATCCTGAGGTAACAGTAAGGGACAATTTTCTCAAAGAACCTTATTCTTCCTATGGCAAGGCATCTCAACTTCCAACAATGTCACAGCAGAACAACAATGGCAGAAACTCTTTTCAAAATCAGCCAGGGGGCACCCAAGTTCCCTTTCGAGACAGTGTAAATAATCGACAAAAGTTTGATAGACCAGCCACCAATTTGTTTGATGGCTCGCCAGTCATGCATTCCTCTAGTCAAAGCTTTGATCAAGTTGATCCCACGGCTGCCTTACAAATGGTGGTTAAATCCTTCCCAAAGCTGCAGTTACCAAACCAAGAGACAGAGTCATCTGATTATTACAACTCACTCAAGCAAAACACAGATACTGGAGACACTTCATATCCACAGAAACAGAATGCAGAAAGTGGATCTACTAATGATTCATCAGTGCCTTACATAGTTGAAAATAATCATTATACATCATCCCTGAATGACAGTGTGTCAGAATCCTACCCATATGAAGATTCACAGAGCACCAGTACTGAATCCACTGTTGACCAGCAATATTCACAAAATCCTGGATCTGTCTCTGAAACAGGAAGGGGTCAAGAGATGCTGAACACATCCACAGAGGCAGTTGTTGTCTCCGAAGTAAATACCAGTTCTTCTCAAGGAGTCCCTATGTCGATGCCTTCAGAGTACTTTAATGATGAAGAAAAAATCTACGCTATTGTCCTTGAGAAAGTTTTTGCCAAAGTTCCCAACATGCCTAAGCACCTGTCTCACCGGTTGGTCTCAAAGTTTAAAGACTACCTTAACTATAGAGGGGTTAAAATATCTTCGGACTCCAATGTGATTGATGAGTTTGTGAGCAAGATTTCTTACAAAGGGTCAAATGCTGACAAGATGGGAGCTAAGTCTTTGCCACAGCCTCCAGTCTTATCTCAGTCTCAAGGTGCCACAACTAGCTCTCCTAGACCTAATGAGGGGGCTGAACCGTCTGATTCATCTGAAACACCAGATTCACATGAGCCACCTATTTCAATTGAACCACCGAGTGCTGTCGATCAAACTTGTAACCTGGAGCCACCTCGTGATGAGTCTGAGGAGAATCCAAGCTCTGAACTGTCCCCATCACAGAATGACTTATCAGAAGTTATTACCACTCATGTCATTTTGGCAGAAAGAAAAATACAGTTTCCAGGATTATTTTCTAAAGTTCCTGTCGATCTCACAGCCTTAAATAAAAGAACAGCAATTTTAGATTGCGAGGATCAACAGCTAGAATCAACTTCTCCCAGTAATGCAAGCTTTTTATCAACCGAAGACCTACAGTTAAAATTGTTAAATAAATGCATTAAAGATAATCCTGATTATTTAGGTGAGTCAACGGCTAATGAGAACAACCAGAGAGACTTTGTTTGGGATAGAATTATTAAGAAGGCAAGCAATGAACTTATTACATCAGTTGGGGGCAATGCATCAAACACACAAGACGTTTCTTCTTGTGACAACGCACTTAAAACTCCTCCTGTAAGTCAGCCATCAGACATACAGGTGAGTTATGATAGTAATTCGCTTGAAACTCATCCTAGTTGCGAGGCCTCAGACACACAAGACAATCTTACCAGAGACAATAGTGCACATGAAATAACTCCAGAAATAGAAAAGCTAGATAATCTAGAAACTTCAAGTGGTAAATTACATGTACAAAAAGATGACAAGGAAAAACCAGACAAAAAATTTCATTTCATTCAGTCAAAGGCACCAGCTCGAAGATTCAGTGCCAGTGTCATTGGCGAGAGAGTTAGTGTTTGTAAAGTTCGTCGATCTGGCTCTTTCCCTGTCAATCTGTCTACCATGGGTCAATCTTTATCAGAAACACCTTCACTAAAGGAAGAGTTGACCTCACCTAACCAAGTTCTACCTGAACTTGCAAGTAATGTTAGATCTGTCAGCACTCCTCTGTCAAAAGAGCTGAGAATGGGATTGGAGGTGTGTATACCTTCAGCCCCCTACTTTACTCAAGACTGCCCCACCCTTTCATTAAAAGAGATCAGCTACCCTTCCCCAACTGTTTCTGACAAGACCCCAATCCTGATCACATCCAGTGTTGATTATCTTGTCTCAGGTCATGCAGATCTTGAGGTTGACATTGCTGGAAAACCTGATGACTCAAATCTTCTTCATGTAGGCAAGTTTGAACCAGCAGATCATGAGTTTGAGCACGATGCAGGAATTGTGTCAGAAGAAAATGAGAAATCAGGAGCGGTGCACAAAAAAAGGAAAAGTCGTAAAAAATTCACCAAAAGCTCTAAGTCAGCTGTTTCAACTGGCTTGAAAAAAAATAATAATGTGCTAAATTCTCCTGAAAAAAAGATCAGACAGCCAAAAAAGAAGGGAAGTGATTTGAAATCCAATATTAAAAGTCGCTTTGTGGACCAAAAAACAGGAAAATTAATCCTCAAAGTATCTAAAAAGGGAAGACCAAGAAAGTTAGCAGAATCTCATGAGAAAGTAAAGAGAGACTCTTCAGAAGTTAAGATCTCAGCAGAAGTTGACGAAAAGATAGAGGAAGTAAAGGAAAAGATCTTGGTGGAAAAAGTGGAAAAGATCTCAGTGGAAGTAAAGGAAAAGATCTCCGAGGATGGTTTAGTTAAGGAGGTGACAGAGGAAGTTAAAGAGCCAAATGTGGAGAAAAAGACTTTAGAACCGTCCAAAGAATTGATCTCAGAGTTAGCAGTACGCCGATCAGACAGGAAACGTAAAATTATTCAAAGTGATTACCGCAGTGAACTAGCAAATATTGATGAATTGATATCAGATAGCGATGATGAGTATAAAATTGATGATGATGACTCTGGCAGTGATTGCAAATGGAAAACTGACTCCGGACATTCAAATGTTTTGAAAAAACGAGTGCGTAAAGCTAAAGAACCCCCTGATCTTACTGCTTTTAATACTTCCACTAAGGGAAAATTTAAGTGTTGGCTGTGCAAGAAAACCTTCTTAAAGTGCATGGGCGGTAAAGCTCACATCATAAAGAAGCATAAGCAAGGCTTCTGTACCATTGACATGGCTCAGCTTGAGGAAACCAATGAACTGCACTTGCTTCTGTATTGCCCGAGAGAATGCAAGTATGCAACATTCAGTTTGGATGGACTTCAAAATCACTTGATCAGCTGCAAGAAGCCCCTGTTTAAGGAAAATGGAGAAAACTGGTTAGAGATTAATACAAACTTCATTGATACTCTATACCCAGAGGTTAGTAGTGTACTTAAATGTCTATATTTCTTCAGTTTCTGTTCTCAGACGTTAAACATTTAGACAAATTTTCAAAATTATACAGGAAAATTAAAGGAATCTATTCTACAGCCATTGTAATATTTTTAAATTACAACTTCACAAGACATATTATTAAATACTCCTCCCATTATGGTACAATGCCTAATTTTTATTTTGTTTGTGGCAATATTTTCTATGGCCTAAAAACTTAATTGTTGACAAAGTATTGTAGCTGTTTCTATACTTTTTCATGAGAGTTAATAAGACCTTTTTAAAAAAGTAATAATATTAATAATAGGACTGCGGAAATTCATGATTAATTTTTCGATTAATCTTTTTAAAATTTAATTAATTAAAATTAAGTTGATGGATTGAAATTTGATTAAAATTTCAAAAAATATTTTAATTTATTAATAATTTATATTTTTTGTTAATAACATACTTTTCATTTGTATTATTATTATTATTATTTTAGACATGCCTATGTAAACGAAAAGATTTTTCTTCCTTATTTCTTGTATAGCAGAATGAATTTGCTGTATTATGTCACAAAATTTGGGAGCCATAGAATTACTGGGACTTAATTAACCAATTTCGCTAAATAAGAATGGCAACATAATGGGGATCTATAAATTATAAATGCATTATTAAAATACTAGATTGTGCCAGGCGCCGTGGCGCCTGCGGCGCCCCGTTTTTTTGGGCGCCTACGGCGCCAACCTTTTTTTTAAAAACCAACTAACTTGTCCTTTTTTGATAAATACGAATTATTAAACTTTATGAAATGTACGCAAAGTATTTATTTAATAATAATAATAGGGGTTGTATTTTGCACATCGATGCACACCAAACAATGACGTCATCCTATTAAATATTTTTACAGTGCTCATCAAAACACGATTTTTCAACTAAACTAACTGCTGTAGACTGTGGTACATCTCTTGCGTTACGCGTTACGTTACAAACATACCCACACCACTGGGCTATTATATATATAATAATTAATGGAAATTAATCAATTAAAATTTTTAACCAATTAATCTAACAAGATTTGTTTGATCAGTCCCCTTATTAACAATAATTTGATAATTTATATACCGCAGTACCCCAGCAAGCAGCTGAGTTCACAGCGCTTTACATAAAAATAGTAATAAACAATTATAAATGCATCCAATGCAAAACATTTATATCCAGCTACAGCATATAATACAATCCTTGTTTGTGTGCATAAGCTAATAAAGTAAAGATTCTTGTTTTATTTGTTAATAATGCTGGTACTTTATTATAATTGTAATTAAATTTTTATCCTTAATGTCTTATAGTTAATAATTCCTGGTACTTCATTTTTGTTACGCAATCAAATTTCTTAAGTAAAACAATTCTCTGAAGTTATCAGAATTCAGGATAAGGTTTCCCAAGCATTTTAATATATTAATTCCCCATAAGAAATAATTCTCTTTTTTTTTTTACTTCTAATTTTATACCATCTCTTAACAATTCATTTTGATGACTTTCATAATTTTTTTATGGTTTAACCAAGAGAACTGTTGAATATATATGAAAAAATAACATAAACTCTATAATATTAACATATGTGACTATGGCTTCTTGAGAGCATCGTTGTCTGGAAAATAGATTTATTGAGAATTTAGAAATGCTGAAATACCATTGCAATTTGAAAAATTTATATGGCTGAAAACGTTTCTTTTAAAGCATTTTTTTTTTCTTATGCCCCTACCAGTTATTGAAAACAGGAGTCAATGATTTACTAGGAGCTTCCGATGCCAAACCTGCAACTAAAGATCCCGCCAAGGTTGTGAAACGTAAGAAAAAGAAGTCAAAATCTGAGTCTGTGACATCCACGGCTTCTGTTATAATCTCTCATTGTGAAGCTCAGGTTACAGTGGAACCAGAAGATACAGTGATTCCAGTTCTTACTACTTCAGTAGAAAAGACAATTAGCAGTATTAAAGTTGGTGTGGCTACACAAGTTACTAGCTCTGTGGCCTCAAACATATCATGTGACACATTTACAAGCTCAGCTATATCCAGTTCACAGTCTCTGGATTCTCTTAACCATATACCAGTAGTAAGTAGACCACAACTGGTATCAAATTTTCATCAACATAAATTAAATACACATGATGTGCCATTACATCCACAACTGGAACTAACACAGACTGCTTCAATGGTGCAAGCACAATTTATACAGAGAAAGTTTTCACCCTTGCCACATCCTAGGTTTGCATACTCTCAGAACGCTCACACAAATAATGTACGCTCACAAGTGCAGAATTCACAACAGAACAATGCAAGATTTGTGACGTCTTCTACTCGGTACAATGCTCCCAGATTTTCTCAAATATTACCTGATACACCTACAGCCTCATCATCGTCAAAGCAGATACCTCCATCCCTTCAGCAGCAACAGTTAAGGTTTGAACAATCAAGATTTGCATCAAGAATGCATCATCCTGGTTTTTTTGACTCTAGTTCTCCAGTAAACAGGCAATACAGCAATCCCATTCCAAGACCTAACCATCTTGTAAAAGAAGGAACTCAGAGCCACAAGCCAATATTGAAAGCATTTGGAAAGCAAGAAGCTTACAATGTTCCACATAACCCAGCAGTTGCCAACCAGCATGGTGACAAGCAATCCAACAAAGGTCAAGATTCAGATGTTTACATGATTGAAGACAATGGAACAATATGCATTGAGTAGCTTTTTAATATTGTGTTAAAATCTACATTTAATACATACATTAAGGGGATTTCATTTGCATTAAAAGATGGTCAATATTTACTTTTGCTAAAAAAATCTTATTGTCTTAGAGAAAAGTTACAAGGCCAAAGAGTATCTATGTTTTTGTTGCCCAACTTTAACATTTTCACCCCCCCCCCCTTTTTTTTTTTTCACTTCCACCTCCCCCTTACAAGGTGAAAAAAGTTTTTGCAGTATATAATGCAAGTTAAATATTATTTTAAAGATGTTTGAAGCTAATTTTAATGGAGATTAATATATTGGTTATAGTTGTATGCATTGAGAGAAAGTTTTGGTGTCATTTTTAAAAGGAATACATTTGGGAAAATATCTTCATTTCTCAAATATGTATCCATTTTTTTAAATTAAAAAATACTCTGAAACTATTATCAAGCATTTTGAAAACAAACTATCCTAAACTATTTCTTAAACTGAACATTTCTAAATAGCATTGGTATATTCTGTTGGCACATAGCCTGAGTAAATACTTCCATTAGGGTTAGCCTGAGAGTTGGTCCCAACTCATCTTGCCATAATAAATTAAGTTGTTCAGACTAAACAAGTTCAATTATTTTTCTTTTCACTTCATAAGTTTGAATAATACATTGTTTCACATCTTTTGTCTATATCATAATACAAAAGCTTGTGAGTACAAAAAAAAAAGAATGTAAATTATGTAAATATTTTCTCTCCTTACATGTACTACTCATAGAAAAGAGCATGTTTGTGATGACCTATAATAAAGTTAATTTTCTTATTAAAGATGATTCCATTTTAAAATATTAAATATGAATCTTTATTATCCCCTATTCTTACTCCCACTTTATTTTGCCATACATATATAAGTTATCATCATTTACTTCATAGAATATAGTGGCAGACTCTGTGTGACAGTATCATCCTCAGAAATAATTCTATAACTATTTATTGTGAGCATGTCACTGACCCATCAGGCTTTATAATAAATTCCTGATGCATATGATTTTTATTTTTTCAAACAGGCCTCTGACAATTATTAGTAAAACTAGAGTCTGCATAATAAAAGTATAGAGAAAAACATTTTTGATGGTTGCATCTAATGATGATAACATGGTTAGTTCACGGTACAAATTTTATCATGAAGTAATGAAAGCCTAATTGTTTGGGTTTTTTGCATAGTGACTTTGATAGAAAGGCTTTTGTTGTGTGGAGGCTTTAATTTGTTTACAAATTGTGAAATATTTAATGGTTTAGTAACTGCAACATGACTTACTTTCTATTGGCTTTATGTATTTTTAAGTCATACGTTTTTTTAAAAACAATTTTATTCATTCACAATTTTTGCATACACAAAAAATATATAAACTTTTTGTTGATCAAAAATATATTTTTAAAAACTACAAATACATTACTCTCTAAGTCATGCTGCATGCCTGGGAAAATTCTTGGAAGTCACATAGCGTTAGAAGAGGGCAAGCTTAAAATGGCTTCCTAACATAACATTTTATTCACTCACAGGGTTACTTGAAATTATCATGAAAGATATAATATAAGAATTCCTGGGAATTTTTATATTTTAATGTATTATTTGTTAATTGTGCCAATTTAAGATTTTTATAAGAGCTGGAATTTAACATCACCAGTGTATTAAAACATTAGAAAAAACTTGAATAAAAAATTGTTGTTTGATTGGATATGAAAAAGTATCTCAATTTAAAGATTTGTTTTTATTATACTTATACTGGCATTCAAAGGTTGAGTTCACACAGCGGAATAGATTGCTGTGGCAACCAGCTGTTCCTACTTAGTTGAAATAGAGAGGGCCAACAATTTTCGCTACCTGGTACATAGTAGCAGTCTTTTGTCTTTGGTTTATGTAAAGATCATTTTGTTTGCTGATTTTAATTATTGGTAGCTATGTGATTTGATCTTTACCATGGGAATATTTTAATATTTTGTTTGTTTAAAGGATAGAATTTGAAAACTAATTAGTTTTATTTTCATTAGAGTTGGCTAAAATAGGTCAGTTTTTATAAATTATTATTGGTTGTTTTAAAATTTAAAGAGCCTCAAGCAGACTCATGTATCAATAGAATCATGTTCTGCATCAGAAGCCAGTTATGTCTGGGTAGTATAAAGAATTTTTCAAGTCATCTTTGTTAATGGATTCATAGATTTTAGGCATTAAAAAAATCTGCTGTGCGAACATACTGAAATTTTAATTTATTTTACCTTCATGACTTTAAGTTTTTAGTGTTTTTGTTTTTTTACAAAATGCTTAATTGTACCTGTTTTTTTAAATAAGCATATATTGACATTCTCCCAATTCTTTAAAAAAAAATTATAATAATATTTAAAAAAGAATATTAAAACTACATTTTTAAACCACACACTTTTGTTTGCACAATTTCTAATTTTTTTATTATCCATGAGTGTTCCACACTTTTGTTTTAAGTCTTATAAATTTTCAATTATCCCTGTGATAAAAAAATTCTCTTTTTTGTATGTATGCAAACTAAAATGTGTGATTTACAAATGTTTTTATAATGTTTTTTTTTTATTTAGTCTATGAAAAATCTTGTAATCAGTTTTCATTCTCCTCACTTCCTCAGTCTGAGAACAAAGCTTTTTGCTGAGCTATCACCGCTCTACACATTGTATGGCCCCCACTTAATACAATTTTAAATTTAAATATTTATTGAAAAATATTTTTTTTTACTATTATCATTATAAATAATTATTAAGCTTTGTTGAAAGAAAATTTTATCCAAAAAATAAATTGTGCATGAGGTTGATGTCTAGGTTTGATTTGAGCTTTAGTCGAGTATTGAACAGCATATTCTGCCATTCAGCTAGTCTGCTCTAGTAAATTATGAGTCCAAATTAACTAAAATTTCAGCTCACTCTAAACCATGGGAAATGTGTGAAATATTGATTACAAGGATTAGACATGGACAGTGAAATTAAACGTGTATAAATAGATCATCTCGCACAAAATGTGGTCCAACTTCACACTCATTGTAATTTTTAAAAACTTATATTTATATTAACAGTTGGGGTTAGGCTTGAAATGCTTTTTGGTTTTCAACTTTTAAAAAAATAAAATGTAAATCAACAACCTTAATGAATAAATGACATTAAAACAGTTCGTATCATAAAAGTATTATCCTTTATAAAAAATACATTTTTTATTGCTGCCTGGCAGAACCTTTTTTGGAAACTGAACAATTAATTTTTAAAATGTTACATACCGGTTGTGTGAATGTTAGTGCCTGGCTAATGCTTTGCATGTTTTTGTGTTGCAGTTTTAGCTGGTTATTTCTTCTTTCCTCTAAGTTCAATAATGACTTTATCTAATATTACATAAAATTATTGACAAACTTGTACAAGCATGCTGCATGACCCCCTCCCCCCAAACATGTTTTTCTCTCTGTACCTTTTCTTTTCATTATGTATGGCACTTTATGTGGCAGCATGTCATGTGAGGCCTCCACTCACAGATTATAATTTGCTTTGAGAGCATTTAGATTATTATCATTTGTTGAGATTGTGAGCATTAAAAATATTGGAATTTAAATATGGGTTAGTTTACAAGTATTGACTTGACGTAGTTTTTTTTATTGGCTGTATCTGCATATACATTCAATCATGCTTTAAGAGATTACTGGTTTTTTTAATGGTCAGAGGTTATTTTAATTTGAAATAAATGTATAATTTTTGGCTTATCTCTAATAGCTAATGGTCAGTTGTTACCTTGAGAACATGAACATTGGTCCATTATATTTTGTTGTTGCTGTTCATATTTTTAATAAATCAAAAATCATGTTTCTATATCTTGTATTAATCATTAAAAAAAGAAAAAGCACCAAGGTGTGTTAAAAAAATCTTTTTCTTTCTTTTACAGCATTTATTTTACTATAATTTAAAAACCTTATAGTAGCAGTGCAGGATTAACGTATAAGCTACACAAGCTGTAGCTTAGGATCCTTGTTAGGGAAACATAGGGTAATGGGGTTTTCCCAATATATAAATATTTATACGCGTCTTTGGTGCGATGCGTACCGTATTGAACACGATGACGTAATATAGTGTACGTGACGTAGGGACGGTGGAGAGTGGGTAGACAGTGATTTGCTGTTGTGTGTAGGAGGACTTTGCATAAATTCTACGGTGGCAGTGTGTGTAATACGCAACGTGCCGCATACAAAACGCAGAACTTAGTTCTGTATTTGGTCCTGGACCGGGAGGCTGTAGTCCATTGCTCCCCGAACACTACCAAGATAGAGAACTCTTGGTAGTTCGCACCCCAACTCGTACGTTGGAGTCAGATCCCAATTCAATCTTTTCCGACATATTCGAACACCACTTCATGCTTCAATGCATTCCTTCCACTCGTGAAGTGGACCGTTTTCTACGTATTTACTACCAATACGGTAACAAATTGTTTTCTCTTTTTAAATCCCTTATATTAGCTTCACCGTCCTCTCTCTCTTTCTCTTAGTCGGGCGGGAAAAGAAAAGTAAAAAATGACCCAATTCCCGTGATGCTATCGAGCTGAAATTTTGCACATAGACTCGTGTCACCTAACAATACATTATAAAAAAATTTCAGATCGATCGAAAGTACCGTATTTAAATTAATGCACCTTTAATTCATCTCCATTTAACTGTATGGTAGCCGTCTGTTTTGCAGGAGTTCGGTCCAACCATCGGTGACCACACCCCACCACCAGTGGCGGATTTAGCTTTGTTTGCGTGGAGGGGGCCAGGAGAATTTCAGGGGGCGCCGAAAATGTTACTAATAACATATCATTGAGTAAATACTAATTTAAATTTAATTGTTAACTTTTGAAAAATTAACGATTAATTAATTGTTAATTTTGATTAAAGTCAATAAATTTAATGTATGATGTCATAAGTAACACTTATTTAACGTACTTGTTGAAAATCTAAATAGCACTGGAATGTCTCCTTTATATATCAACTATTCGCCAACTACGCAAAAGTGTGTTGACATTAATTGGTTCAAGTGATGAGCGGGTCTAATTGACAATATAACCCGCAGAACTGAACAATCATTGAAATGGAACTGATGTAACTGGTATGCTCAAAACGGTCTTGGCAAGGAATGACATTATCAGATATTGGTGTTCATTAACTTTCCACCATTGTACAGGATTAATGGATTCAAAAACTTTCATCTCCATTTTGTAACGCAGTAATTCATCAGAAGAGCTGTCGTCATTACTGTCTATTTTTTTATTATTACTATTTTTTTTACTTCCAATTATTTGTAAGTGATGGGTCAACTAATCGTTAAAAATAATTTAATCTTTAAACATTTTTAATGATTACTCGAGAAATTAATCATTAATTTCTGCAGCCCTAGAAATAATAATTATTAGCCTACTAATTTAGTAAATTTTCCAACAAGACAAACAGAAGAAACAATGTAAACAGATATGTTTTCAAAATAGTGACGTACATTTATTTCAATAGTATATTTTTTGATCTAAGAAAGAAACTTAGTTTATGCGAATTTGTATAGAGCCCTGAGCCTTATTTAAATTCCTTTCTACGTGAAGCGAAACGATTTATCGTTGATTCAAAGTCAAAGTTCTCATGTTCATTTGAAATTATTGCCAATCCAGACAGACGTTCGTTTTTCATTTTTGAGCGCAAATAATTTTGATGATTTTCAACTGAGTATTGACAAATTAGAGAGACCTGATGCCATTTATTTTTCAAACAAGTGTGGTAGAGAGTTGTAGCTTACTAGTTGTAGATTGTGATGGACGTATTGATGGACGTTAAGATGGGCCAGTGGGGTAGCTAGGGGGGGCGGTGGGGGCGGCCCGCCCCGGGCGGCACGCGTTTTAAGGGCGGCACTTGTGGGCATTTGAAAAGTACTGCCATTTCCGAAAACCCCCTTTTTCTTTTGAAAAGGGAAAGCCCGGGTGAAAGAAAAATATTCGTACTTTCGAGTCTTAATGAACGGATTTGTAAAACATTTGTTTGATTACATACTGGTTGTTATTACTAACACATAATCGTTCAGTAATTTAAAATCGCTCAAAAGCAGTATCGATTTGTTTGGAAAATTAAGCGGTATACGTCACAGACACCGCTTAGAAAAGAAAACAACACACTCACACATACACACTCAAAACAAAACACACCACCACTGGGTTGAATATACTATTAATATCGCCACGACAGTTATTGCGTGGATTTTCGACATGCGCAGAATGATGCGTGAACAAGTACCTACACGGCATCGTGGTTCAAATTTTGTTGTTAAATTTCATTGAGTAATTGTCTTGCTGTTTCAGTTGTCAGAAAAATATTCTGGGGTAAGTTGGTTTTTTTTAATTATTTTTTTTATTGCATTAAAGTAGCACACATAATTTGTGTTTTTCATTAATAATATTTTACCTATCCAATTAAAGTAATGTTTAAATAATTTGAATACGTCTATTTTATAGAAAATTATTAAGGTTTTTGTCAAGACTATGAAAATATTTCATTTTTTAAGTTTACATAGTGGCCGTTTATAAATGACGTCACACGATTTTGTCCGATTTGTAACCATGCCCCTTCCCCACTCGTCACACTTTGTCATAAAAACTTAGAACCCCTCAGATATGATGTTACAACCCCCCCCCCCCCAAGCCTTATTTTCAAATTGAAAATAAGCAAGTTGTAAATTAATTATTTGTCATTTAAATACGTGTATAGTGTAATTCTAGACTAAAGTAGTGTAACTAAGTATGTCAATACTATTGAAAAAAGCTGTCCGGGTAACCGTCGAAATTTTCAAGTGGGTACGACGGATATCCGTTCCAAACATCGATCATTTTCGCGATCATGTCCACTATTCAAAACGCAATGCACCCTAGCAACCATCCATGCACCTCATTTTACAATGACTTGCCTCCCAACAGCAAACTTTTGTTAACTTAAATGTACTTCAAACTTTTATTCCTTATGTTAATGCATTCGTCATACTCAAAAGAAAAGCGAATATTCAAGCACAATGTCAGCAACAATGACATAACGTCATGTCATGTTATTCAGGCCCAGCAGCTTGATTGATATTTATTGTCTCTAGGTAGTGGTAGTAATCAATGTTCCCTCTAAAGTTCGTTGGTCAGTGTGAAAAACACTCCAAAAAACAAAACAAACTACAACTCGTGTGCAAATTTGCAAATCACCCATCTTTTATGCAATCTTTTACAAAATTTCCTGCGCGGTAATTCAAAACCGCTGTGCTACGTCAGTCAGATAGCTGCGCGCCCCAGCGCAATCACGCAGCTCTAAAGGAAACATTGGTAGAGTTGGAGGGATTCAATGAACCATCAGTTAAAATGGGAAAAATATGATTTGGGAAAATTCAGATGACGTGTTTCTATCTCTAGAGCAAGAAGTACGACGAGAAATGTTTTTATCA
>MUZC01002132.1:41143-51299 GCA_002072015.1 Radix auricularia
GTCACGCATCGTCACAAAAGTGAGACCCCCCTCCCCCCCCTTAGGTGCGTGACGTCATTTATGGACGGCCCCCAAGAGTAAATTAGTAATCATACATAAAGCAACTAATTCTAATTTAGAAATACAATACACAGATAACTTAATACAACCCTCAGATAGACAAAAAGATAAAAACACCTGTCTTATTCCGTATGCAAGAACAAACACATACAAGTTTTCTTTCTTCCCGTACCGTCCGGCTATGGCGGATTAAGGGGGGGCTGAACGGGCTAAAGCCAGGGGCCCCCGACGGTTTGGGGGCCCCCAAACTTTTTATATTTTATAATAAAAGTGTACAAATGTTTGCACGAATCATTGGAAATATAATAAATAAAATAAATTAATAAAAATTATCTCTACAACTGGATTTAATTGCCTCACTTAGAGATCATAGTTTAAATTATTGTTTAAATTTTTAAAATTTCTCCGCTTAATCAAGCTGCGCTGGTCGTGCGGAGAGAGTAATGGCTTGTGATGCAAGCGGTGCCGGTTCGATTCCCAGCAGTGGAAATCAATATTTTTGTTTTCACACTCAATTGTAACATATCGGCAAACACTTCAAACAGTTATTTCTTCGTGTTCGTTTTTTTCCATTATTAATATTTAGTTACTGTCTTATATTAGCTGTTAATAATCATTTTATTTAAAGGGATGCTGGCTGGATAGGGCCCCCGTTTGATTGCAGCCCGGGGCCCCGTGCAGTCTTAATCCACCCCTGCCGTCCGGTATTCGGGCGTGGTATGGGTTGCCTGAAGAAACCAGGAAAGCCAACACTTTATCATCATTTAAAACTAATAAGAATACAGGACTAAACACAAACCGTAGATAAACGTAGGACGCAATAATCTTCTGTACAGAATAAGCGTCTGGAACAGATAAGATAAGATATTTTTTAGACAAGTTCCGACTTACACTGAAATTCCGGTTACGACGTTTCTTAAGAATGGATCAACGTCGTAAGTCAAACACGTCCCCTGTACTCACTAATTGGAGGCTGGTTAATAACATGAACTTTCAAATATCGCAAAATTAATTCTTAGGGGCCGTACATAAATAACATCACGCATATTTTTTATGATTTTTCACTCCCCCCCCCCACTTCATCACGCGTCTCTATAGGACGTCACCCCATAAAATGAGCATGTTTCAAATCACCTTTTAGTCATCTAAGTATGTTATTATTGCAAGGTTGCAACTCTAATATCTTAACACGCGGGAAGCCATGTAAAACGTCATAAAATAGGTTATAAGAAGACAAATATTAAGGCGGAACTTTCATTTACAGTTACGAGTTTTGATGTCACATTTCTCAAACACCCTCGTCACACATCGTCACAAATGTGTGGATCCCCCCTCCTCCCACCTAAGTGCGTGACGTCATTAATGGACGACCCCTCAAACAAAAAATGATACTAAGCTTTTTTTTTTTACTTGCCTAATTTTAAATGTGTAAATTACGTCGTGGGTTACTGGGTTTATATATAAAAACAACATGTTTTGGGGCAGTAGCGTAACGAGGGGGGTGGCTAATTCCAGTGGTGCATATTCCTGGTCGTTAATTAGTTTCTAAGAAAAAAATTAAAAGAAGGTCGAGCTTTTTATCTAAATAAATAAAAAACCATTTAAGAAAATAGCAGAAATAAGGAACTATCCTAATGCATGTGAAATTTTCAACCGTCAAAACTTCAAACTCCTTATAGTTATAGGATATTCATTCTCCTGATACTATTCCTACTGTATTGAAAAGTACGTAAGTAGTATGAGAATGAAACTTCGATGTGGTGGTAGCTTAAATGATTCTTAAAATTTGACTGCCGCTCCTGTTGTAAAAGCAAAATTTACTATACATGAAACATGAGACAATCGAAAGATCCGAAAAGCACATTGTGTGTAAAGATTGGGGGGGGGGGGGGCGGCAGACGGCTAATTCCTGGTTAATAAGCTTCGAAATGAAAAGCGTTAGAATAAAGTTTAAAACTAAAAAATGAAAGCAATGATAAAAAGAAAGAAAATCAAAGAAATAAAGAAACTATTATATACGTGAACGTTTCTAATGCCAGAACTTCAAACCCCTTATAAATCTAAAGTCTTCTGATACTAATGCTACTGAAGTGAAAAACATAGGGACTGAATTAGTTTACGAGTGTGACAATATGGTTCTGACATATATATGATAGTGTCATTATTACTTTCTAATAAAAATTATCTTTACTTTACAGTGTTAACATATTTTTCGGGGAGGGGAGGGGCGGCAAATTGTGAATCTGCTCCGGGTGGCACATACCCACACTACGCCACTGGTTGGGACCGTGTATAAATGATGTCACGCGATTTTCTCCAATTTTTTACCACCCCCCTCGTCACACAAACGTAGACATCCCTCCAATATGACGACACAAACCTGTCGTGCCAACTACCCCCCCCCCCATTTAAAGCAGTATTTTTTATATTTGAAAATGACCATGTTTCAAATCACTTTTTTGTTGTTGTAATTTTAGTAGATCTATATATTTAGTGTAAGGCTTCACTTTAATTTCGTAACACGCATGAAAATCCCCCATTAAATGAATAGTCAGAAATTGAATATTTAAATGAAACCTTTATTTAAAGTAGCTTGTTTTGACGTGACGTCAAAATTCTTAAACCTCCACCACCTCCACCTCGTCACAAATGTTAGGACCCTTCCCCCTTAGGTGCGTGACGTCATTTACGGATGGCCCCTTTCCTTCCGAAAAAGATTGGGAAACCTGTGCTCTATATCAGTGTTTTTCAACCTTTTTTGTGCCGTGGCACACTTTTTTCATGAAAAAAATCCCGAGGCACACCACCATTAGAAAATGTTTAAAAAATTTACCTCTGTGCCTATATTGACTATATAGCCGCTAATTTACGAGAATATCCCGCGGCACACCAGGAAACATGTCGCGGCACACTAGTGTGCCGCGGAACAGCGGTTGACAAACGCTGCTCTATATAAACTAACACCCGGCACCCCCAACCACCCCTTCCCCAAACGAAAAAAAAAAAGAAAGATATTTTTATTTTCTCTTATTTATACAAGTGTTAAGACATCTTTATCAAACGATTCTATTTCTGTTGTCACATATTTTCAGAGCATGCATTTTGTGGACCAGTCAAAACTTGGAATCCCAAGAACAGTAATGGGAACCTATATGTTACGCTTGTCACTGTTGGCACGCCGAGCCTCATCTGTCGGCACGCCGAGCCTCATCTGTCGGCACGCCGAGCCTCATCTGTCGGCACGCCGAGCCTCATCTGTCGGCACGCCGAGCCTCATCAGTCGGCACGCCGAGCCTCATCTTTCGGCACGCCGAGCCTCATCTGTCGGCACGCCGAGCCTCATCAAAACCAAAACCACATTTTCGAGTTTCATTGGAGTGTTGGCACTTTGTTAAAAATAAGTGGGTTTTGGTTGAAATTCGGGCACACGGTCCCAAGAAGGTTCGGCAACACTGTCCTAGAATTATAAAACGTTAATAAAGAATTTAAATAATAGTATTAATAGTCAGAGGCGTCACTGGGGTTGGTGTCACCTGGGGCGGCCCGACCACAACGCACCCCCTAGTGACGCCACTGTTAATAGTTAACAAACAAAGTGCATTTAGAATTGTGTGCTATTAATATTATTGTTGTAGCATGAAATATTCTTAAAATGACGGCTCTTGTATGGGGGGCAGGCCTGGATTAACCATAGGAAAACAAGGCACGTGCCTAGGGCACCAAGATTTCGGGGCACCACAAGTCCTCAGGTTTCACTCCTACCAGACATTTTTTCAGGTTCAGACCCAAGACGAAACGTGTTCAGTTGAGTGGTGCGCAAAAGATAAAAAATGGCTTAAAAAATCAGATCGTTTCTTTTGTAAAATCTAAGAGCAGCAAATTAGCAAATTATTTTCTTTTCGTTGAGCAACAAGTTCAATAGAATTTTACTGAAATCATCAACTCTCTTGATAAGTCGAATATAGGATATTCTGCAAATCAGGCAGTGCCTTGAGTACTTGAAAATGAAATATTTTGTGACCCGCACTTCAGTCTGCTGAAGCAAAAGAATGAAGATGATCAAATAAACCAAACTGTAGATCCAGGACTGTGGATTGACTTTTCCGCTGACTGATGATGTGGATTACTGGGTTGATTTAGGGCCCTCTAACGGCCAGCATCATTAGGGCCCCTTTGATAAATCATGCCGTATTTATGCTGGAGGAAAAAAGAAGATATTGTTCTAAAAAAATATTTTAAAAAATAATAAATTTTAAAAAAAAAACTTATATGTCACAAATGGTAAGCAGTACAGACGAAAATGGTTATTGTATTCACCATATACTACCTTTGGAAGGCAGAAATGCCGCTGACGCTTGTTTAGAGGCAGTTAACGTCTACCATACAGTGCTATAATTAATTATTAATCAATACTTTTTTTAAAATCAGCTTCAACCTAAATATACAGATGGAAGATTCTGAAAAGGATGCCTTGTGATACCAGATGGGAAGCACACGCTGCTGCAACTGAAGTTATTCTAAAGTTTCATTGTTTCATTCTCAGATTACAGAAGCTTTTTTTTAGAGTGTTTACAAGAAGACCAGTCACAGAAGGGGGACAACGGAAGAGTACCAGAAAACATTGCAAAGAAATGAGCAACTTGAAAAAAAAAGTTCCAGTTAAATATTTGATTGCTTACAATTTATGTAATAACGTTTTACATGACTTCATGCCTGTTACGATATTAGAGTGCAACCTTACACTTACACCAAATTCATTCTCAGTTGGAAAAAAAAGTGATTTGAAACATACTCATTTTCCTAGAGAAAATACAGCTTTAAAAAGAGGGGGGGGCAATAGCTTTGTGACGTCCTATTTGAGGGGGTCTAAGGTTTTGTGACAAGGAGGGAGGGGGGTGAAAAATCGGCCAATATCGTGTGACGCCATTAATGGACGGTCCCTAACGGCGAAAAAGTATCTCACGGATTAGTTCCTTCCATTTCTTTTCTGCAACTGAATGAGTATAAGTACAAACAAATCACATCAGAAAATAACACATTGGAATACTTTTTGTTGTTCCTGATAGATGAAATCATAGCAACATTTATTTTAATTATTAAACCCTATAAAAGCCCAGGTCACTCATTCTGTAACACTAAGGGACATAATAAGCATATTTTTTTTAATTTAAAAAGTTGAAAATATAGACGTAAAAAGCATAATCCTTCTTGTTACTAATGAATGTACATTCTCTTTTGGGTTGAGCCGTTAGGCTCTTAAAACCCGGTTCAATTTTTCGCAGGCGAGCCTCATCATTCGGGCATCGCCATAGAGGTAATCCTCGGCAGGTACCGCAACTTCACCACCTAAAACCCCGTCCAACTCGGGGCAACATTCTAGTACGTGGGCCACCGTCTCCTCGGGGCAGCCACACAGCCGACAGGCCAGTTCCCTTCTGTTGCCAAACTTGTAAAGGTAGCTTCGTATTGGACAATGGTCAGTTCTCATGCGTGTTATGAGCGTCTGACTACTACGGTCAAGTTTCCACCAGGCATCGCTTTTGTCCGGTCGCGGCATTTTCTGGTATACCTTCCTGGCCGTATTCCCATTTGCCCAGCCCTCAAGCCATTTCTCACGGAAATGGTCTTTTAGCCACGACTTGACCCCTAGTTGGGTCAATGGCTTATCGGGTTGGGGCTGAGCTGCGCCTGCCCTGGCCAGTGCGTCGACCCTGTCTGATTGGGCCGTTCCGCAGTGTCCGGCCATGTACTGTAGGACTATTCTGCCGCCACGTGCCAGGAATTCACCTACTGTGTCCAGAATGGCACTTACTATCTTGGCCTCCAGAGAGGTTCGACTCAAGGTTTCGAGCGAAAACCGAGAATCGGTGAAGACCGCGACGGTCGGGAAACTCTTTCTCTTCGCTAGACGTCGCGTACTTCCTTCAAACCCCTGTGAATCGCTTCCAGTTCGGCCTCATGACTACTGTTAGTAGATCCACACGGTCCCGACAGTTCGACGCTGTCGGGTCCTGGTTGGGGGTATTGAATTAGCACACCGTATCCACTTTTGCCATCTCTAAAATGTGAGCCGTCAGTGAAGACTTTTACCACGCTGTCTCCATAGGCCTCGATTGTGCGCAGAGTCTCGTCTCGCAAGAGCTCGACTGGACTGGCCCGTGTCACCGCGGCATTTGCCAGTGTCAAACGTATTTCAGGCGGGTCAAGGCTTTCATGTGGTCCTCGAGCAGGGACCAGTTGCATTCGCTCCCTGTGCTTGGGTAGGGGGACTGATTCTTCTAGTTCGTAGACCGCGTCCATGAAGGAGGGTCGCTATGGCGTTTCTCACCGTAAAATATTATATGACATCAATGTTTGACCTTATATTATATTTTAATTTTGGAAAAGGGAACGATGTTAAAAGAGACGTAAATAGTTAGGCTGACCAAAATTAATTATTCCTTCTTTATATTGAACTAATTCACATACCAATTTTCGGTTGTCGAACACACTGATTCGAATGCATGCAATAACATACAAATACAAGTAAGTTACTTGGGGACCGTCCATAAAGTACGTCACGCTCCAAGAGGGTGGGGGTGGGGATGGGATTTAATAAATTGTGACAAGTGGGGGGGGGGGAATCGGGTCAAGTGTGACGTCACATTTTTATGTATTTTAAATTTTATTTCTAACTTAATTTTGTTTGGGTAAAATTTAATAGTCTCAATATACATAATTTGCAATGTGTGTCTGTCACGTCCGTCTGTCCTGTCCGTGACGCTACTAATTTTAGAAAGCAGCGCACCACAAACAATTAATAAATATTAGGGCTGCCAAAATTATCGATTAATTTCTCGATTAATCGGTAAAAATGTTATTGATTAAAATTATTTTAATCGATAAAATAGCGATTAAAGCTAAGGTGATTTCTGTTATTGTGTATACCTATTTATCAAAAAATAATCAATTATTAATAATTAAAAAAATAGTTGCTTTTTTACGTACAAACTTCTCCATTGAAAAAAAAAGATGTTTAAAGTGTAAATTTTAAAATAAGCTGTTTTTATAAGGAAAATAATATCAACAATTAAACATTGTTTTTACTTAATTAACAAATTCATTGAACTACTTATAACTATATTTTAAAAAATGGGAATCGCCTGTTTTTGTTACTTCCCTTGAAATTTTCCGTTTAATGACGTCATACATTTTATTTTTTGCTGTAATAAAATTATCGATTAATTATTCGGTAATTTTTCAAAAGTTAACGACTAATTTTAAATTAATCGATAATAGCCCTACTTATTAATATATATAATTTGCAATTTATGTCCCGATGACGCTACTAATTTTAGAAACCAGCGCACCAAAGATGATCTTTTCGAACGTCCGCATAAAATTGTTAAATTTGGAAATAAATGAATAAAAGAAACAATAATAACATAAAATAAAGTTTTATATTACTCACTAGCAGCCCTGTCGTGTGTTTGCATTGATCTCAGTAACAATGCTAACAGTGAATAAATTTAAAGAAACCAATGAATGGTGTGTTTTAAAAAATATTATAGTGTGTCGGACTACGCGGCAATGTGGAAAAAAATCCAAGTTTTATAGCAAGCGCATAAATAAATTTATAATTTAAAAGCTTAGAAAAGAACAAAAGAAAAGCCCGGCTTCAATATGAGTGATAATTTATTTTTTTTTACTGAATTTACTGCCATTGTACTCATGCCTTGCCTTATTTCTCAATATCGCGTAGAATTGATTAATTGATTGGGGATTTAAATTATAAACGTGCAGTAAAAATAAGTCATTTGATGCCCCATGCCCCGAGGGAAAAACATTAGGAGTTCATTGCCCGATTGTAATGAGATATAGACTCTTGAGTTTTTATATACTAAAAATATCTTAAACATATACGAAAAAAAAAGGAAATTATTAGTTCATAGCATTTTAATATGGGCTCAGTGGCGGATTTAGCTATAGGGCAGGGGGGTGACTTGCCCCCACGCCCCTGTTGTGTCTAAAATGGCGTCCCCTTAAGACGCCCCAAAAAGGTGTCACTAGAGCAGAAAAAAAAATGTCTAAGCACAAAAATTGTAATCAACACTAAACTGCAACACGACAATTTTGGCTTGCTAAATATCATATTTCAAAACTGTAATACCTGATTTTGATCAGCCAGGAGTGTCGCCAAGTTGAAAAGAATAGAGGAGTATTAAAATGAATTATAGACGTGAAGTTTTCTTAGCAAAACAAGGTTTGCCATTTAGAGAACACTGAGAAAATTCTTGCTTTAGTGATAGTAGTTGTAGAAATATTGTCGTTAAATGTTATCTTTATTAGCCAAAATTAATATGATTTCACTTAAGAGAGTCATCTAAAGTTTGAAAAGAAAAATGAACTTTATTTAAGCAATGATGTGCAAATTGATTTAATACAATCACTTGCATCAAAATTATCGGCGATAATTGATTATGAAGTTAATTCTGCACAATTTCTGTCAGGTTCTTTACGTTCAGTTTAAATATCTGAACATGCTGTGTAAAAACTCATAGGCTTTTATATAGGCCCAAATTAACCATGAGGCAAACAAGGCACGCGCCTAGGGTACTTAGCGTTTGGGGGCACCACAAGTCCTCAAGAAAAATGTGTATATTGTATCTGTAGCCATGCGTAATCGACAAGACATTAGCCAATTGGAAATGTAAAATCGAGTCACACATTACTCTTAAGTCTCATCCTAATATTATAAAAACGTTTTAATGTTTATAAGTTTAAAAGAAGACCAGTCACAGAAGGGCGACACCAGAAGAGAAGCAGAAAACATGACAAATAAAATGCAAGAATTAGAATTTTCTCTCATGCTTGTCTATTGGGAAGAAGTGTAACAACATTTTCACAGGGTCAATCAAGCTCTACAAAATGAGCACGTGAACTTAAATAAGTGTGCTGATTTGTATTCTTCACTAGCAGATCACTTGCCTGAATCTAGGAATGAATTCGAAAGGTTTGAAGAAGCTGCAAAAGAAATAAAACCAGGTTAACTTTGACCTGTAATCGTAAAAGAAAGTGTTCATTGGTTGTGATGCCCATGAGGTATCTCTGAATGTCAGAGAAAATTTTCATAAATCTACTTTCTATGCCATTGTTGTCAAACTTGAGGAAGAGATGAGTAGACAAGAACTGGTATATAATGATATAGCAGTTCGATTTTCTTGTTTGGTCGATGTACCATAAACATCTCAGTGTTTTTAAGTACTAATGATTGCTTGAAGATATGTACTGAACTACGAAAGTTCCACTCATATATTTATAACAAGTTTCTTGCATCAAAACCTTAATACAACACGTCCAGTAATGCTGAACTATACAAAGTAATAGAGACAACATCAAGTGGGCTTTTCTAAATGTAAAAATCGCCTTGCGCATAAAAATAAAATGGTTAAACCTGTTCAAATAAAGCTAAGGGCTCTTTTTCTCAGCTGAAATGTATAAAAATCCAAGTAGAGGAAACAAGAAATGGTTCCATATCTCTGCTGATGATTGAGGCAGACTTGTGCACTACTAACGCTGTTGATGTACTCAAAAACTTTACCAGATGTAAATCCAGAAAGAAGAACTTTAAAATATATTTTAAAAGTTGTAGTTTTTTCGTCTATTATTTAAAAAAAAAATAATTAATTAACTATTAGTTTAAATTTAAATACGTAAATGGTATCTTTTATTTGAATGAAATTAGCACAAACGTGTGTTAACAGCCGTTGTTAATTGTTAGTTTTTGTTCCTTTTTTGTGTGTGTGCATACCAGTGGTCAGTGGAGGATCGGGGCCAGAGGCAGAAGGGGGCACCCATGTGGGTTTGTGCTTAGGTCAACAAGATGGCTTAATCTGGCCAGGCTTTTATACTTAGGAAAACAGCAATGTTGCCGCATTTGATGAGAAGATTTTAAAGGAACTACCAATTACAAAAGCGAAACTATATAACACACTGTCGAGGACAGGCATACGATGGCACATCTGTGATATCTGGAATTAAGAGTGGTCCTCAAACCAGTGGCGGATTTAGCTATAGGGCAGGGGGGGGCGGGGCGCCCCCCCCCCCCCCCCCCCCC
>MUZC01002132.1:52065-76922 GCA_002072015.1 Radix auricularia
TCTAGAAGATATAATTTCAAGGCCATCGACATAACATAAAGGAAGTGTCAGAGCAGAAGCAATGGGACTATCTGCTTTAATAACAAAATATTCTTTTGTTTTTTCTGATGCTATTTGTACAAAAGTTGGTTGATATTTTCATGTTATCAAACCACTTGCAGCTCAAGAGTATTGACATTGCAATTGCAAAACGATTGATCGATGTTGGAAGAAATAAGTTTGTTGAAATGAGAAGCGATCAAGCTTTTTAAAATTCTGAAAGTAGATGTCTAATAATTTATTAACGAAAATTGTTCCAAACTAGATGTTAAAAACAAAATTTAAAGAAACGCGAATTGCAGAAAATAAAAGTAAGGCAGGTGAACTTAGTAGAGATGAAAGGGCTAATGATCCAACTAACAGTTTTAAATCTGAAACGTACTTCACTATCTTGGATACACTTCTAAAATAAATAGATGATCGATTTAATGACTTTAGGGGCGCAGCTATTTATGTATATTGTATTGATCCATCACAAATGTTGGAAGAAAATACAGATCCTCTTCGAAGTTTATGCAAAATTTACAAACACATTAACCTAGAAGAAGCATTCTTGAATATTATACCTTTAAAAATTTGCATGCATCACAACGTCCATCACTATCTAGTGAGCTACAACTTAAAGAGTTTCTACCATTCTTGATTGAAAAATAAATGGCATCAGGTCTCTCTTGTTTGTCAATATTCTATAAACATTTACTTGAATCTTCCTGTTATCAATGATTGAAAATCATCAAAAATTATTTGCGCTCAACAATGACAAACGAACGTCTGTCTGGATTGGCATTAATTTCAAATGAACGTGATCTAGGTGAGAACGTTGACTTTGAATCAACGATAAATCGTTTCGCTCCACGTAGAAAGGAATTTAAATATGGCTCAGGGCTCTATATAAATTCGCATAAACTAAGTTTCTTTCTTAGATCAATAAATATACTACTGAAATAAATATACGTTACTATTTTGAAAACATATCTGTTTATATTGTTTCTTCTGTTTGACTTGTTTGTTAATTTGGAAATTTTACTAAATTAGTAGGCTAATAATTAGTATTGAAAACGGCTGCGGATATTAACGATTAATTTCTCGACTAATCCTTAAAAATTTTAAGGATTAAATTATTTTTAACCATTAATCGACCCATCACTTAAAAATAATTTGAAGTCAAAAAGTCAACAATTTTTTTTTAAAAAATGCGGCTGATAAATAATTTCCTGAAGATTACACGAACATTTTGGTAATGGCAGTAATGGAGTTTGACTCTGAAACAGAAATGACGACAGCTCTTCTGATGAATTACTGCGTTACAAAATGGAGATGAAGTTCTTGAATCCATTAATCCTGTACAATGGTGGAAAATTAATGAACACCGATATCCGATAAGGTCATTCCTTGCCAAGACCGTTTTGAGCATACCAGTTTAAGTCTTCTCAGTTTCATGTGAATGATTATTCAGCTCGGCTGGTTATATTGTCAATTAGATCCGCTCATCACTTGAACCAATTAATGTCAACACATTTGTCTTTTTGCGTAGTTGGTGAAAAGTAGATATATAAAGGAGACATGCCAGTGTTATTTAGATTTTCAACAAGAACGTGAAATGAGTGTTACTTATGACATCATAAATTAAAATTTTTGGCTTTAATCGAAATTAACGCATAATTAATCGTTAATTTTTCAAAAGTTAACAATTAAATTTAAATTAATCGTTAACAGCCCTAGTATTTACCCAATGCTCTGATATTAGTAAAAATTTTGCGGCGCCCCCTAAAATTCTCCTGGCCCCCCACGCAGACAAAGCTAAATCCGCCACTGCCTCAAACTCATTTAAAGAAACTTTCCCCCAATGCCATGTATGTTCAATGTTGTGGCCATGTTTTGAATTTGGTCAATATGAACACTGTGATGTGCAGTTGTTTTTTGGCACCGCTGAAAGGTTGTATGCATTCTTTACATCTAGTTTACCACGTCTACAAACTCTTTAAGAGCATCATAAATCTCAATAGGAATCAACAGTAGCTACTCTACATTGACTTTCTGATACAAGTTGGGCTAGCCGTTAGCATGCAGTTGATGCAGTTGTTGAATCATTCTCTGCTATTCTAGCCACTCTAGAAGATATAAATTCAAGGGAATCAACAGAATATAAAGGAAGTGTCAAAGCAGAAGCTGTGGGACTATCTGTTTTAATATCAAAATATTCTTAATTTTTTTCTGATGTTATTTGTACAAAAGTTGTTGTATAATATCTTCGTGTTATTGTGGTGAAAAGATGTGTAGTATGTGTTTTGACTAGTGTATTATTTGTATTTATATTTTCACACACACAAGGACATACATTAGTGATCTCCGCAAATGATAAACAAAAGAACCATTGTATAATATAAATGATTAACGTTTAATATATACTATATACAATGGCAATATTTCATTATTCATTAATAAATGTGTCCCTAAGATTAAGCTATTTAAAGTCTTATACTTATGGCTCGCTAATTATCATCATTACAGCTTGCCTTACGCCAATGTTTCTATATTTTGAATACTTATATTTACTTATATTGTGTTTGGAGTCCCTGATCACTGGCCTAGCGTGTATGTCATGTCTGCCGAGGTAGTGTGCTGCACGGCTTGACCCCCTTTCGTCTCTCTGCGACGTGTGATGTTACGTCAGCTTCCTGTGTTTAGCTCCTCCCACTCGGTGTTGACAATATGACGTAGCAGTCAGCTGATTCGACTAAGCTTTTTGTAAACAAGTTGGTTGCTGTATTATTTGACCTAGATAGATCGTACACGGTAGAGGGGTTCTCACTTCTCTCCACGTGTGTTGTTGATAAGATTTCCAGTCCACACGGTCACACAGCTAGGGTGTGGTATGGCCGGCTTCATCTATTACGGTATAACGTGATGAGCACAGAGTACAGGGCTCTGGGGCGAAGGTGTGTCTCCGGCCTACTGTACGGAAGTTCAATCCTACAAGATTGTTATACAATCAGGGCGGATGGTAGCACTTGTTGATCTGCTAACGACCTTAGCTGGCACGGACACAAGTTGTACTTGGCTGTCGCGTGGCAAGGGTAGCGATTCTTTAACGGCAAGAGTACCGGTGGAGGGGGGACGGTTGTCCGGCTACCTCACCGTGGCGTACTTCCCCTGGTTGGCGGCTCCCTGGAATTCAGGCGTAGCAGGAACCAGGCAGACTGGTAGATTGCCGGCTTTCCCTACAGTTCAGCGATATGATACTGTGGTGCGTTACTGCTCGATGTTTCGCCTTGTACAGTTTGGCAGTGAAAAGAATGAACCTTGCGTTTTCTCTGGTTATATCTTTACTGGTCACGTGACTTTAATAACTCTTGATTGGTTGCATGTTAAAATATAACCAATGGGGTGAAGACTTCCCTGTTTCAGCCCCGTTGAAGAAATTATGTATGCCCACATGTCAGATTCCCATATGGGAGTTACCCCCTCTTATATCTGGGTGGTTCTAGTTGGTAGGGGTTACTTAGCCTTGTGAGTCCGATACAAATCTCATCACAGTTATCAAACCACTAGCAGCGGCAGAGCATTGGCAAAACAATTGATCGATGTTGGAAAAAATAGGTTTTTTAAATAAGAGGCGATAAATCTTTTGAAATTCTGAAACTTAAAGTTTATGTCAGCCAATCATTTATTTTTAAAAATCGTTCCAAACTAGATTTTAAAAACAAAATTTAAAGAAAAGAAAATTGCAAAAAAAAATAATAATAATAATAAAAAATAAACAAGCATGGCAGGTGAACCTAGCACAGATGTAAGGGCTAATGATCTAAATACAAGATTTAAATTTGAAACGTGGTTCACTATCTTGGATACACTTGTAACAGAAATAGATGATCGATGTAATGACTTTCGGGCACAGTTATTTATTTCTATTGCATTGATCCATCACAAACTTCGGTAAAAGAAATATTATTTTTTGAAGTTAATGCAAAATTTACAAACATGACATTAACCTTGAAGAAACAATATTTGAATATTATACATTCACAGATTTCTATGCACCAAAAAGAGCATCAGTATTAGTATTTACGGAATGCTCGGTTATTAGTGAAAAATTTAGCGGCGCCCTCTGAAATTCTCCTGCCCCCCCCCCCGCACACAAAGCTAAATCCGCCAATGTATGGGCTATCAAGTTTTTGTATACAAATTTTGATTAAGATCCTTTCATATACACAGTAGCTAATGCATATAATTATTTTTGTACAGCTCATATTTAAATGTTTATTATCCTGTGTCAATAGAATGCATAATCGGAAGATTACCTAAAAGTTGACCTCACCCATTGTAAATGAAAAGGTAGCTGATAAATGATGTATATTATATAATTATTATTGTCAAGTCTAATTTTTGCATTATTTTTTTTTCAATTGATTGAGTTACTGTTTTAAAGAATAACTGTGACAACTGTTGACAATAAGTTATACTTATACTATTATAAAGTCATTTAATAATCTGATAGTTCTTTTAATATTTATATTTTAAGGCAGTTTAATAGTGAAATGTGTTTAAAGTTTTCAATTGAATTTTAATAAGTTGCTAATTGTTGTTTTTTTTCCGCCCCCCCCCCCGAGGTTTGTGACACTGTAATTGGGGGGGGGGGGCATAAAAATGGCCACAACTAGCGTGATGTACTTTATGGACTGCCCCTTTGGCTTTTGAAGAAAAAAAGTGGGCGCCGTAGGCGTCCCAGAACAACCCAGTTTGTAGTCACAATAAGGGGGGGGGGGGATTTTAACGGTAAGGCAGCAAATGCGAGTAGCTGGATTTTTTTTTTTTAAATTACAATTTATATTACCATACATGTTGCTTGGTTAAAATCAGAATCTGGGCATTTCTAAATTTTACAGAGTCCAGCTCGGCCAAAATACGAAGTTTCATTGACATTTGAAAACTCATTAAATTATTTTATGTTCTAATTATAACATCTTTAATGAAGCTTGAATTAAGTTATGAACTTAGCCAATAGCTGGTAAGCATTCTATTTATTGCAGGACTAACATTCATATTTTTTAGTCAAAGCGCGCGAAATTACTTTTTTTGTCCTGTGGAAAATTTTTAGCCATGCTGCTGTAACTAATTAAAAGCTATTTTTATAAATAAAGTTAGTAAGGTAGGCCACGTTACAACATTTGCAGTTAAATTTACGAAAGAAAATAAATATAAATAATAAACTTATTATTATTCATTGTCATATTAAATCAATGTCCCAAAAGTAAGACTGTAGTTTTAGAGAAGTAGGCCTAAGCAGTATCAGTATCAGTAGGCAGGCACATATGACTTATGCCACTTATGGTAATTTCTTAATTTAGCGGCATTGTTTTTTACGGTAAGGCCCACTATGACTATGGGCATGGGCATGGCTATGTTCATAAATAATAAAGTTTTATTTTTATTGTCATAGTATATTAGTTAGTAGAGTCTTAGTATATTTATTAATTTATAAGTAGGCCCTATCAATAGTCTATACTTCATTGTCATTGTGACATCAAAGTATTCAAAGCACCTGTACTGTGCTCTCACCACCACGACCACAGTGTCCACAGGCTCTCTTGGGACTTGTGGGATGCCAGTGCCAGTCAGTCAATTTGGCAATCTGATGATATGTGCGATAAAAGGGATGACTTGAATTGAATAGTATTTTCTACTTCATTACAAAATAATTTATTACAATTGTGAAGAGAGCTTGATCAGATTGGTCTCAACTATTTCTATTTCAAAATGCGAACGGCGAAATGAATAGCAAAGTTGACTGATTTCTTTGCTTTTTTTGTTAATGAGCTCAATATCTCCACGCAAGGCTTGAAGGAAGGATGGCTTCTTTGTTTACAATGGCAAACAAGATTGATGGACAGAATTTCAATCTAAATCTAGAAGGATGGAAGATTATATGCTTCACAATTTGGCAAAAACTATTGAAAGTGCAGATCAGTGAAGAGTTTCAGTTTCATGTTCCATCTTTAACTTTACTGAAAGTCATCATTGAGCTATTGACAAAATTAATTGACCGTTTTGAGTTCTGATTTCCAACAGAAGTTAACCCACCAAAAGGCACTGGATGGATACGCAATCCTTTCATTGCCTTAAAGTTTGACTTGTCTGTAACTTTGGAAGATAACTTGCTAGATTTAGCTGCGTATGAAGGTTTAAAAATGAATTTTGGAACTATGACCTCTCTTGCATCCATTTTGATTCACATGAGGGCAGAATATCCTGAACTTGCCAAAAAATGCACCCTAGGCTCTTTTTCCATTTCTTTCATCTTATATGTGTGACTGGTTTTTAAAAATGAGCAAGAACAAAGTACAAGAACAATATGGATGTTTGTTCTCCATTTCATATAGCGTTGTCCTCAATCGAGCCAAGACTTGAAAAACTTGCAATTGCAACAAATAAACAGGCTCACCTGAGTCATTAGTTTAAAGAAACTTTGAGCTTAAACTTACACATGCACTTATTGTAGTTAATATATTATTATTTTTTAAATAAAGAAACATGCATTTTTATATTAAATTGTTTGTTCTCTTAAATAAAACATAGAGATATAAATTTATTAAGGTACTATCAATTCAAAAACAGTTGAAACAATAACGATGGCTGCCATTATCACCACATTTTTATACAAAATGAAGACGATGACGATAGTAAATGAGCATTATTAATCAAGGTTTTCAAATTTTTTTGATGACATGTAGCATAACACAAACCGAATTCATGTTTAATATTGAGGGACCTTACATGAGGGTTGCTTTCATGTCAGTACAGGGAAAATAGTACACCTGTCTGTGGAGCAGTGGGGAAAATTCATGCTGGTCTGTCATACGAAAACGTTTGAGAAGCACTGGAATATAGTATAATAGAATGTAGATGGATAAGACTTAGCCTATGACTTTAACAAAACCCAAGCTAATGGCTTTTCCAATCAATGCCTATTTTATATGTAATAAGGTATGGAAAATGAATCCATGGTCCATGGTTACACTAACTATGGACAATGGATAATATGATTATTTTTTAAGTCTTGAGTATGCTGAGTACTACTGAGTAGGAGTCTTATACTGCTTAACACTTGAACTTGTCACTAGCATTAATTGACATAATCATTTAATCCCATACTATTCATACAATACAAAGTCCCTTGAGGACGGATGGATGCCATACTAAATCACTATGTGAGATCGATCATCTAATTAATATGAAATATTTTAAATTTTTACCAACTAAATTTAATAATTAATATATATTTACATTTATTCCTGATGGGCCTGTTAATTTCTAGCCTTTATGATATGGTTTGCTTATAACAACTTTTTTGTGTGTCATAATTTTTAACTAAAACTCCTCAAAGGCTTACAACCCAAAAACTATTGGAAAAACAATAATAAGTAATCGGCATTCATTTAGTCATGAAATTTCGGTCCAAAAGATTTGAATCTATGGGAGTTGGTCCCATCCTGTCCATTTCTGAAGATGCTCTCCCATTAAGAATTAAAAAGAAATAGCTTAAATGCAGTTCATGTAATGGCAACTTGCAATGCTAGGAAGCACCTCCGGTTGGGAAAACTTAGATGGTATTTATCATAAACAATTAGAAACATTCACTTTGTCCCAACCCCCTCCCCCCCCCCCCCCCCCCACCCACTCTCACCTCTCTTTTTCTCCTCTCCTAACATNCCCACACACCCCTAGCAGGTGTATAGTCACATAATATTCTACACCCACTACCACCACCCCATTAACAAATTAAAATTAAACTCTACAGTTCAATGTAATGTAGCACTCTAGAGGGTTCTTGGTGTAAGTTAGAAGAGAGTAATGTTTTGAATAGGTTATGTTTATTTTATAATCAGGATGAATAATTGCAATATTAACATTTTTTTCATGAGCATTTATGCAAGTGCTAATTTTAGTCCTTAAGATATTTACCAGATATTTAATTATGATATCTTTATTTATTTCTAATAGATAAAATGAGATCTAAACGTCAAAAAAAGTGCAAAAAAAGAAGCACTGCTTCAAAATCAGATGTTAACAAAACACTGCAGAATAAAACTAAAAAAGTATGCCAGAAAGGATCAACAGAAGAGAAAAAGAGTAGTGCTGACTTGGGTTCCAAATTAATTCCTACCAACAAGCAACAGAATGATTCAAACCTGAGTGCACCAAATATTCGCAGATCCAAGAGAATATCAAATTGTGGTACTGAATTAAAAGCTGCTGATGAAGCAGCTTTGACAACAGAGAGAAAAGAATTATATACCTCTGTTTCTAATTCAAGTCTTAATAAACTTGATAATGATGTGAAACGAATGACAAGAAACACTTATAGATCCACGGTAAACTGGAGTAATTTGTCTGAATCAAGAGCTATTGAACTAAATCAAGATGACTCAATGACACTTCCATTACAGGTGGATAGGAAAGAAAGGCTTAACACTAGAACTTATTCAATTCTTACCAATGAACTACAGAAGGATTCAAATGACAGTGCACAAATTACTTATCTGTCCGATAGTAAAAGGAATAGAGTTTCTGAATCAAGAGCTATTGAGCAACAACAGAATGAATCAAGACCAATTTCAATATGTCAAATGCAGAGAAAAAATAGAAGCAACACAATTTCTCATTTAACTATTACCAATGAATTTGAGAATGATTCTAAACTAAGTGCACAAACCACACCTCAATCAAAAAGAAAATGGACAATTACGTCTGAATCCAGAGCTACTGAACAACAATGTAATGACACATATGCAATTGCAGAATGTCAAATGAAGAGAAAAGAAAGTCTTGACACTTTTTGTAATTCATTAGTTACAAATGAAGTACAGAAAGATTCAATACTAAGTGCACAAAATGCACCTAAATCAAAAAGAGAGTGGACAGTTAAGTCTGAATCCAGAGCTATTGAGCAACAACATAATGAATCAAATGGAATTGCAGAATGTCATGTGGCAAGAAAAGAAAGTTTTGACATTATTTCTAATTCCTTTATTACAAACGAACAACAGAATGATTCCATACTAAGTGCGCAAACTACACATCAATCCAAGAGAGAGCGGAATAGTACTTTTGAATTCAGAGTTGTCGAGCAACAACATAATGAATCAAATGCAATTGCAGAATGTCTAATGGCAAGAAAAGGAAGTCTTGACACTATTTCTAATTCCTTTATTACAAATGGAGTACAGAATGATTCCATGCTAAGTGCACAAACTGCACTTAAATCAAAAAAACAGTGGACAGTTAAGTCTGAATCCAGAGCTTGTGAGCAACAGAATGAATCAAATGCAATTGCAGAATGTCATATGGCAAGAAAAGAAAGTCTTGACCCTATTTCTAATTCCTTTATCACAAGCGAACTACAGAATGATTCAATACTAATCGCGCAAACTACACATCAAGCCAAAAGAGAGTGGAATAGTTCTTTTGAATCCAGAGCTGTTGAGCAACAGCAAAATGACTTAACAGAAATTTCAATACCTCAGATGGAGAGAAAAGCTCACTACACAAATTTGCATAAAAAAGAAGGCTTAGCTTGTGAATTTTTAGTCAAGATTGAAACAGAATATCTCAATTTAATGCAACACCATGCAAAAGACTGCTCCTTGTGTTCAAATATGATTTTTCAAACACAAGAGAACCAACTTGATGTTCTCAAGTCAAGAATGAAAGATAAAAATTTGGAAATAAGAAATTTACAGTTAAATTCCAAACTAAATATGACAATCAATCCCACTTTAGCTAATCCCTATTTGTCATCACAAGAATTCAGGAAAGAGACCTGCTTAAAGGCACATAGAATGCATGAATCATCTAAAGTTACAAGTGAGCCCAATAATGCACATGCTAATCATGAGAAAAGTCAATTGTGTAATAAAAATGATCCATCAATGGTGTATACTGAGTTTGAAGGAACTCCAGTATATCCTGAATATCAACCAACTCCAGTATATCCTGAATATCAACCAACTCCAAAGTATGAATTAACTCCCATGTACAAGCAAAACAATGGAAGTCATCTAAAACAGATTTTTTCTCCTAGACAATTTCCTAAATATGATTCAGTTCATTGTACTACTAGCGGAAAATTAAAGGTTACCAAACCTCAAGGTATGTATGTGAATGATAGTAATTCACATGAAAATGGTGTACAAATTTTGGGAGTCACGCACCCTAAAGTCATTCCATCCAGATACCAAAATAATAAAGGTGCCAGTAATCAGGGTAATTTGAAGGACATCAACAAAGAAAGTCAGTATGAAACAAGTGGAATGGTGTTTAAAAAGCAAGAAGCACGTAGCAAACTTATGGATCATTTTATTGATATTTCAATGAATACTTTAAAGAAAAACCCTGTGAATTCTATTATTGCGTCAAGTGATGGATTAAATGCAACAAAATGTCGAATACCTGCACAAACAACTCATCAGCCATCTGATCAACTGGTAAACAGACAACTGAATAAAGGGGGCCCCTATGTTGTACCAAATGATGATACCAATAATAGCAAATTTAATTCAAAGCCTTATGTTTACAAACCCATACCTATGAGATTCCAAATAGATTCAGGTAATTGGAGAATGGCAAAAAATTCAATTTTGAGTGTATCTCAACCTTCGGGAAATATTCTTTTTAGTTCTAGTTCATACATCTCTGATTATTTGAAACTTCCTGGTAATGAAAAGGCAAGTATGCCATCAAACGCTGATGTTAAAATTAAAAGTTCACAAGATGTTATTACCCTATCAAATTTACCAAATCCATCTCCTCTCAGCTCACCTATTACTATTAGTGATATAGAAATCAATCCAACTGCTAGTGAAACAATAAAATTAAATTTACCGAATCCACTGAGACGATCAGGTCGAAAACGAACAATGCTCCAGTGTGCACAACAATCTGAAAGTGATTTTGAAACTGACGAAATTCAAAATTGTGCTCATGAAGATAATGAAAATTCAGATAGTGGATCATCCTGGGAACATGAAACAGATTTCAGGACCAAGAAAAGACCAAATAAAATAAAATCATTTGTCAGTTCTGAAGATCCTACAAAAGTTAATAATAACCTGAAAGGAAAATTCAAGTGTTGGTTATGCAAAACAAAATGTACATTTTGTTCAAATACTAAAACTCACATTATAAATAAACACAATGAGGGTCTGGGTTCTATTGACCTTATAAAGACAGCGGAAACTGGCAAAATCCACATTGTTTTGTATTGTCCACGGTCATGTCCCTATGCAACATATGACATTGATGGACTGAAAAAACATATAGCCACCTGTAACCAGCCACTACTGATTGACAAAGGTATCAAATATTTGGATCTCAATAATCATTTTGTTCAACACATATATCCTGAGGTGAGTTTGATGCATTTTAGACTTAAGTAACTAAATGTTTCTGGTCAAAAGGTCGATGTCATTTAAAAGTGATCTCTTTGCCTAAAATATCAAGGAACTGAATATATTTTAATGTTATATTTTGAGATTGTTTATGGGACAGGAGTTGGTGTAGCCTGTAAAGGTAATAAATAACAGGGTACATTTAAGAAACAAAGTATAATTAATAGCATTATATCATATTCGATTAAAATCCAATACAGTAAAAGTCCATTAGTCTGGCATCCAACAGTCCGGAATGCCCGATAGTCCAGCATCGCTTTGGAAAATTTAAAAAATTTTGGTTTTCTCCAAAAGTGTGTCTTTACAGCAATAAAAAAGCTTGGTGTAGTTTGGGATCATTTGGAAGTGCTCGGTATTGTTCGGAAACAATTGGTGGCCGGCTAGTCTCAGCTGTCACAATTACAGGTGCAGGGCAGCACAGTTAATCAATCAAGAAGTGTCTTTGCCATTTTTTGTGTGCGTTGTTTTGTGTCCTTTCACATCGCTGTTAACTGTGCCTAAGTACTTTCTACTGTAATACAGTACATCTGTAGTGATGTTACATAACTTGAAACTGTTTATTGTTTATAAACAAAGTGAGTTTCATTATAACTGTGCAGTAACCATGTTTTCAAAGCCTAAGCCTTCTATTTCAAAGGGATAGAAACGAAAACTCAAAACACTGACACTCAATCACAAACTAGAAATTATAAAACGGCTAGAAAAAGGTGAGAATAGAAGTGTTTTAATGAATGAGTTTAATATGGGCGCATCAATTATTAATGACATTAAAAATCAAAAAGATGAACTAATGAAGTTTGCTTAGTTTTCTTCTCAATCAGTACATGTAACAACTGAAAAGAAATTTTGCTGAGGCTAGTACTAGCTACAGTGCTTCAGAAATTATTGATTTCCATATCATTAGAAATAAATTTTATACTAAACGCCGAAAGTCAAGAAAACAAAAAGACATTCGTGAATTTCTTTAATCTGAGTGAAATATATTTTACAGTACGTGTACATACATTATATGAATTGTAAAATAAACTTTGTTGTATTTGCATACTGTATTTGTAATTTAATTATTAACCTAATTGTTCTTATAATTACGATTTATGTAAGTATGTAGTTCAAAAAACAAAGTACATTTGTTTTACGGCAAAGCCTACACTAAAAAGAACGAGCACTGACTGATAGACAGAAATTTTTGTCTGGCACCCAGCCGGTCTGGAATGTGCTGGATTATCGGACTTCTACTGTACTTATAAAGGATTACCTGGCATAACAAAACAAATGTGAGGAAAGAAAGGTTTTCAAAAAAAAAGTTATGAACCTTCAAATAGCATAAATTTGAACACCGACCCACCCCCCCANCCCCCCCCCCCCCCCCCCCCATCTTTTAAAAAAAATTTATAACAATTTATGTGGTTTGATTTTCCCAGCTCATCAATACAGAACCACATGTACTGGTTGGCCCATTTAAAAGAGGACCAAAGAAAAGAGTAATGTAAACTTGCAAAGCAGCTGATGCAACCCATAAATGTCAATGTGTTTTTGTTTCTCTTTAAAAAAATGCAAAATGCTCATTACTATGTTGTGAGACTAAATGATCAAAATCTTTGTAATTGCTTAGACCATATATTTATTTTGCTATGAGCTGTGCATAATTTAAGCTTCATTGAATCATTGTTTCCCATTGCCATTGGTTTACAAATGTAATAGGAGCTCTTCTTACAGACAGTACTTTGATTCGCACTGTAATTTTTGGTTGGGAAATACACAAGCACACATTTGAGGTTATAACCTACATACTGAGACAGTTTGAACTACTGTATAATTAATTTGGAGCTCTTAAATTCAAAAGAGAAAAATGAAACTGGTTATTTTATAAATATGTCTGTGTGTTTAAGTATATGTAGTAGGGAAATAAGTGATCCTTCTGACACTAAAATCTCAAAATTTAGGAAATAGAAGTTTCTAATTTATGCATGCACTTTTTTGTTTAAAAAGATCTGCATTCTTTTTAGCATTTTGATGAAATTTATTTATGCAGACTAAGTAGGTTCTTAACAAACACTGAAATGATTATCAGTTTGAAAATGGTAAAGAACTGTCAATTAGGAAATTCTATATCTTATTTCAGTTGGCAAGGTCACAATTTTTTTTTTTACCTTTGAAAGAAGAAAAAAATCTTTAAACTTTTATAGCATTGTAAATGCTCAAAGGAATCTTCTTTTTTCTAAGACATAAAAATGGTTATTAAGTAAGATGACAGAAATCTGGAGAGTCTGTCAGATTAGCTGGTACAAAGACTGACCCGGCTTGTAGTTTTTGGCCAATAAATTGACCCTGTTACATGAGTTACATGATTTTATATTAATACTTGATTGTATACTTAAGAAAAGATTTTCATTTTAATAGACTATTATTTGCATCATTCTGTTTATCCTTACTTAACATGACATCAATCAACTTGTACATTAGTTTTGATATTAAATTAAATGTACAAATTTTATCTTACATTTAATTATGATATTTATATAGTTTTATTTATACTACAGCAGCTTAAATGTAAGGATGACAGTGTATTGAAATAGTTCATTTCTTGTTAAATTAAATTTGAATCACAGTAGATATATTTAAAACTCTGAAATAAGCTTCACTTTTTATCAGAAATTCATTCTTGCTCTTCTAGAACCACAATCACAATTTAAAAAACTCAATGTGTGACATTGCAATGAGTTTTTTCAATAGCCTCAAATAAGCCATACTATTTGATTTTAAGCCTTTTTAAAAAATAAAATCACTTACTTTATTTGTAATTCAGTGAAATGTACTGTAAAAACTCATTCAGTTTTATAATAATAACTATAACCCCTTTTCAGACCATGATGGCCTATGGAGCAAGTGAAGTAGTGTTTACAATTTTCATTGAGCCACCACTAAGAAGCAGGGAATTGTGTGGCTAACACCATACCCCTGGGGTCTTGCCACCACGTAGGCTTGAACTCGTCACTCTTTTGCCTTGTTTCAACAGTCCAGCTCATTACCGCTAGACCACTATATGTTATTATATTATCATTCAGTTTTATGCCTTGCCATAAGTGGGTTAACATATTTATTATATGAAGGAAATTAAATCTCATGATAAAATCCATTATATCTACCAAGTCTTATCAGTTTACTTGGATTGGGAATAACTTGAATCCAAAACATGCAAATATTTTTGTATTTTGCATTCTAAGTATATTTTTTTCTGGGTGTGGCTATAGCATGGTTTTAAAAACAAAATTATATAATAGTGCCTTAAAATTAAAGGAGAATATTTGAACATTTGTGATCTATAGACAAATGTCAGAAACATGCATAGCCAAATTATTTAAATATTTTTTAAAAAATCATACCTTTAAAATGATCAAAGAGTATATGTACATTTTAAATACAAACTGCAGATTGTTCTTTTTTTTAAAAAAGGAGCCAACCATATCACTCCATCCATAAAATATCTTGATTGTCTCAATTTTCAGATATCTAATACAAATTTATTTTTTATAACAGAGATGTACACAATATATTATGGGTGATTTTTGTTAGTTCACATAACAATTTTTTTTAAAATGCTGGCCTAAGGGGCAAGTGAATTTTATTTTAGAGGAAGATACCAGTGAGATAATTTTTATTTTTACTATATTTTAAGGGTGATTTTTATTTTTGTTTACTTAATATTTTTTTAATGCTTGCCTATGGGGCAAGTGAATTTATTTTAGAAGAAGATACCAGTCAATGAGATATTTTTTTAAACTGACATTTTTTTATAACTTACATTTTTTTCTTCCTCATATTACTCATAATTTATATTTGTATGGTTTTACTTTTAACTAAGCCCTCTACAAATACTTGGTAATCAATTAGTTTGTTGCTATGTACATTTATAATAATTAATTGAGGGTTATGGCCATGGCTGAGAGCCAATGATAAATTTGAAAAAATATTTTTAACTCTTAAAGTCGCAAATAAGAATACAGTAATAAGAAATTTAGATAAATATCTTAAAGTGATATAACCTATTAATCTTTTTTGGTGAAAATATACAAGTTCAAAAAAAAAAATCCAACTTCATTTTGGTTGAGTTCCTGTTTTTTTTTTTTTTCTAATGAAACATCTTTTGTGTGTGTAAAAATACTTATTTCATTTCAGAGTAAGATCATTTAAATCACTGGTTATACTGGTTTTAAATTTATGTTGACATGATCACAATTGAATTTGAATGAAAACTTATTACTCCAAAAAGAAATTATTTTATTTTTTTAAATATTCTTTTGAGAATTTTCATTTATGTAAGTATAAGCTTGAGATTTCATTTCATTAATTGATTTTTATTGTGATTTGCAAATAAGTGGCGCATTTAATTACAAATAATTATGTTTTGTTTTTTTAATTATTAAATTTTTTTTACTTTTAACTGTTAGTGCTAGTTTTTATTTTGAAACAGACAATTAAGGATCTTAAAATTAGTAATTTGTCTTGACTTGACTTATGTATACAGACGCTCCTTCTATATAGAAGATTATTATATCCACAGACCATGCTGGTCTGTTGGCAAATGACCCAGTGTTCACAGCCCACAGCTACGAGGGTTATACACTATTCCCAGCTGCCTTTGTTTCCCTAATTAGTGTCATGTACCCATTTGGAGCTGGCTGGACTCAAGGACACCCTTGGCACAGGCATAAAATATTTGCCTTCACGTATATTAGAACCTGTGGCCATCAGTACGCCACCTGTGCATGCATGACACTGAGTCCATTATTTTGTATAAATGATTATTTTTTTAAAAAATAAACAATGAATGATCAAAAACTAGTTTTTTAAACAACCTTTAATCTAAAATATTACAATCAACAAAACAATTTTTAAAAAAAAATTAATTACTATTTAATTTTTAAAGTACCTATATTCACACAGTGACAGTTCTTATAAAGCAGTCCTCTCTTCTTTTTTAACATCAGGGACTAGTTCTGTTGGACAGGATTTTTTAATGGATAGGATCAAATCTTTTTTTAAATGTTTAATAGAAGCAGAAAATAGGCATACCATCACCTAAAAATAGTTATTTAAATTTTGACTTAAACATCTGTTACAAAAATGGCTTCAGACCTACCGTAAATTTACAATTGAGCTTGCTCTAGAAATGACGTTGCCAATAACAGTAGATGCTCAGGATTTTTAAAAAAGTGAATTGTATTTACAAGTTGAATTGGAGCAAAATAATTTAACATAATATTTTGAGGCAACTTTTTGTTGTGGCAGTTACGTGAATGAAATCTTTGCAAGTGAAAAAATTAAAGAATTCAAAATAAATAACCTTAAAAAAATTATTTTAGTTATGTAGCACAATAGACCCAAAAAACCTATTATTCAGAAGTATTTTAAAAAAATATTTCCTTAGATTTTCACACACACCTGTCTATTGAAAATTTTGAACTGGACATCAAGCTGGTAAAATTGTAAATGAAAAAATAATTTTCAAACAATTTTTAAATTAAAAAAAAGTATTCTAATGTTATTAATTAATTTTTTTAAAATGCTTAACATTTAGTAAGTTGTGAATGAGGTTTATCATAGTTTTCATTTAAAATGTAAAAATACTTTTCAGGTATATACATTTTTCTGCCAAATAAAAGTTCAGATAACAGAATAATACAGTCAAATCAGCAAACTTCCTTATAATTAGTTACATCCTTAATAAATACCTAAGTAGCTAACATACTGATGATTCTTAGCATTTTTAGTATATTTTAATTATTAATATCATATTATTTGGGAGCTGCAACAATACAGTTTATACAATGTCTCAACACCTGTTTTGGAATAATCTGTTCATTATCAGTCTCCTGGATCTGAACTACATTTTTTAAAGAATTTTTAGTTAAACAAAAGCAAACAATTTTGGAATGGACTTAAAATTACTTATACTCAGAAGGAGAATGTATTGTAATGTTATGATTGGCTAGACCTAGAATTAGTAGCTACCTTTCAGATTCTCATGAATTTTTTAAACAATAACTGGAACCATGTATATTTATTAAATCACATACAAATGGCAGCCCTTTTAGATGAACAGATTTTCAATGAAGATAAACGGAGTAATTTGTTTTATGGCATAATTTTCATTTTCAAGATTTTTAGACACTGCAAATTAATTTTGATTATGGGCTATACTGAAAAAAGGAATTCTGGTAATGATAATTTAAAAATGCTTACAGTATCAATGGCATAAAGTAAGTCTAAAGTTTTAATATTATCTATGAAGATGAGGTACTATTTTTTGTCTGCCAGAAGTGCCTTTTAAATTAGAATTTAAAAAAAAAACTTTACGAAAACAAGTTTTAACAGAAGTTAGTAGCTACACAAAAATGAACAAAGCTTATGCAGTACAATGTCATATTATTAATTTTGGCAACAAAATGTGCCCTATAGAAAATCATTAAATTAAAAATGCATAGATGTCTGTAGCAAAACACTCTAGTGCCTCATGGCCTTAAAGTTACTGGCAGTTTTACTAATACTGGTACCTAAGAAATAACATAATTATAATTAAAGTATTTTAGATTTTATATTTAAGCTTTTGTCATATACATGAGTACTAAAATCATTTTTATAAAATATTATGAAAATGTTTGACGTTAAGTATGAGTTTGTTCTCTAAATGCATTTTAATCAAAATTTCTCATAAAAATTAAAAACGTGTATTGAACAGGCACATTGTCGGGATGCCTCTGTTAGCTATCCTTTAAATTTATAAATAAAGTGACTGTGTGAATTTAGATGTTTAAAGACAAAATTCAAAAATGTTAACTAACAGAGATAATATTTTTAAACTAACTACTGTATTAGTATCAGGAGTGAAATGATCGGATGAGTGAATAACAAAATGGATTAACATGTTCATTGAGCCAGAAATATTTTATAGCCTGGAATTATATGAAAATACAAACACTTTTTTCTGGTTAATTATTTTCTTTTACTGGAAAACTAAGAATTTGAGCTGTTGGAATTTTGAGTCACATGCCCTAAGTCTTCTTCCCTCTAAGGCATAGAATATATTACTTTTCTATTGAAATAAACTGCATGAAAAGCTACTTTTCCCTCACAGACATTTAAAAACAAATTTGCTGCTTTGTTTAGTGAATTATTACCCACAAAAATTTAGTCACGTAAAAAAAAAAAATCCCCCAACTGACACTCAAGTAGAGAGAATGAGATAAAGATTCAATGCTGTCTATGAGCAATTAACATCTTTCCAGGTTATATTCTTATAAGTTATATATCACGTCTCAACTTTTTTTAAAGTGAGTCAACTAACTATTTCACAATATTCCACTAAGATTTCATTTTCAATGAAATCTGCAAAATGAAATAAAAATGTATTGGATGAAATATGATTGGAAAAAGATCTGGAATTTGTCAAATGCTGGCAACACTACATGGAGACTGCTTGACCCGAGTAACTAGTGGTCAACTACAGACAGAGCACATAAAGTTGAAAAGTTATGATAAGAGGAGTAAGAGCCTATGATAAAATATGTATGAAATGAAACATTTTCTATAGTAAATCAAGTAATTCAGTGGTTTCCAAACAATTGTCATTCAAACATTCCCCCCCTCCCAGATATGGCATTAAAATTCACCACCAAGTCTACAAATTCTGTAATAATAAATAAATTTATAATAAAATACAAATCTTATACTGTTTGAGTAATAATTATCTTAAATGCTGTTTCATTTTAATAGTGTGGGGATAATTCACTAGACTCCAGTGTGGTAGTCAGGGAGGCAGTTGGGTCTCATGTAAGTTGAATTGGATATCCAAACAAGTTTTTACAGTATCTTTCAAAGTTTGACACACTTATTTCCAGTTACTAATAATGTATTGCTTAACAGAATTAGCTGAGAATTCAAATGTTTTTTTTTTAAAATCAATTCATCAATACAGGAAAAGATGCAAAGTTGTCCATGTGTGGTAAATTTATGGTAAATGTTTTGGCCAAAATGAATTTTCTCTGCATTGCTGCCTATTCAAAACAAAACATTCAATAAAGTTTGGTCCACATAATATTGACTTATAATTCTAATACATTTAATAACCATATGATTTTGGAGCTTGCTGCTGCAATACATGAATTTCATTATTTAACTTTAAATCATAAAGATTTGAAATAAAGTTAATTTATTTAATAGTTAAGTTATTTAATATAAGCCTGATTGCAGTCTCACCCCCATTTTGTTTAACATTTAAGCATTGGTCATTTTAAGTTCATATTTTTACACTGACCTGATAGAAGGAATGTTTTACAATTTAAATAACACACATTATCCGACTAATGTCTGCCCCGATCCCGTCTCTTATAATAGATATTTTATTTATCATTGTGTACAATTTTTAACAATCTGAATCTACGCAATTTTTTAAAATCAAATCAGTTAGTTAATTTTTATATATATTAATATTTATAATATATATATATATGAAATCAAACCAAATCACATCTCAACTATAATTTTAATATTTGAACTGAGAACTTTCTTTGTACAAAAATATTATCACAACAATCTTTCACATTTCATTAATAAAATGCTTGCTACTTGAACTCACAAAAATAAAACAAACTCTTTTGTTGATTACTTTTCAATTACATCGTCATATCATTCCACTCTCAGCAGTCAAGGACTTAGCCCTCGCCCTGCACGTTTTACCCTTATGATCAATGATTTAGCCCTGCACATTTACCCTTATAATCATTCAACAACTTAGCCCTGCACATTTAACTGCATCAGTCAAAAATCAGTCATACACATTTACCCTCAAGGCAGGTCACAAAAACAAAAAATTTTTTCCAAATAACATGTCTGATTTCATGTAACATATTTCATAATAAAACATCATGTAAATGGCAAGAAATGTTTAGCTCTTCTGTAATTGAATTAAGTAACATGTTTAATATCCCTGATGTCAAAATTGTGTAGAGGAGTGAAATGTGGTGAAATAGTGAAGATTAAAATTCTTCTATTGCTTAGGTAATACTTAAGAACAGTCACATCATGCCACATTAATCTTAATGACTTTGAATTCTAAAAATTGAAATCAGATATTAATAATGTTAAAAAATCATGTATGAAATAAATATTTCTGTGTTAAACTTTGAATTAACCCTATAAACACTGCATTGCTTGATTAACTTTAAAAGATGTTTGAATATGTATAGTATGTTTTAGAAAACACCACACATGCATTTAACACATCTTAGAAATCTAAACTAGATCTAACACCATAACAAACATCTATTCAGTATTGGATATTGCATTAATCAACTAGAAGACTCAAGATCGTAAGATGTGGTAATAAGTAGTGATCTGCCCTGTAAGGCAAAACATTTTTATTTTATTACAATACTACAGCTGAAGAAAATATTATTCCACATACATTATGACGAGCACTAATAATTATTCTATACTAGTAAGATATATTTCTCAAAGAATAATAAAGTTCAAAAATCGCATTTAATTTAAATGAAATATAAGAAATATTGTAAGTTCTTTTTATAAATAACTCTTAAAATAGAAATTTAAAAAAACATTACAAATAAAAATCACATATGACCCATAAAAAAGCCCCAAATGACAATAAAAGTCATTCTGAAATATATTTTAAACCTCACAATTAAGAAAAATTTGTTTGAAGTTTTTGATGGAAACTTAACCGCTTGGTACAAACCTAGATTTTTGCAATATACCCTTTCAGTACCGGATAATATTTTGCTAATTATTCCCTGTGGTCTGGACATTCTTTTGGAATGAGTCAAAATTTATTTGGTTTTTAAATTATTTTTTAACTATTTTGTATCAAGCCATTAAGAATGGCTGAGGATCTCAACTGTTTCTTTGGTTCACATTCTTTTATAAGTAAATTAATTTGACAAGGTTAGAAACGATTCTAAAATAGATTAAAGCAACAAAAAAAGTATAAGAAAAAGCTTAAAGTTTATGAAAAAACCATATAAAAATTATATAATTAATTTTAAATAAAAATAAAATCATTTATTATAACAAAAAAGTTTAATTTCTTTAATGCAAAAAAAAAATTACTAGGTTTTATCGAGTGTCCATAAGTTGTGATTAACAACAACACTTAGTAACAGGAAAACATTTCACACAAAATATTCAGTTATTGGTCAATTTTCCTAATTTAAAGTGCAAAATGAAATTAGATTATTCCTCTAATGCTTAAAATCTGCCCAAGAATACGGTGCAAGTTCAAATCCTCATTTTTCTGTTTATATTTGATAACCCTCTGTGTGGCAAACAGATGCACTTGGGCCTCAGGGAAAAATGTAGGTCTGGGCAAAACGATGAGCCCTGTATAAGATGGGTTAAGATCAACATGTCTAAAATTAATTAATCCTTCTGGTACCAGGCGCGTCTTTTTTTCATCAGCCAAATAATTTCCCTCTGGAATTTGCCACATAGGATATAACACAAAAGTAGAGGATATGACGTTTCACTGTCAGTCCAGAGCAGAATGTTAAACCATTAGGGGAATAGTCGAATTTATTTTTGCTTTTTAAATTATGAAAACCTCCCAATAAATGAATTTTCTGTGCGAATCTGTTTAGTTGTTGCCTAGCAATGATGTTAATGGTACTTGCTCACAATTGATAAAATCGATCACATTTTTATTGAATTAACCTTGTTATTGTATAATAAATGTTTTTTTAATTTAAAATTAATATATTTTATATTACAGTCGAAACCGCTTAAGTCGACGGCTTTGGGGTATGAAAAATGGCATCGACATAAAGCGAAAATCAATATGGCGGCAAAATATTAACATGCGCTTGAAATTTCTTTATGTACGTGTTGTGCGTTAATTAGTTATGGGACGATTAATCAGAATTGTATCGGAATATCGGGACCCTATTTCTTCACTCTTTCTTAAGGTTGTTAAGACTGTTCGTTTTTAAAGACCGTTTAAGTTTAAATATAACGCCGTTTTGCGGTGATTCCCAGATTGAGCGATACTGATACTGTGCTTCAAAGCCACTTGCTTGATTTTCAAGCTACACAAATAAGTAACCTACACATCCCCTCATTGTCCCCAAACCATTCTCTTCCTAATCATCTTCTTTGGGTCTTACAATGGACTCAGAATGGTCTATCGTTACCTATATATGACTCATGACAAAGCGAACTCTTCTCTATATAAACGTACACAAATAAATTAGGTACTCCTTTTGAACCTTCAACTTTGACATAATTTAATTAATTCTAACCAATAGTTAAATGGCTTTTGCACACGGCAAATTCTTATGAATAAAACAATGAGAACAAAGCAGTAGTACAGTACATGTAATGGTTGCCAATGACAAGTTTGCACACGGTACATTTTATTATTCCATACGATCCCCTCAGCTTACAATTCCTTCGGTAACTTGATGCTAATAGGACTAACCAACAACAATGGTGTGGGAGATTGAGAGTAGGGGTGGGTAAACTGTCTGTAGTCTGTTATATTATATATTTTAAAATCTGGGGAGCCTTGTTTACAGTAGGCAGTCTATGATTTTGGTATCGTCCCAACACTAGCGTTAATAAATGATAATGTTCATGCACGTGTTTTTGGAGTTTTTTTTTAACACAACAGCATTGCCGTTATTTGTTTGATGAAGCTATCGGCATGCTATAAAATTGTACATACATGTTTGCTAACAACAAAAGGTATATGTGCACCAACTGACAGCAGAAATTTACAAATTTAAAATAAAAACCAACGTCGATTATCGAAAAAAACTAAGAATTTCAAAAGCCGGCTATTGATATAGTACCAGAAGCAACACAGCGCTGAGAGCATAACGCAAGTGGGCTGTGACGTCACCAGCAGACCCTGATGTGGCAGAAACTTGGTCCCTTGGTTATAAAAAAATCATAGCTAACATTTTCTAAAGCTGGCGATTGGTCATGGGGATCGAGAGAACCGATGTTAAGTGGCAAATTTGACCCTTTTTTGTGCTCGTGTTATGAGGTTTCGGCGACTTAAAAAAATCGAATTAAACGACGAGAAAATGCTAAGACAAAGAGAGAATTTGGCGGTTCCAATAAAAAACGTCGACATAAAAGGGTGGTCGAGTTAAGCGAGCTCGAGGTAAGTGGGTTCCACTGTATTATCATTTGTCATTGAATTAATCACCAGAAATAGCACCTTTAAGGATTTTCTTCAACATCTTAATTTCTATAATTTATCTTTAGAATAATTTCTATCAATGAAACAATTTAAAAGCCCAACAAATTTTGACTCTTTCCAAAAGAATGTCTGGCCCAGAGGGAATGATTAGCAAAATTATATCCCGTACCAGAAAGGAAAATACAAATATGTTAATTATTGCTTTGTGGTTGAAAGACTATAATTTAAAATACTTCCCTTAAGGGGAGGTGCTGGTCAAAATTCTAAAATTTGTATATAACGTTCTGAGTGATTTTAAATAAAATATTCTTATAGGGTATAACAATAGATATAAATTACACTCATTTTTTTTTCAAAAAACTTTTTGGTTTCCATGGAAACTGAAATAAACATCCGCCATTTTGTTTTTTATGGTAAATTTCAAAACGCTAAGGCTTTTTTAAATTAATAGTTATTGCTTTCAAATTTAAAATATAGATAATTTATCATGTTATAAAACTTTGAATAACGGGACTTTTCCATAGATGCTCTAGTTTAGAAAATAAAAATTCACAAAAATGGTCTCCATTTTTTAGGTCAAAATTATGGGTTATGGGATATATTTTTATCTGTATTTTCCTTTGTAAGGCAGTTATCAAAAAGTTAGGTTATTCAAATCTTTATTTGTGTCTAAAGATCACATAGAAAAAATATGGAGTAATTTGCTCAATTAATTAAAAAGTTAAACGGGTTTAAGTGATCAAAAACATCAAAAGCGAGAAAACTTAAAAAACGACAAAATTTCTAGAAATTATTAAATTAAAATTTTATTTTGTATAATTACTGTACATAAAATGATTGAGTAGCTTAAGCTCGATCTTACACATTACTTTCTAGCTCCTCTAATCTTTTCCTTAGTGTCCCTTCAAAGTATTTTACTTTTACTCTCCGCCTGTAATTTTCGCTGCTTCATGCAGTTATTTCATTTTTAGTTCAAAATTACTTTATAGTCTCAATCCCAAAGCTGAATTTTCATTGCAGACATAAATGTAGATCTTACGTTATTTTTTAACACTTCGAATACTAAGATTTATACACTTTGACTTCAATAAAATTGAATTGAATTCACAATAAATACTTTCAAATTGAAAGTGCTTGGGCTTGGGCCTGTGTTG
>MUZC01002132.1:77013-97639 GCA_002072015.1 Radix auricularia
TACTATTATTGCTATTACTAGTTCCAGTGACAAAAATACGCTAGCTCATAGAATATTTGGGTAAAATTAAGCACAGTAGACAGTAGCTATTAATTTTGCTTTTATTACATGAACGTTATATGTTCTTATTATTACTATATTTGAATGGACGCTAGGAGTACTAAGACGCTTTAGACTTCTATTATAAATTATGTATTATAAGTTTTAGTTAGTTTGAGACCGAGTCCGAGTGATGAGAATACAAGACCCACCTTCATATTTACGTATTTCACGCTAAAGTGATCGATTAGAAAGTAGTTTTAGTGTTAATATAATAATAATAGCATTGTGCTATAGCACAAAAGTCTGAATTTTATTATATGAAAATAGTTTATCAGAACATTTTTTCTTGTTTACGTAGAAACGGAAGTAGTCTAAAGTAATTTCCACAGCAATAACCAATCAAAATCCTTGGTTTATTGAAAGGTCAAGGGTTATGCATACGAAATGCGGAAACCCCATAAGTAGGTCAAGAAAGTGTCATTTTTTGAACGCGAATCAACAAATGCAAGATTGTGTAAATTTTGATTGGTCGGGAATTTATATTCATCTAAATCTAGAGAAATCCAGCTTTCCACTGATACCACCTTCGAAGGGGTTGGATGATTTCAAGTACTTGAATGGAGACCGTAAAAATACTGTATTTAGTATCAAAATACGACTTTACACCCCCTTATAGGGTTAATAAAATAATATTTTTAAATATGTTCTAATATAATATCACAAAATTTTTAATATGATTTATATTAAAAAATGGCTTTAGAAACCAAATAAATCAAAAACTAGAAATCCTTAAAAATGTAATTTTTGGCCAAATTTTGACCCGCACCTCCCCTTAAGTCTTAAGGTAAATAATTGCATTTCAAGTCTGTAGTGTGGAGGTGTTTGTTTAACAATGTTTACATTTACTTAAAGAACTTAGCCATATGCGTTGTAATAAATTCATGTTACTGTCATTACACATTGTTATTTTGAATACATAGGGCACTGAGACTTTAAACAAAAAAAAAACTTTCATTGTTCTGCTAAGAATCAGTTTTAGCAAACTTTTTAAGATTTCATTTTAAAAACATTAGCATTTTTAACATTAAATTTTGGCATCTTTTAAATTGATGTAGACTTTAATTTATATTAAATTTAATTATATAAAGAACTCCCCACTTATTTATAAATTAGAACTCTTAAAGACCAAATTAGAATTTAAACTTTCAAATAATGTAAAAATAGTATAAATTAACCAGTAAAGGATAATGTAAAAAATTATTTTTCAGACCACTTTAATATTTACATGTATAATATCTATTCATGCGCTATACTTAATTGCTATATGTGGAGTGACAGGAGCACCATGTTAGTGATAAGTTTTTAACATACCAACTAGTTATCGAGAAAAAAAATTATTTTAAGTGGTCAAAATAGCTTGAAGACTTGTTCAATATCCTCTGGAAATGTTTATGCTTCCTTGGGTCTTAGCTTGAAAAGAGTATCAATGACTGTCTCATCAGCCAGGGTTGAGGTGTCTCCAATATCTCTGTCATTGACAGCAATCTTCCGTAATATTCGTCTCATGATCTTCCCAGATCTTGTCTTAGGTAGAGCTGGTGCGTTCTGAATAAAGTCTGGTTGGGCAAAGGGCCCAATCTTTTGCCTTACTGTTTAAATAAAAGCAAAAACATTATGTTTTTAAAATAAGGTGACAAATAAAAACATAAGAAGTGCTGTATTTTTATCAGCCAGCCTTCAGTATTTATTCAAAGGATTGAGAAATTTTTAACAAAACAAAATGGAAATGAAACAAGTTTTGTTTGAAATATCTGCTATTAAGGGGAGGTGCGGGTCAAAATTTGGCAAAAAATTACATTTTTAAGGATTTCTAGTTTTTGATTTATTTGGTTTCTAAAGCCATTTTTTTAATATAAATCATATTAAAAATTTTGTGATATTATATTAGAACATATTTTAAAATATTATTTTATTAACCTTATAAGGGGGTGTAAAGTCGTATTTTGATACTAAATACAGTATTTTTACGGTCTCCATTCAAGTACTTGAAATCATCCAACCCCTTCGAAGGTGGTATCAGTGGAAAGCTGGATTTCTCTAGATTTAGATGAATATAAATTCCCGACCAATCAAAATTCACACATATCTTGCATTTGTTGATTCGCGTTCAAAAAATGACACTTTCTTGACCTACTTATGGGGTTTTCGCATTTCGTATGCATAACCCTTAACCTTTCAATAAACCAAGGATTTTGATTGGTTATTGCTGTGGAAATTACTTTAGACTACTTCCGTTTCTACGTAAACAAGAAAAAATGTTCTGATAAACTATTTTCATATAATAAAATTCAGACTTTTGTGCTATAGCACAATGCTTTTATATTAACACTAAAACTACTTTCTAATTGATCACTTTAGCGTGAAATACGTAAATATGAAGGTGGGTCTTGTATTCTCATCACTCGGACTCGGTCTCAAACTCAAACTAACTAAAATTATAATAATAGAAGTCTAAAGCGTCTTACTTAGTACTCCTAGCGTCCATTCCAATATAGTAATAATAAGAACATATAACGTTCATGTAATAAAAGCAAAATTAATAGCTACTGTCTATTGTGCTTAATTTTACCCAAAATAATTTTAAAAATATTCTATGAGCTAGCGTATTTTTGTCACTGGAACTAGTAATAGCAATAATAGTAATAGTATTAGTATTTACTAGAGATAATAAGACTAAGACAAGATATGCATTTCATTGGACAGAATTAATAATCAATAAATAAAACTAGACCTAGATTGCTATTTAACTTTAACCCGTGCTCTTGCTAGGATACATCTGTAGATAGTACATAAAAGATAACCCTGACAAAAAAAGAAGTTTATTTCTCTCCAACACAGGCCCAAGCCCAAGCACTTTCAATTTGAAAGTATTTATTGTGAATTCAATTCAATTTTATTGAAGTCAAAGTGTATAAATCTTAGTATTCCAAGTGTTAAAAAATAACTTAAGATCTACATTTATGTCTGCAATGAAAATTCAGCTTTGGGATTGAGACTATAAAGTAATTTTGAACTAAAAATGAAATAACTGCACGAAGCAGCGAAAATTACAGGCGGAGAGTAAAAGTAAAATACTTTGAAGGGACACTAAGGAAAAGATTAGAGGAGCTAGAAAGTAATGTGTAAGATCGAGCTTAAGCTACTCAATCATTTTATNTAAACCCTTATAACTTTTTAATTAATTGAGCAAATTACTCCATATTTTTTCTATGTGATCTTTAGACACAAATAAAGATTTGAATAACCTAACTTTTTGATAACTGCCTTACAAAGGAAAATACAGATAAAAATATATCCCATAACCCATAATTTTGACCTAAAAAATGGAGACCATTTTTGTGAATTTTTATTTTCTAAACTAGAGCATCTATAGAAAAGTCCCGTTATTCAAAGTTTTATAACATGATAAATTATCTATATTTTAAATTTGAAAGCAATAACTATTAATTTAAAAAAGCCTTAGCGTTTTGAAATTTACCATAAAAAACAAAATGGCGGATGTTTATTTCAGTTTCCATGGAAACCAAAAAGTTTTTTGAAAAAAAAATTAGTGTAATTTATATCTATTGTTATACCCTATAAGAATATTTTATTTAAAATCACTCAGAACGTTATATACAAATTTTAGAATTTTGACCAGCACCTCCCCTTAAAACAGTGGTGTAAATATGGGGAGGGGGGTGTCCTAATTCGATGGTGCCCTTACTTGAGGGGGGCCACCAAATTAGTGTCAAAAATTGTTTTTACTTTAAATTAAGGCTGTGGAAATTAACTATTAATTTCTCTAGTGATCGTTAAAATTTTTATCGGTATTTATTGATTGATTAAAATATTTTAATAAAAAAATTCAAATAAAATTTAAGAAAAATATTTATAATATTTTTATTTCAATTTATTAAAAAATAATCAACAAACAATATAATAGCCCAGATCACAGGACCTGAATCTCTGAGAAACGTAGTGCAACCAGTTCATAACAAAAGCTTATTTTTCTGTCTGAAATAGGGGAAATAACTAAATAAAACAAAAAATGTCAATTACCTGTTTTTGTTACTCCTTGATATGTGTAATCGAAATTAACATTTTCAAAATTTAAATTAATCGTTACTAGCTCTACTTTAAATATAACGCCACCACTATGTATGTGGGGCTCCCCAAAGAGGTTAAGCCCCCCCCCCTGGGCCTAAAAACCCCTATAAATTCCTAGTTGCACCCCTGTTTTAAAACAAACAAATATTTTTTCTCATATGCACAAAATGTGTCCATTAAATTATTAAAAATTTTCCTACCTGCAGCAGTCAATTCTTTGACCAGTTCATCACTGAAAATCTCACCCTAAAATAATAGAAGGAAAAAAAATCTCCCTTACTTTATTTTTGTTAAATATAATTTAATAGCTATTTGAATGACAATGGTCTACTCTTGATTATTGAAGTATTAGAATAAAAATGTAAACAAATCAGATTATCTCCTGCCCCTGTCACACATCCTGGTTTAATAATAGAATATTCAAACAAATGAAAATGACTGTATTTATACTGTGTGCTCATACAAACTAGATTAGTGTTTCCAAAACTCAAAAAAATGGTTTTCACATTTTTACAGTTATTAAATATGTATTTGTTTGGCAAGCTAGGGTGGTACAGGGCGGGGGGCAAGTAGCTAACTACAGTACATATATTTCGAGACCAACAATGCGTTGCACTATCTATGAGCAAGTCTGCAGCGTATGCTACACCACAGGTCGCATCTAGTTAGTAATATTTATATAGCAACAGCTAAGTACTTTAAAGCCATAATAATTATAACAATGATTTAGGGTGTTTTTTTAAAAAGTACCGGTACATGATTATATAACAAATAAAATTGATTGATAATAATATTATCAATATTGTTAATAAACAAGCCTACAGTCTTTTAATTTTAGTTTTTAATCTTTTTTATTTCTATATTTCACAAGGACCTCCAATTTCATTAATTTGCAAACCATTATTCAGATGCTCTATCAGAATTATAATAAGAACACCCTCAGTCAGGTGAAGAAAATAAAATCTGCCATTTTGTTTAAAACGGTTGGTGATGACAATGAGAAAGGTCTAAAATTCACAAAAATATAGTTAACTGTCCGTGATAATGTTTTTTTTTCATTAAAATTTAAATGCTATTCTTCTATTTTAGGTTTTAATCATTTTTTTCAAGCTAAAATAAAAAATTTAAAATATTAGTGGTGCACAACAGCAATGAGTACAAATAAATAAATCCCATATTTTATCAGAATTGATGTAGTGAGAGGCATATCTTTTGGTCTTTTCTTGTAAAATTTTCCAAAACTCGTTGAGAAGCAGGGAAAAAAGTTTTGTGCTGTTGTGGCTGTACACAGTTCATTAATGTTTTTGGTTGATTTGGGTTGCCTAACTGTGAAGTTTATTACATTTGCACAAAAAATAAGATGCAGCAGTCACTGTAACCCATCCATTCTCATCTAGTTGTGCAAATCACCCCATAAATGAAACTGGTTCAATGTCAAACTGCGATTCATGACTTGCACTAGGCTTAGGGCTATGACTAGCATCAGATTCACTAGAACTAGAATAGAAGATAAGATTATCATGTGGAATATTAAATTCATAGCCACTACCACTTAGATCTTCACACAAGAGGCTTTAAAATATATATATATTTTTTAACCTTAACCCAAAGGTCCAGCCGCGGAATCATTCATTTTGGCTTGAAAATCAGCATAAGAAAACAGTGTTAAAAATACCTTTTAAAAGTTTTTAACTGCAAGCTTGACCCGAAAGAAGATGTAATTAATAATAAAAGGAAGTGACTTAGTTTACGATAAAATAGTAATTGGAAGCTGCTATTTGACAGTGATTTTTGTAGTCCAATTTTAGCAGCAGTCACAGTACAAAATGTGCAGGATTTGCCATTTTTTTCTTATGACCACAGTTTGTGGGTTAAGACCAAACCAAGTCTACAAAGATCATTTTTGGAATTAAAATAGGACACATTGCACTTTGTGACTTGCCTCTTTAAGTGTAACAAAACAGTAGATGCATTCCCCTTTGATGTGATGAGGGTGTGATACTGAGGCTGCCTCTGATACAGCATCATGTTCCTGGAGAGCTGATTCTACTTCTGCTGTACTAAGCAAGTGGCCAGAGACATTCACCATATCATCAATGCGCCCTGTTATCCACAGGTAACCCTCCTCATCCCTTTTAGCACCTAATTAAACAAATAAAAATATAAATTCTTACCAGATACCAAAGGTAAAATGAAATCATTTTAAGATGACTAGAATATAACATTTGTAAATTTCAAGCAAGTTACTTACCATCTCCTGTGGTGTAATAACCTGGGAACTTCTTGAAGTAGGTTATCTCAAATCTTTCATGGTTACCAAAGACAGTCCTCATGATTCCTGGCCATGGTTGCTTAAAAACCTGCAACAAACAATGTTTGATAATAATTATTTTTAAACTTAAAAAAGCATAAGGTATTGGAAAGTTCAGCTAATGGTTTTTATTATTTTAACAAAAGAACATACATTGTTTTGGTCTTCATAAAAGATTGAGGTAAGTCTACCACAATCTAGTTTCTCATGTTTGATCTCCCCACACAGGAAAACTTATTTTTGTACAAAAAAATTATTTTTAAAAATTAACATTAATGGTTAAAAAGAATCTAGTTCGCTTTTAACATTCTTTTTTATCCATCAGTGTTTTCCATGATCAAACAAGTAAATCTTTCCCATCAGCGAAAGCCATGACAAACTTAAACATGTAAAAGATGCAGGGCTTAAAAGTTCAAATACTGATGTGTTTGCAGTTGTGAAGACCTGGGCATTTCCTCAGGATTAAATAGATTTAAAAGAGGTTTATGTGATTTGTGCCTGACTAAGATGCCAGTGTACTTTGGTCTTGTTATGGGTGCAACAAGGTTTGTTGCACAACATAAATACCAGACATTTAAACACCCTTAAAATGATTGCAACTGACTACTCTTAAAATAACTAACTACTGAAGAAGTCAAATTTACCAAATAGCCTTCACCTGGTCCAGTGATTTCCTTCCCTTCATCACTCAATATTGCAGGCACAATTCCAAAGAAAGGGAAAGTCTGAAAAAATGAGGTGTAAATGAAAGAAATTTTATGCATCACCTCAAGGGTTAAAACAAAAGTTGTAAACATGTCTTGTCTCAAAACTGTACAACATGAAAAAATGATCATCACAAACTTTCTTTTTTGCTGTGCATGCATTTCACAATTTTTCAATTAAATAGATGACAATAACATAGGCTTAAGAAGTGAAGAGCTTTTCAATTTATTTAGTCTAACATCTCAGATTTTTTTACAAAGTTATTTAGAACAGAAGAATAAGATGTCAGCTTACTGTTTAAAAACAAATTAATTGTGAAAATTGTATGCGCATAGTGCACACTGTACAAAGAATACAAAGTAATTAAGAAAAAAATTATTTTTTTTTTAATTTAATAAAATGGACAAAAAATGAACAACCAAAAGATCACCAAAGAATAAGTTTGTACCATTTTTGAAATCTAGGCAATTAAATTTAATGACAACCATTTAATATGTCCATTTTTAAAATTTCTTTATATTTGAGTATGAAAAGGTTTGAATAGCCAAAGTTATGAAGTTAATTCATTTAGAAATATGTAAAATATGTGATCATTTACAAGACCTTAAAATTTTTAACATATATTCTATGTGCAGTAAAAAAAATAAATTGCAAAATATTTGATACTTTGATAAATTTGAATAGTTTAAAGCCATTACTTACAGCTGATCCAGGTTTGGTCTTGGTGGCTGCTGGTAGTGGTGTAATCACATGACCACCCTTAAAATTGAAAACAAATATTTAAGCTACTAGCAGTAGTAGTAGACAGACCCACAAACACAACTGGAGGAAAGTAAATAAAAATGGTACACCCTTAAATTTGTAACAAAATATTTTTAAATACGCAATATTCTAAATTCTTTATCTTGATAATTACTTGTTTTTAGGAGTTTACACGTTTTATAATAAATTTTTAAATAAGTCCAAGAAAAAATGTAACTGGTGTGTTGCCAAGAAAGTGAAATCCTCTTATTAAATTTTTTTATGTGCAGCCCCTTGATACATAATAATTCATTAGTCAGTTGAAAGGAATTTATCCATTTTAATTTTATCACAAATATGTTGTAATGTTAACTTCAATTCTTTAACAAAAAGTCCACACAAATTTTCCATAATAGTGATAATGTGGAATTAGATTTTTATGGCTTGGACATATTCCCGCATTCCGCCACCCCCCCCCCCCCCCCCCCCCACTTTTCCAATCACTATTCTCTTATTATTGTCAATTTATTATTGGACAATTTTATATCAACTGTCATCACATATGGGCGAATAAATGCAGATCATCAGCCATGACAGTTCCAGGGTTAAAATTGTATTTCATTTTTTACGTATTAACACTAAAGTTTATCGAGGTTGCTGAACCACTTTCACACCAAAAGCCTAGAAAAATTCTCAATATAAAATGGGAGGAAAAAGTTCCAGACACCAAAGTAGGCCTATTAGCCAGGGTAAAACTACCCAGCATCCCCACTTGCGTCATGCCGTGCCAACTACGGTGGGTGGGGCATGTAGTGCACATGCCCGACCTTCGACTCCCCAAGAAGCTCATCTATGGTGACTGAGCTCCCTGGCGCTCCATGATATGGAATTGTGCAGCAGTCTGTGAGGCTAATAGACAACAGGCTGCCAAGACCAAATGTCAGGCCAGGAAGGACCTTGTACAAAAGGGATCCCTTCCATCTCTTGTCTAACATGGAGATGCAAATTTTGTGCCACTTAAGGACACAAATAGCAGCCTAGCATTGGACTAATATGAGGAGAGTGGTCATTGTCAACTATGACGGACAAACAAAACCCTTAATTTAAACTTGCCGTTTCTGTTTGCCAAAAGGTGTCAACAATTGCACATTCATTATTTCCTACAACTCGATGGTACCACAACCATGCCTCAGGGTTAATAGGCTCTCCAACAGTACCCAAAATTCTCAAAGATGACCTGTTATACCTGAGAAGCAGAAAGTATTCTACATAAAAAGAAAAATCACATCATTAGTAAAATTGTTTGGAAATAGTTGAGATGGAATTTTTTAAAGATCCATTTTAGTTACAAATAGGTTACTTTCTTGTGTACACTTAAACTAAACATAGATTGTAATGAAATATTACTTGGTAACAAAGTTATCCTCAAATTTCATGAGAGAACGAATAGCTGTTGGAGCTGTGTAGAACTTGGTCACTTTATATTTTTCAATGACAGCCCAAAACCTTCCAGCATCTGGATAAAAGGGTGTGCCTTCAAACTGAAATAAAATCACTGATTACTAGAGAGCTTATTGGCAAATTAAATGTGTATTGTATCGTTGAGACTGTTCATATTTTTAAGGACAAAAGCTTATTCATTTATGGTAAGCATTTAAATCTTACAATAATTCCTGTGACTCCGTTTCCTAGGGGGCCATAGCAGACATATGTGTGCCCCGTGATCCATCCAATGTCAGCTGTGCACCAATAAATGTCATCAGGCTGCAGATCAAAAACATACTTTGTGGTGGCTGCAGCATAAAGCATGTAACCAGCTACTGTATGAAGAACACCTTTTGGCTTGCCTGTTGATCCACTGAAATCAATAATAAAAATCTATTTCTAGCTTTGGGTAATCAATTTTTTTAATTTTCAATAAGCTAAGTACGAACTAGTTTTTAAGATAGGAATATAAAGCCCTTAAAGTAGACAGTAAAATAAAGTTATAAGTTTAATGGCTCTCAAATGTTGTCCAACCTCGTATAAAGCATAAATAAAGGATCTTCAGCATCCACCCACTCTGGTTCACAATGTTTTTCTGCAGTTTTCATTAAATCACTCCACCAACGATCTCTGTCTGGTAGCCAGTTAATCTGAAGATAAATATTTTATTATTATTGAATTTGAAGTAAGATTGTTAAGCCCTAAAGTTTTAGAGTACCAGTTAAACGTTCCAAATATGAGCTGTTAACTGCCCGTTAGCAGTAGCAAAGTATTTTTCCCTAAGTTCTGAGAGCAGAGGAGTATGTATCAAATGTCTTATTATCGTGCAAGGCTCAGTCACATCTAAGATTTATCTCTAATCCCTTGAGAGCATTATGAGTAAACTTAACAGTGATGATAATAAGAGTATTTGTTAAACATGAAGTATATACCATGCCAAAATTACAGTATTTTTAATACAGGGTATGTGCTATACTCATTATATTGTTCCAACACACACCAAATTTAAATTTTAAAAAAAAAAAATCACATTTGATTTCAGTTATGTAATTTTAACATGTGGGTACTTAGTACTTAGTAGGAATATTTAGACTGCTGGAGTTTTAGGACCAACCAGCTGTTAAAAAAAAAAAGTAAAAATACTGGTTAACTGTCCATTAACAGTAGGATGGCATCTTTCTATGTCAAACGACTTTTGTAATAGTAATCGTAACACTTATAGTGTTATCATTTGTTTACATCAAAGGCATTCTGATGCCACCACCGCTCATGTTTTTTGTACTATGCCTCAGAAGGGGTAGGAATAGTGATGACATACAATTTTTATAGAAGGCAATTTGATGTCACTGTCGCTAGCATGTTAGCTCTTACACGCTGCTGCTGCATCGTAACAATACACGCTGTCTCTGCATCGTAACAATAAACACCTACTTTATACATGCTTATAAGATCACCCCCAAATTTTAGTGTTTTATTAGATAAATTATGAGATAAAAAGGTATCATACTATTGGAAGAAAAAAATATGGTGTATTGAAATTACTAACTCTTTTAAGATTTGATGATTTGACACACCAAAAAATAGAGCTAATATGGACAAAATGAAGATACGGTTAACTAGTCCAGATTTAACAGGACCAGTCCAGGTTTTAGGATAGGTTAAGTTTAAAAACCCTTCACATTAAGAGTCAAGGCTGGTTTAAATTTATTTAGTGACACAATAAAAAAATTTGAATTACATTCACTAAAATATTACATCATAGAAAATTCACCTTTAGCTTTTTACAAGGTCTTTTCCCCACTGGACACTCATCTACTACTTCTCCAACATTATTACAATCTGGAGAGGTTTCTTCTGACAGAACACTCAGGTGACGAACAACGATGCAAGTGGCTACTGGTTTGCCTCTGGATAGTAAAAACCATCACATATAAATATATCATTTTCACATTAATAATATTTAACATTGAAGAGTATTCAGCTTAACTTTAAAACAAGAAATTAAATTATCATTAGGGCCATAGCCTTGAGAGTCAATTAGGTTTTGTGCCCCTGGGGTTGAGTTGCACAGGCCCTACAATGCTTGTTACTCAGGAGGCTTATTCTGGAGGAGCAGACTCTGTTGTAGCACTGGCAGTTATACATTGTAGGGTGGAGCAGGGGCATAATTTTTCTTTTACTTCATGTCTATTTTCTGGTTTGTACCATGTATTTATTCTTCACCAGTGATGCCCTGATGGAACTAAGCCACCTCTGTCCTGTGCCAGGTTTTCCATGTCAATATTGATAGCCCTCAGGTCTTTTTTGCAGTTGTCTCTTTATCTGGGGTTTGGGCAAACCATGTGTCTTTTCCCATCTGCAAGGTCTGCGTAGATAAGATCCTTTGGTATTCTTAATATCTAATTTAAATTATGTTTACAATAATTTTCTCTGGAATCAATATTATCAAACAAATATTTTTAATTGGACTGGCAAAAATTCTTTTAAGGAATAAGCTTTGATAAAGGAACTTACTTTTCATTACATATCTCTAAAGCTTTATCAACAATTGACTTCAGGTTCAATAATTTGGATCCTCGCCATACACCATCTGTTAAAAAATGTATTTTAAAAAAATTACTTGCATGATACAATGAGTAGTAACTGTGGCTGACATACGTGATCCAAATTTGAAAGCAACTATTGATTTATTTTAAAATATTTATGGGTCCTAAATTTTTATTTGCTTTGAGTGAATAGCCTTTCTACGGCAAATTAAAAACTGTTAATATCTTTAACCCTTGATGACAACTGCTGATCTCACTCTTATTCTAGCCCTAAGGAAACTGAGTGTTGGATGTGGAACATAAATAAACTTCCTATCCTCAAGTTGATGGATAACAGGATGGGTGGCAATGAAGATGTTTAAATGTGGCTATGAAAAGTACTAATAAATTCTTGTTCCTTTCATTCTCACAAGGAAATATGATTCTCCACTTATCATATGGCACAGGAGAAATAAAAAAAAGGATTATAATAGAATTAAATTTTAAAAGGAGAAAAAAAGTAAGGTTGTTAAGACCGCTCGTTTTTGAGGACCGACTAACCGTTCAAAAAAGACCGGTTAACCGGTTAACCGCTCGTCCTTATATCCCTAATGTTTTGAGACCCATTTGAGAACTAACAAGAGAATGTTGTCGCCTGGCATCGTCTGATGGCATCAAAGCCCGCTTCCCCCCGCTTGCGTTCAGCTCTTTCCGCATGCCCCTCAATTCAAAGCATTTTTTTAATCAAAAAAATTAACNAAACAGTGATGGTTAATTGTCTTTTTAATATTTTATTTTGGGTACTCGTAGTTCACCGGTCTAAATAAGAGGACAGGTTCAATAGTTCGTTAAAGTTAGCAAGGTTTTTTCATTAGTTAAAAAAAACCAACGCCTCGCCCCGTCCTTTGTGACGTCATGTTTACCTCTCTTGTGTGTGATGCCGATCAACTCGCATATTAAAATTAATAGTATAATAAAATTATAAAGCTACGATAGAATGGAATTTATTTTAAAAAAACATTATTTTTCGATCGTCTACTCGCCAGAATAAATGAATTTTGCGACGCACATGTTCCCCTTCCCCATTTTTTTTCTGTTCAAATAGGGTTTGAGCTACACTCGGCGTACTATTACTTGTATTAATGTGGTAATCAAATGCCTTTGACTAGCAGGAAAACTGTCACTAAAAGACCGAACTCGAATTTTGTGGGCCGATTAATCGCCCGGTATCTTTGCTACGTCTTTCAAATACCTCTCGTAATATAGGTACATGTTCTTCACTAAGCGGCGTGCGCCGATAAGTTTTTGAATGCCTGAACTGAAACAGACTATAAACCGGTGATCAGAAAATGCGGATAGGTCACGGGGTCATATGCTCTTATAGCTTTCTTTGTCTTTATAAGAAACAGACTATAATTAATATAAATAGAAACAGCCTCGGCCTTGACCGTTGTTGACATTTAACGCGCACCGTGTTAGTGTTAGTCTAGTACAGTCACCGCGACAAAGCGAAAGGGAGAGGCGTTACCGCTTGTGTTGTTTTTTTTCACTACGTTATCGCTAGGTTTGTTCTTGTTTTTTTTTGGGTTAGGCGGTCCTACGGTCATTAATAAAGATGACCGGCCGCTTAGTGATGTACATGTACCTATATTACGAGAGGTATTTAAAAGACGTAGCAAAGATATCGGGCGATTAATCGGCTGGATCTTGGTATCGCTTTAACTCACCGCGACAAAGCGAGAGGGAGAGGCGAGCCGCGTTACCGCTTGTCTTGTTTTTTTTCACTAGTTTTTTTCCCTGCGTTAACGCTAGTTTTTGTTAGTTTGTTGTTGTTTTCTTTTGGGTTTCACGGTCCTACGGTCCCGAATAAAGATGACCGGTCATGGTCTGAGGACCGGTTAACCGAAAGACCGGTTAACCGTTAACAACCCTAAAAAAAAGGACATTCAAAGGGAAATAAGCTAAATAAGCTTATGCATATTTATTAGAGCTGCAGAAATTAAAGTTTAAGCAATCGATTAATTGTTAAAAATTTTAATGGATTAAAATTAATTTCAACTATTAGAATTTGAATAAAATCTAAGAAAATATTTATATTTTTTGTTACTTACATACTTTTCCCTTGTATAATAATTATTTATTTAGACGTGCATATATAAACAAAAAGATTTTTCTCCCTTATTTCTTGCACAGCAGAACAAATATGCTATATTATGTCACAAAATTTGGGAGCCATGGAATTACAGCAACTTTACAGATTTCTCAAATTATAAATCATGACTTAACGGGATCTATATATGCGTTATAAAAATATAATCAATCAAATTCTCCCTGATCAATCAGAAAAAAAATGTAATTTTTAGCCCTAATTTTTAGACATTGTAAAAACTTACATTTTTAACTTATTTATTGCAATTAGTTATCAGTTATTACTAACATATTTTGAAATATAATTTTAGATTATCTTTGCTCTGTCACACCAGCTCATACTAATGTAACTAAAAGCATAAATTTTAATTAGAAACAATGCTTAAGTTATTTAAAATTGTTATTTTACTAGATTGACATGAGCTTCAAAAGAGTAGAGTATCTACATTCATAAATAAATAAGTTAATAAATACGTACATTATGAATGTATAGTATAATATTTAAATGAGCATTTCCTTGTTGTTTTGTTATCACTATTTATTTTGAAACATGTTAAGATAATTAAAAGCATGATTTGTAAACAATTTTTTTACATAAATTTCTTTGGCGTTACTTAATATGTAAAATTCCTTTAAAAAGGATACACATGAGTCAGACCTTTAAATTTTGTTAGCCAGTAAATATACTTGCCTGCTGTAACGATGGCACAACAGTTTGCATCTAGTATACGATCACTAAGGGATTCAGCAGAAAATCCTGCAAACTGGTATGCACCAAATGGAAAAATATAAGATTTTTAATTTGTATTATCTTGAAGAAGTATCTTGTTCTTTATTTCTAAAAAGTTAATTGTAGAATAAAGGGAAAACATAGTTAATTGCTTACATAGCAAAATGACATAGTTCATAAATTTTCCATTTCATAAATTTTAAACATTACCTGGCAGACTTAAAATAAAAGTAGCCTACAAAGTTCATCTCAATGATTTTAATATCAGGTTTTTGCAACTTTAAAAAAATGACTTTGAATCAATCAATAGAAAACATATCAAAACTGAAGCATAAGCAGGAATACCAAGTAAGGGATTTAAATTTTTTTAATGAGTCCATTTCATTAATGCATACACAAATCACAGCAAGGGATATGTTCAAAATGATTCCCGCTAAATTGTTATCTCCCTGATAAAGGTCAAGTGTTCTTGTGCCTCCAGTGACATTGAGTTATCTATTGTGACTTTAAATAAAGTATGCTCCAGGTAATAATAGTAGTATAATACATACATGAGTCATCAAAAAATTTAGCATGGAGAATATCAGACCATGACCTAATTCAAATGTGTCAGCCCATTTAATCAGCTGAGTAAGACAAGATAAATGGAACTGACCTATAGTCTCTTTGTCATCTCATACTTCTCCGAGACAATTGAAATCTAAATAATTATTTTAATATTTGATCTTAAAATTTTAATAATTTGCCATATTTCATCAAGTTTTTTAGAGTCAACAATTGTTTCACATTCCTAATTATTAATATTCAAGACTTATATGGAAGTGGTGTGGCTTTTAAACTAGATATTTCCAGATATAGAGCATGTTATAAACTACCATTAAAAATGCCATGGTGGAGTACTTTCTTTTAAATTAAAGAAATATATAATTATTTAGTGGATTCTTATTAAAGGAAAAAATATTCAGTAACAGTATAAAATTAAGAACAAAAAAATATGCCAATAATAGAAACTAATCATTGCTTTGTATGTAAGTGCTCCCCAACTATGTATAAATGACAACATGCTTTGGTGCAGTTGCTTTAAAACTGCAAGTCTATGAGTAGCCTCTAAATCTAAATTAGATTAGATTTTTTAAAAATTACCACTATGGAATGCACAGCTCCTATGCGAGCACAAGCCAACATACAAATGACCAACTCAACAATCATAGGCATGTAAATTGCAACCCGATTACCTTTCTTGAAACCTGCAACAAATTCAGGATAAAACAATAAAACTAATTTATTATTTTTTTGGTCTTACACATAATAGCAAGATTATATATTCTAATTCTAAGATAAGTACTAACTTAGTATTAAATACTTTTTAACTAAGATGTGCATGAAATTAATAAAAAAGGCAAAGAACAGAAGACAATTGATTTGGACCAAAAAAATATGACTTTGCACAAAATCTATGTTACCAAGCTAAAGTATAGTAAATAGTAAATACATTTAACGCTAAAACTATGTATTCTCCTAAATTTTTTTCTCTCGTCACGAAAAAAAAATCTTAACATCAAAGATTTCTCTGAAATTCTGAGAATGAATAAAATACAGAAAATAGCTTAAAATAAAAGAGAAGTGATGTCTTATCTTCCATATAAATGAAGCTAACTTGGCTTTAAAATACCAACACCACTGAGATAGTCTGTGAGATGAGCCAATTTTGGTTAGCTATACCCACCTCCCCACTTCACTCTCCACAATGCAAATAAAATATTTAAAATTTCAGATTTTCTCAAATGATCAATAAATGCTTCATTTGTTGTTATTTTTATATTAAAAATTAAGCATAATGTTTCTTTATCTTTTTTTTAAATAATTTTATTTTATTTACTTTTATTACATGCTTGCATATATACATATCTATATAAATATAAATAAAATATACTCAATAATTATGTTGAGTAAAAGTAATATTATTTAACATTCTTTAACACAATAATTTTTGTTTACATAAAATATAGTGATACTGTCAATACTGTCATAGTAATACAGATATTTTAATAATCTTTTAGAAAGATATTTTTGAAAAGTTAATTCAATAAAAATGTTTAATCGTTTTTCTGTGAAAAAAAAAAGAATGTGGAAACTGTCTCGATTCATACTTATTTTTATATATTTACTTTTTACCAATTGACAATCCCCTAAAACCATTTGCCCAATAATCTGTATTTTCAAAAAATACTTTATAAGCTATGACCCAGTAATAAGAGTATTAAATTGCTTAATGCTTTATAAACTCTAATCATAGTTTTTATTTTTTGAACTAAAAATTATATGCTTAATTTATGACATACCTAACCCTTTTAGCACATTTGAGAACATGCAGACTTGTTCAAGAAGTTCTTGAAATGTTATTTTTCCATGGTCACCTGGATCATTTCCTTCCCTAAAATAGTCAATATATATAAATATTTGACAGGGTGCAGGAGTGTTGACAACATACGATTTTAAAAACACTTAGTTGATTTTAATTTTATCGAGGCTAAGGGCCTTTCTAAAACTAAAAAACTTAAAACTAAATTTGTCAAGACCGCTTATTTTTTAAGACCAGTTAATCCCCTTAGCAATTAAAAAAAAACAAGTTAACTGTATTATTCTTTGAATTTTGAGAACTGACTAGTAAATGTATAAAATTTTGGCCTCGCCTCATCCAATGGTGACACTAAAGCACTTTTGATGTCATCACCACTCATGTTCAGTAAAAGTCAATTTTCGATTTGTATGTTATTAAAATGACTTCTTATCAAAGGTTGTATATAAAGTTTGGTTTGTGGGGATCGGTTACTCATTTTAAAAGGACAAGTTAAACTGCCAGCAGTTTAAATACATTTAACCACGTCCATTGGTGACATCATGTTTTCTTCTCATGTATGACGCACATCAACTCAGTAGATTAAATAAAAATAGAAAAGCAAAAATAATAATACTGTGAGCTTTTGTATTCGTCCATTGTAGTCGACAAGAACCACTCTCATCATATTAGTATTTATTAGTCCAGTGGACTTATACTTATGGAGTTAACATGGGATTTTTTAAAATGACAAATATTCTTTTTTTTCAAGCGTCAACTCTTCGGAATTACTGTATCAAAAAAGAGAATACTTTTCTCATTCAAATGTGTGATTTTGGCAAGTATTAAATAGTGTAACTCTAACGGCTGTGACAGTTATTACATGACCACACTGTGTTAGCGCTTGTACAATAGCTAAGCAATTAAGCAAATTTTAAAAAAACATTCACAATGGGCTAAGTAAGAGTGTTTTTAATGATTTTGTTTCCCATTTCTTTAAATTTTGAGACATTTTTTGCTTCATGATTTTAAAAAAAAAGATGGTGATGATATGGCATGGGCATAGTATAGGCTTATACTTATATTATAAATTATATAATGTTAGGCTTCTATAAGTTATTATCATTAACTTAAACTGCGTTGTAATTGAGATATAATATTGATTATTGATTTTAAATTTTGTTTTCTGAGATGAGTGAGAGTAGCCTGAGAAGGGGAAAATGAAGCAGCAATAAGAAATTTTAATACTTAATAAGTAAAAGTAAAATAATTATAATTAAGGATGCATTAAGTCAAGTGTGAGAGTAAATCACTGACTGAAGTGGTGAGTGATTGCAATATCAATAAGGTACACTAAGTTGACTAAGCCTAATAATGGAACCAGGGCCTGGTGCTTAGCCCTATGAGAGTAACTTAAAGGTAAACATCGGTGAGTAGTGCCTACCAATAAAATGCTACTTTATCTCCAAGACCTTTTTCCACATTTCGATCTAGCATGTTGAAAGAAATGTTTGTCCTTGCACCTTCCATCCATTTGATAAATATTGGTCCCTTTCTCACGTCAAAATTATAGTCCAAAAATTGCCCAGAAGTTTGAGATTCCCAATGAAACTGCTCTGCAATTTGACTCCAGAAAACTTCTGGGTCGCTGATAGATTGTTCATACATTTGTTGATATTGAGCAAAGCTCTTGATATGAGCATTTTCAATCAAACGTGTAGGAGGATCGAATTTAGCATTTGGATCGTGATGGTGTATATGCTGGGACTGAGATCCCTGATTGTTGGTATCAGTCATGTTGTAAGGAAATAATATATCCTGCTTGAAATCGTTCCCAGGCTTGATGTTTGGACATGCACCAATGTAATGATCGTGTCCCCAGCCTTGTAGACAGTAGTGAGCCAATAATGGCCACATTTTTGCAGTTATACTCTTTTAAATTTCCTTATTGCCAGAATGGCAATTGGTGTAATATTTCAAAATTGTTGAATTATTGCTAAAAAATTATGAAAAATATTGACATTCCCTTGACACAAACTATTCTTTAGTCTTTAGCTAAGTACAAAGTGGTTGGCAAATATGTTTACACAGTGTTTTCATACCAAAAGTTTTATCTATTATCTTATCTAGGTTCGTTTATCATCAGTCATCAGCTAATCTTTTTCCTTTTTTAATTAATGTCTATTTTTTTGTTTCCTAAGTCATACCTGTTTCAGATTTAACTAGTTAATTTTCGCTCAAATATCATGGAGCAATCATTTAATTTGTAAAATTAACGCGGAATCTAATTGAAATATTCATTTAAAAAAACAAAAAACAACAACAACTTATATTAAAATTAAATATTCAATACTATTTTTATGTTTTATTTTTTTATTATTTTGTTTTTTTTGTTTTTCTTTTTTTCTCATATATATATATATATAAATAAACTATTTCTTGTTAAATTGAAGTATTTGTAGCCTTCTTAGTTATCATTCAGGTTATACCGATACATCTAAGTTGCAGTCTAAGGGATGTGTGCTATTATTTACTGCGTAATGACAGATATGTCAAAATTTATAATAAACTAGCTGATATACCCGGCTTTATTAATCATATATCCCATTACTATCCGATAGGATATCGCATGGAATCCCGATCTTGGTCGAATTACTTTCCTCAGTATGTTCCCGTTGCATACTGGAATCCCATGCCATGCTTCGTCAAATCATTTTCCCCAAGACGATTCCATACTTCGATTGGATAACTACACCAATATGATTCCCTTGCATAATTTAATTCCAATCTGGGTTCAACCCCTTTCCTTGAGAATATTCCCATTTTTATAGGATCACATATGCAAGTATGCTCCCTTAGATTATTGGGTTCTTGTTTGAATAGCTTTCACTTTCACTCAATTTGACCCCATAATTAGTTGGCAATCACAAGCCCAAGTATAAGCCCATTGCAAAATAAGATCCCACTTTTCATAGAATCACTTTCTTCAATCAGATTCATACTTCAGCTGGATTCACACCTTGGTATGATCCCATTACGGTTCACCGACAAAACGACCCCGGTCAAAACAGCCCTTGACATTACGGCCCGGTCAAAACGGCCCTAGGGAATATAATTTTATATTATTATTTTTACTCATCGATTCATTGTTAGTTTTAGTTCACAAAAAACAATAATTATAACATCACAAGGAATAATTTAATAACAGTTACTATGCATGGTAGCAATTCACAGTTGTTTGTTGAGAAAGAATAATAACATAACGTCAAAAAAAAAAAATTATAAAAATTATAAAAATAATAATAAAAAAACATTTACAATTTGACCACTTTTTTAAAAGATGAAAAAATTTGAATTTGAACAATGGTTCAAATTAGGGATGCGGAAATAGATTATTAATTTATTGTTTAATCGTTAATCACTTACAAATTATTGGAAGTCAAAAAGTAAAT
>MUZC01002132.1:100140-130150 GCA_002072015.1 Radix auricularia
TTTTTTTTTCAAAGATCAAGCTTTTTCGTAAAAGCAGACATTCTGTCACTGAGAGTCATATAATGTATCTGCTTTCCTTGCCGAGTGGAATTAAGTTTATTGAGCTTTTCAAAAATTTCAGCCAAGTAAGCCAGAACAGCAACCCATTAGCCATGGTTCAAACTATCAACAAGCTTTGAGTTATTTCTACATGAAAAAATCTTACGTCATCGCGTAATTAAAACAGTCAGATAACCAGCGAACTTCAGTATACATTAGTAACTGTTAACGTTCAAGATTCATATTCGAGCATAAGAAATCAAAGAGACGAGAATTTAATTGACGAGCTTGATAAAATTAAAAACCATTATGGCCAGATCAGAAATATATTTAAGTCTGCGTTAATTCTTTTACTTGCTAGTCTTTCTCGATTAATCCTACAGTGCGTAAATTTCATGCTTCTCTCACGGACCACCTGGCAAATCTTCGCCACAGGGTGAGAACCACTGCTTTAAGCCACTCCTTTTTCTTGTCTTGGTAATTTTGGTTGCTTTTAGTGTCGTCTCTGGTAGCTCTATTAAAAGAATCGTATTGGTCTCTTACTGCTCACTACCATCAACTCACAGTTTTTTAAATTAAAAAAAACACATCAGCAATCCTACATTAGGATGTGTCATTTATTTATGAGTAGAATGGCGCCCCTTAACGCTCAATGGGGGCGCCTAAATCATGTTTAACAACTGTTTTGTAATAAAGATATGTTCGGAGCTCCAATATTCAATCTTGCAAACGTATTTGGGATACATTAGTTTACATTAAAATGAAATTAAATAATGAGTTTTAATACTCATTTTGGCGCCCCCCTAACGTGGCGCCCGGGGGCATTCGCCCCCCTGCCCCCCCTCGCTACGCCACTGATTACCTCAGTGCCATGTAAATGATTATTCAGCTCGGCTGGTTATATTGTCAATTAGACCCGTTTATCACAAATAATGTCAACACTTTTTTTTTGGTTCCATGACAAAACGACAAGGAGGCAAAACGACATGATGACAAATGATACGATTTTTTCACCTTGTCGTCTTGTCACTTGTTTTGTCTTGTTAGCTTCTTTTTTTTTTCTCCTTCATTGTTGGTTAAATGAAGACATAAAAATGAGACATTCTTTTTCATTTAGCTTTTCAACAAGAACGTTTATTAAGTGTTACTTATGAAATCATAACTTTTAAATTTGACTTTACACGAAATTAACGATTAATTAATTAAACGATTAAATTTTAATTCATCGTTAAAAGCCCTAGTTAAAATGAAAAAAAAAATTGTCAAAAAAAATGTTAACGATTTGTCTGGGGCCGTTTTGACCAGGGCCGATTAGTCAGGGGCCTTTTGACCGAGCCGTTTTGACGGGTCACCTCCCATTACATAATGGGAATCTGTTCCCCGTGAGATCCATTCTGGTTTCTCTAAATTGTCCTCTTTATATCCGGATCATTTTAGGAGGGTGCCTACCACATACGGCTTGGTTTCATCAACATCAAAGTCACGTTTATTTATTAATGTAAACCTTCATCTATGTTCAGGTAAATAGCTTCGATTACAGGTAAAATCCCATTTTAAAATTAGTGCTACACAAATATCCTAAAATTGTAATGACTAATTCTTAAGGTATCTATTTAATTACCAAAGAAATTCAATAGTTTTAACCATTATTAATTTAAGTTTAAAGAGGGGCCCTGGCAGAGATCCATTCTGCCGGGTGAGGTTTCCCAAACTGAAGATCAATCAGAAATAAATTACTTTTGTCCCATCTAAATCTGTTTTAAATTACAGTGACCAAACAGATAATAAAATCACAGAAGTTTTGAGAATATAATATTATAGATTTTTTATCATACCTACCCGCATCAAGTAACAATAAAAATAAATTCATAGTCTGAAAAATATTTAGAATACCAAAAAGTTGTAGTATACCAAGTCTGGTTTAAATCCATCCATCCAGCCAGTAGACACTTTTTAAAATATGTATGTAGCTTAAATAAGAAAAAAATACATTAAGGGCCCCCCCCCCCAGCCCTAAAAGTTCCAAACCCCTGTACATTTCAATCTGTATCATGAAGAATATATGTGTCACTGTTGGTCAAGATCTTGTAATTTCAAATAGGGAAATACAGTCTGAAACGTTTACAAAAAAAAAAGAAGAAAATTTTGGACCTTAAATATTTTAATGAGTTACCAAGTTTTTATGTACCAAGTTTGGTCAAGATCCATCCTTTTACCCATTAACTAATGTCAAAAATAATTGTTACATATCTTATTATCGGTGACCCATCAAAACGGCCCCGGTCAAAACGGCCCCAAGCAAAATGGCCCCGGACAAAACGGCCCCGACATAACTTTTAATTAAGGAGATTTTTTATGTGCAATTTCTGAGCATTGGGGGCATTTTTTAAACAATTTTAATATTTTCTAACCTATTTGTATGTTTATATACTACAAACTAAGATCGGAAATTTTCAAGAAACCATGATGTACGTACAATTAGCCCTTATGGCCGGCCGGTTGTGGTCGGACAAATAAAGACGGTTGAGACTGCGTAACATTGTATGCCAATACGTGCCCCAGGGCATGGGGAAAACAATGGGTTTAAAGCCCCGTCAGATTTCACTCGCTCCGTCTTATCTCTTCCTTTGTCCTAGGCGCTATGGTATGGGCCTGTCCATGGACGGAGATCAAACAAGGTAAATATAAAGGTGGTGTGGTACTTTTATAGTCAAGACTGGCCCTCGTCACATTAACAAAAACAAATTTAAAAAGGAGCAGCATCTCTAAATCTAAAACACTTAACGGTAGATGACGAAGAGTGGAGTTGTAATGCTACAACTAACAATGCCATTAAATTTTAACTTGGAAATACAATAAACTAATAACCTTATTCAACCATCACAGACATTTAAAATCATTTTGCCAATTTAAAATAAACGCATTTTAAAAAGTGCCCTTTCTTCTCTTCAGGAAATTGTGTATGAAATGGCTTGATTAAAATTTGAAAAAAAAAACAAAAAAACTTTAAAATCCTAATAAAAATGGGGCCGTTTTGACCGGGGCCGTTTTGACCGGGGCCGTTTTGTAAAAACAACATTTTAGGCTCACAATTAGAGGGTATTAGGAGTCTAATTACATAAAGTACTGTTAAATGAACCATGAAATTTGTGTGCATCAAGTTTTGTATAGATCCATCCATCTGCCCTGTAGCAAGATTTTAAAATATTTTTTTTCCTTAAATGACCTATTTTAGAATAATGGGGTAAAGTATTGACATTTTGTGATGGATTACAAGAGGGGCGGGGGGCAGTGCTTCATGGCAAGTAAATGAGTTGCAATTTTTGTTACTATTTATTAATTCAAAGGTGTCATTTTACATACTTAGAAAGGCACTGTTAAACTTCATGACAAATTTAAGGGTGGAGGTGATGGAGTAATATGTGTTTGTGGATGGCCATAAAGGCCAGTTCTTTAATGTTAAAATTAATTAGTTTTATTTAAACAGCCGCATTACTTAAAGCCCTGCATTTTAAAAAAATATATCTTAGTAATACTATTTAGATTCAAGATAAAAAGTATTTATAAGAAAATTTAAAAAATATATTTATAAACTCTGAAATGTCTGATCAATTATTTAAAATCCAAGCTGTTTACTGGCCTAAACAATGTAGGCATTTCAAATTCTTTTTCATATCACTTAAAAGCCAATTTATAACAGAAATGATATTTATGAAAAGAAAATTTGTGGACAATTTAACATGTTTTCATTGAATGCATTAGAAAGTTTAATGACATTTCCAAGCATTGGGAATTTTCAGATAGCTAATAGAAGAAATTTAAATTGTGCCATTATTTTGGATTAATTGAAATTTTTAGAAATTATTACGTACTGATTATAAAGGTACAACTACCTATATCAAAATTTGTATTTTATTTTATGACATGTACTTGAACATTCTAATATACATACTTTTTTTAAAAACTCCACTCCAAAAGTGTTTCTCAATTATTAAAGATTTGAAAGTGACAATATTTTTTAAGCAATTAACTAAAAATTTAAAAATCCCATTAGTATTAGTACCCATGTTTCACACAACAAAAAAATATTAAGACTAATTAGTAAATGATGCCTAAATATTTTGAGACATAACGTTTTAAATTTTTAAAACAATAATGAAGATCACACAATATCAAAAGGCATTTATATTGTAAAAGTACATTAGGACTCATCTCTTTATTTCAAGACAGCATTTGAGCGAACAATGACGATTCAAAGGGAGCAAACCCAATGAAAAGAAACAAAGCATCATCATTTAAATCATCATAATATGCATTTTAAAAAATCAAACAATTTTAACACTCTAACGATAGAATGTGAGACAATTAAACGGAATTGATAAAAAAATATATTTTAAAAATACAGCAGTCAATGAAATCTAACACCAAAAATAGGCATGCACACCTGTTTTGTGTACTCTTAGTTAATGCCACTAGAGTGACTTTCAAGCAGAATAAAACACAAACACTGAACACAAAATAGTCAAGATTAAAGACAACACTGTGAACTGAATTGAACATTAAAATGTCTTAACAGTACTCAACTCCATTGAATACATGTATACTTAGATGGTGGCATGAGTTATTACATTACAGAAGGTAGCCATGATCAAGTGACCCCAAAGCTATCACCTGTGAGGAATTGATGACTGTAATGAAAACATAAAGGAAAGGTTTGAAAACAAAAAAAATCTTTATAAATGTTGGTTTACGGAAAATTAAGCATGGGATTTAAAATTGGTAGCTGCCAGTTATGTGTTTGACCTTTTTCAAGATGCACCACAAAGATGAATACTAGAACATTATTTGATAACTTTATTGTTATTTTATCAAATGTAAGCAAAACTCACAATGATCAAAAGCTTGTCTTATTTCAGAAGATGCCATGTCAGTATGAAAGGTGAGTGAGTGCACCTGATAATCAATTTACAAGCAAATCACAGAAAATTTCAATATTTTCATACACACCGATTTGATTTATACATTAATAAATATATATAATTAAATAATTTTAGTAAAATTATTAAGTTCATTATTCACTTCAATGTTTAAACATAATTTGAAGTGTAAATATTCAGTAAACACAAAGTCATGAATGATTCTGCATTTAAATGTGTAAGTATTTGTATTTCCTTTCCTTCTTTCAAAACACATTGATATAAATATTTCTAAATCTATGATTATTTAAAATTTGACTGCATAATTCGTTAACTGAAAAAAACAAGCCCTCAATGAAGTTCCCTCTAATAAATGTGTTTGTCATGTCATTGTGTAAACTGAGATCAAAAGGTAAAGTTTACTTTTTAAGATAAAAATACAAAGAAGCAAAGTTGTGAATGAAAATTAAATTTGCCGTTTCAAATTTGAGTCAGATTAAGAGTCACTTGTTAATAATAAATTGTACAATAATTATACAAAAGAACCCTTTAGTTATATAAAGCTGTATGTTTACTGTTGTTGCTTTTAGCAGTGTAATGAGAAAAATTATGACTATTCTTAAGTGAATGGCAACAAGGTAATTGAACAATTTCTTTTTCATACAATAAAAGGAAACAAGAAGGGTGTGGATTATTTTCAAGAAGTTCTTTAAAATACAATGACAAAATACACAAATGTGGTCATTATAAAGTGTGTGACCATGTCAAAACTTCCTGCTATTAATCCGAATAAATCAACTCTTTTTATTTCTTCTTTAAATAAAACTTAAAAAAAACAACAATCATCTTTATGTAATGTATCAAACATTCATTGTCCAACATTAAAATTTAGAATATAGTGTTTAAGAAATTAGATTAGATTATTTTTTTTAGTTTCTCATTCTCTAAATAAAGTAAAGGAAAATAGAAAGTATCTCTAAAATATTTACACAATGCAAGTGAAACATATTTTTTTAAAAAGCATAGAGAAGAATTTTGGGTAACAGAATAGGAAATGGAAGCAAAATGAAAATAAAAAAAGCTGGCATGCCAACAAATTCTAGTCAAAATCCATCTGGGTAGCTCAAATTTCAGAATGATGTTGGTTCATTGTTAGAAACTATTTGCAGTCAAGTTTTTAAACATTTTGAAAAACAAAATGAAATCACTATCAGAATAAATATGAAATCTCTCTTAGAAGGCTAATTTTCTTTTTTTCTATCGTTTAAAATCTCCATTAAAATGTTAGACTGAAACAATTGTAACTAACATTTAGCATGAAGAAATACTGTTTTAAAAAATAAATAATAATAATGAAATTTAATACATTTTCATCATTCCTCCAATCCACACTTCCTATATTTTTAAAAATAACTTCTTTAGTTGTGTAGGACTTGACTAAATATTTATAAACCTTTCAGATGCATTTCTCCAAGTGATTTATACTTAAACAATAACAGAAAGTTGAAAAATGCTCACAGAAAAGTTTTTCCTTTATTGGTTACTGTTAAAAGATGTTTAGTAAAATATCCTAGTTTTGAAAGTAAAGATCCTCTTAAGAGACTATAATGAATGAATAGCATGAAATTGTTTTAACTCAAATTCAAGGAAATCTGAGCAAGTGTTTCAGGGAGGGGGAGAGAAAGCAGCACGCAGCTATATTTAACATTTTTCAATGCTTATGTATTTCTGAAGCTAAATAAGGTAGTAAAAACACATTTTTTAAATAAAGATAAACAAGTCTTTTCATGCGTGGTGAGAATTTATTTGTGATGTACATTTCAGTAACTTAACATATTTACAAATGGTTTTCATTTTAATATTTACCTCAACAAATAAAACCTAATGAATTTTCATTAACATACAAAATTATTTTACATTTCATGGATTAATCATTTTAAAAATATTTTTTATTACAACCTTCAAATTCTCATTCTGACGAGGCTTGACAAGTTCAAACTCAACATTGTCAAAGAAAGGTAACTACCGCTTAGAAAAGTGGAGAGTGCATTTAATACTTAAACGTTCTGTCAGACCTCTTAAAATACAATACAACAAAAAATATTGATGTAGAAAAAAGCATTAGAAACAGGTTATAAATGTTTAGTTTGTTTTTTTTCTTCAAGTTTTAAGAAGGCACTGAATAAGTTTAAACAGGAAACATCTCATTTACAAATGGGCCAGACAGGCAGCTGATTTCCCAAACAAATCCTACAAACAAAATGTTATGCTAAAAGATGTTATAGATATATAAAAATTCACAAAAAGCATTTGTTTAATGAAATAATGATTTTTTTAAAGTGGAATTGAAATTTTTTAGATATACTTCCCAACAAAAATATTATCTTCTGCGAGGTGTACATAAAGAAAGAAATTTGTATGCATAATTAACCACTTTTAACATTTATATTAATTGATTATGGAGAATTCAACTGATAATATTTGAATTGATCCAAAGTTGGTGTCAATGAGAGGAAATAGCTGCCTGTAAGGTTACATAAGATAAAACTAACTATAATTTTAGTATACGGAAAATTTGACAGCAAACATTAGCATATTTTTGTAACTTCAATGAAATCTAATCTATTTTCAAAAACTGTTTTATTTGGCACCAAAAAAAAAAATAACTTCCAATTTTTCTTAAGCAACAATCTAGGATTATACTATTTATATTATTTCATTATGCATTAGTATCAAAGCAGACAATAATAATTATAATTTAGTCCTATTTTTATATTAATTTGAATAGAATGGATATATTTAAAATTAAATGGAATAACGATTAAACTCCAATAGAGCAGATATTTTTCACCCGCCTGTTATAAACTTAAAGTTTGTTGAAACAAAAGGAAATACCAGGTCTTTAAAGACTACATTATTTTAATCAATTTCTTTCCAGCTAAGATACTTCCTCTGATAAATTTTTTTATTGTAAACAAGTTTTAAATTTATATTATGTTTTTTGAAAGAAAAAAAATCTCAAAACACAACTTGTTGCTGTTAACTAAAAGAATGTAAAAATTACAAATTAATTTTAAACCTAAACTGAACTATTTACATAGAAAAAGATATGGAAGCTTTGGAAAGTATAGAAATCTTGAAATATTATTTTAAAACAGGACATCAACGATAGGGAAAATGTTCTTCAACAATAAGTTTTACGAAATTAAAAATAATTTTAACAAAATTAAATCTTCTATAGAAAGACATGAACATCAACAATATGTCTCTTTAAAACAAAAAGAGAATATAATTTACCTAGTGATATGCTATTGTACACTGGTATTATTCTATTTAAAGCATCTCAAGCTTCTAAATAATGCATACTGGACCAGTTCAAAGCCATATATTATTCTGAGTATAACAAATAATTCATTAATATAATAGATAGCCTTTTCACGCACACTGTTATCTCAAATAGCTTTCTATTTTTCAAAAACTTATTACTGCTCAGCACACACAAAAATGATTATCAAATCCAATTAGCTAAGATGAGATTTCCAAAACTTATCTTGATAAAAATGCTTACTGCACCAAGAAATCACTAAATCTATGCAAATATGTACAAATATGATAAAGAGCCCATTTTTCTTATGGAAAATAATTAAATTATTTATTGTAATTACTTATACTAGTTTAATTATGTGGTTATATAACAATCTAACCCACACTTTTATCATTTCTATTAAACTATGGAAGTTTAAAAAGTGCTGATGGATGTATATTCAGAATGCTGCACTCTTTGAAGTTTAATTTAAAATTAACTTGAAACTTGCTGCCCCTATGATGAATGCAAAAATTAAATAAGGTTGGGATTTGTGAAGGTAAAAATGAACATTAATTTAATACCTGGACTAATGAACTTGATTTTTTTAAAAAGTTTTTAAAACAACTAATTGCACTACGAAAAAATGTGTTCCTGTCTAGTTGAATTACTTTGCTAAAAATGATTTTCTCTTCATTTTCCCCAAATTCCAGATATAATTGAGACAGAATTTTTAATTAACATAGTCTTACATTCCCTCCCATTCCTTCCTTAGCAATAAATAACATTTTATTTTAAAATCACTCCATTATTCCTTGGTCCATACAATTTATCTTAAAACTTAATTTAACATCTGGAACACTACAGGCTACTTCTTGATCTCCAAAAGTAAGTAAAACCTGTTCAGCAATATATATATATATTTCAAATTTTTTACGATATATAATTCAAATTTTTATAATCCATCTCATCCACTCAGAGGTGTTGAAATGGCAACTATGGTATCACAAAGGCTTTTTATCATTTTCTTCATTTTCATTAATAGTACCATTCAGCAAGCCATTTGCAAAATTATTCTCCAGCTTTAGATTGAGTGCATTGCGTAAAGTTGTTTTTAATCCATTTTTCTGGCCATGACAATGATTTTTAAGCTGAAAATAAAAAATTATTATTTTGGTGTCAGAGTGTAATCAATGTTTTCATCAATTAAGGACAGAAAGTTTTTGAACAGCACTTTACAATTAAAATGACCAAAATTTGTATACCTTAAAAACTCTAATTCAGTCATCAGTTTATTGTTTTAAGTACTATTGTTAAGAATTTTCATTTAAAAGATATGTTAAACTTTAAAATAAAGAACTATAACATACCAGATGTTGGAACTCCCTTATTTCATCATCAGTAATAACATATTCTGTGTTGTCCTCCTCAACCCACCCCATAGACAACAGTAATCTGGAAAAAAAATGTTTTTACAACATTATAACAAAGTTTATAAAATATAGAAATCATACAAAACTTATCTAGATATCAAGCTACACATACATTCCTTGATAGGTAATCGTACCTTTTCTCCTCCTCCTCCCCTGAAAGATTTATGTGATCCACATCATTTATAAGAGTTTCGCCATTGACACCACTATCCCCATTCAGTGGTTTTTTAATATCACCATTCACTTTGGCAGTGCCATTGACAATATGCTTGTTAGATTCTTCATTGTCAGGGCCATGGTTCCCATTCATGTGATTGTAATTTGCAGTTTCATCATTCATAGGGGAATCATCAAAGTCTTTAGAAGACTGAAATGTAAAAAAATGGGATGAGGTAACTACTCACATATAAATGATAAAAGAAACTAAACACTTAAATTAACCTGAATAACATCACAAAATTTAATTCCAAAACTTGGGAAAAATAATTCTCACCTGTTTTTTTTCAATGGCATTTTGATTAAGGTCCTGGCAACTGTCACCATTTCTGACACTACTCTCATTACGAAGGGCTCTTAGAAATTCACTTTTCTTATCACCAAGCTTTATAGGTTGTGTAACTATTGCTAAATCTGGAGTTGGGCTCTGCCTTGTTCCCTTTAAATTTAATTTAAAAAGTAAGCAGTTAAAAACACATAGAGAATCCATTTACTTTTTAAACAGCAGTCAAAATTTTTTATTTAAGTTTTAAAAAGTTGACAAAAATGCATCGCAGGCTTGAAAAATAATTAGGAGTAAATTTAAAAAGTAAATGCAAATTTATCTTGAAAGAGATGATCAAATTATTGTAAACATCTTATTTCGTTAACAATTTCGGGAATCAACTTTTCTAATAATTTTGAAATGAAATGTCAGCTTAATAAAGCCCAGAACCAGCTGAAATTGAACCCAAGTTTATAAGAGTCAAATGTTTAAAAATACACAAAATTTTCAAATTAAAAAATACTATATATAAAAGGCAAGTTTAAACACTAAAACTAGAAGAAGAAAAATTAAACTAAGTGTGGAGAATCGGGGATGAGCTTTATGTTGTGTACCTAGCAAAGGATTGCAAATTAATTATTTATGTACACTAAAGTTTGTTATGTTGTACTATTATTTTAAATTAAATTATACTCTTTTTACTTACAAGGTTTTTGCAGCTTCCTTTTACTTGAGGTAAAAGCAAATACATTTAAAAAAAAAAAAGTCTTTATAACCTTTACTCAACACTGACACCACTCCCCTACCGACTGATTAAAGAAACTACAAAAAACATACATGTACCCCCCAACCCACACCACTTAATGGATCCTAATTTATGGTGCAGTTACATAAGGTGGCAGTTTTCATCAATTGGTACAAATTTAGGAATTCTGGGAACTAAGTGAAATCTTATCTATAACGCTAGCTGCTTTTATACAGAATTTTTTTTGTATTCCAATGATTATTTTCAATATGCCCTCAAATTTTTTTTTTAAACTGACTACAATTCCGTCATAAGTACTATCTACGTTTTTATTTAAAAATGACTTAAGGGTAGATTCAGTATTTTATTAAAACAATCTATATTACTTAGCAAGAAAGCTGTAAGTGGTCTCCAATTATTGTAATTTATAGTCTACTAAGTGCAATTTGAAATTGGGAATGTTACAAATCATTTCCCATTTAATTCTAAATCTACCTTTTAGCTTATGATGGCAGAATTGTGATAGTATATCACCACTACTCCACTAACTGACTGTTTGGTTCTTTCTATAAAAATACCCAAATAAAACAAACTTTTTAAAAAATACAAAAGCTTATATTCATTAAAACCTGACTGTCCACTACTTCATCTATTAGAAATTACACTGTTTTTATTTCTAGCTCCACTTTCTTTATCAGAAACACAAGAATGCCAACAAATTTTTGTGTACAAAAGAACAAAGAAAGTTTTACTTTTTATTTAATTGTAACATTACTTTTACCTCTTTGCTGTTTGGCTTGTTAGATGGACTAAGAGGAGATGAATCTCTAATGCTGCCATTCACACGAACTGGCTCACGACCATTCTTTTTCATTTGACCATTCTACAAAATAATCATTAAGATAAAGTCTTTTTTTTAAAAAGTAGATATAAAACCTATTATAAAAGAATTATAGAATTACATATATACAAAATGTTAGTAATCGTTATCTCGCCAATATAGAATGCATACCTTGCTTGGCACCAAGGCCTTGTAAATCCCAGGTGATGTGTTTTTTAACAAATCAGGAGACTCCTCATTTCTGTTAGATTTTGGGGGGTTCTCTGATTGAGTAAAACAAAAGCGCAAAATAACTAAATAAAACACTAAAACATTGACCACATAACATTTCTATAAAAGATTGTATAAAGATAGTAATAAATAAGCTTGTTAACGGTTAACCGGTCCTCAGACCAGGACCGGTCATCTTTATTCAGGACCGTAGGACCATGTAACCCAAAAAAAAAAAAAAAAAAAAAAAAAAAAAACTAACGTAGTAAAAAAAACTAGTGAAAAATACAACACAAGCGGTAACGCGCCTCTCCCTCTTGCTTTGTCGCGGTGAGTAAAAGCGATACCAAGATCCAGCTGGTTTGCTGTCGAGCCACTGTGACTGTACGAGAGCTTACACAGTGGCGTTTGATGTCAACAACGGTCAAGGCCGAGGCTGTTTCTATTTATATTAATTATAGTCTGTTTCTAATAAGACAAAGAAAGCTATAAAAGCATATGACCCCGTGACCTATCCGCATTTTCTGATCACCGGTTTATAGTCTGTTTCAGTTCAGGCATTCAAAAACTTATCGGCGCACGCCGCTTAGTGAAGTACATGTACCTATATTACGAGAGGTATTTGAAACACGTAGCAAAGATATCGGGCGATTAATCGGTCCACAAATTCGAGTTCGGTCTTTTAGTGACAGTTTTCCTGCTAGTCAAAGGCATTTGATTACCACATTAATAGTACGCCGTAGCTCAAACCCTATTTGAACAGAAAAAAACGGGGAGGGGGAACGTGTGCGTCGCAAAATTCAATTATTCTGGAGAGTTGACGATTGAAAAATGTTTTTTAAATTTAATCATCGTTTACTCCGTAGCTTTATAATTTTAATATATTATTAATTTTAATACGCGAGTTGATCGGCATCACACACAAAAGAGAGGTAAACATGACGTCAAAACGGACGGGGCGAGGCGTTGGTTTTTTAAACTAATGAAAAAACCTCGCTAACTTTAACGAACGATTGAACCTGACCTCTTATTTAGACCGGTGAACTACGAGTCCCAAAAATAAAATATAAAAAAGACAATTAACCATCACTGTTTAGTTAATTTTTTTGGATAAAAAAAAAATGCTTTGAATTGAGGGCAATGCGGAAAGAGCTGATTGCAAGCGGGGGCAGCGGGCTTTGATGCCATCAGACGATGCCAGGTGACAACATTCTCTTGTTAGTTCTCAAATGGGTCTCAAAGCATTAGGGATATAAGGACGAGCGGTTAACCGGTCTTTTTTTGAATGGTTAGTGGGTCCTCAAAAACGAGCGGTCTTAACAACCTTAGTAATAAATGAATAAAACATAATCATGAAAAATACTGTGTTTACAATAATGATTTTGAATAATATTTATAAGCATTCAGTTGATGTTGCTCTTCAGAATTATTTTAAGTTCTATGGTTATATTTCATATTCTAGATGATAAAAAGTTATACACTTTATTGAACATTTGAACAACTATGAGATCCTTTATAGAAAAATAAATTAAATGGTATTTTATCTCTTCCAGGATGTTATATCATTATGCTTATGACAAAACATTAATGGCAATACTATCCAATCGTACGCATAGCTATTTTAATTACGAGAAGACTGATACTTCTAACTTTGAAGAACACAACCTACTGCCTATGGAAAATTCTGGCAAGCATTTCATCATTGGTCATTGGGGATCAACAATTTGATTACTGCACATAAACTCTGAGAAAATACATAACTGTCTCTTGTTGAGAATCCATAATGATCAATTAAAATCAATTAGTACAGTGGTCCCCAACCTATTTATTGCCACAGACCGATCTAAGTTTGATAATTTTAAAGCAGCCAACTAATTGGTGGTGGTGGTGGTGGGGGGTTGATTGTTTATACAAGTATTTTATATTGTTTTCATTTCATAGTTATAAACTAATTGTACTTAAACATGCCTTTAAAAATAAAGTACATTTACACCAAAATTAAATTAAAAATGGTTCAATATTTTAACTTGCTAGAACGTTAAATCAATGCGAACCCTGAGCTGGTTTCTCTGCAACATGATGGTTCAATCTGCTGGTAATAGGAGATAATGACACCCGAAGAGAGCTGCTTATGTCCAGTTTATTCCGTTTCGGAAATGGCAATAGAGATTTAATTAACATGGTGGAAATCTCAGGATATTCTGTTATGACTTAAATCCAGAAGACTGGAAAATTTTATTTTTCTCAAACGTAGTTTTTAGGCCGCAGTCAATTGCAATCTTGAGTTGAACTTCTTCTTGCACAGACATGCAAGACTCGCCTGGTCTGTTGACAAATGAGTCAAGGATCCATTCCTTACCAGTTCGCAGGTCTTAAGTGTTTGGGAGGTAGCGCTCAAATTCTTCGAAAAGCAAAGAAAGGTGATCGTGCACTAACTGGGCAATGAATGCTCAAGGTCAGTCTAAATAGAATGCTCACTAATGATTGAAAAATATCTAAAAATAGGGCTGTTATCGATTAATTTAACTTTTGAAAAATTTCCGATTAATTAATCGATAATTTTTATTAAAGCTAAAAATAAAGATATATGGCGTCATTACACTGTAAACATTTTAAAAATCAGTTAAAAATTTTAAAACACAGTTATCAATAAAAATAGCGCATTTAAGTTTAGGCACTTGGATGAAAATTTCAAATTAATTTTTAAAATATAAAAATACAGCTGTATAGATATTGTTTGATGATTAACAAAAACATAAAGATCATCTTTCCATCCCAAGTGCTTCAAAAGTTATGAATTTTTTTAAAGACCTCATAATCACTTTTTTCCAGGGGTGCCACCCACTGGGAGTTGTGAACCCTGAAATCCCTTTTTTGAAATTTCTTGAATCCTGAATGTTGCCAGCAATGACTTCTTTCCTGAAAGAAACCTTAGCGATGGCTCTCGTAATTCAAATATTCCCTTTATTTATTTTCCTCTGGATAAACATCTTATTTCTGTGTTAAAAAGAAGGCATCTGTGCACTGTGTTAATCTCCTCACCAAGCTGCTCAAAGAGGCCTGAGTTAAGGCTTTAATGCGGTTGATAACTTACGCAACATGAATGAATACACTTATTAATTCCTGACACATTTTTTGGCTTGCCATTTCCATGATAGAATGACAATTGGTAGATTCATTCTCAGGTACAAAAGCTTGCACGACAAAAGAGCGCCGACATTGATTGTAGGTGGTTGTCCGACCTGCGCTTAACTGTCATTGATGTTGATTAGACATGGTGCTACCAAAACGGGTTACAAGTTATTACCTCTGGTATGGAAAGACGCAAAATCTGGAGAGTAAAACACCACTGTAATTTAAAAAATTTAACTCTTAATGTACCAAAGCGCGGTAATCCGCGGTTTACCGTTTAGTACCGAAGAGCGGTAATGCGCGACTCGATAGAACTCTCTTTAGAAACGAAATTACAGAAAATAAAAACTATTCAGTGCGGGATGAACGATGTTTTCGACTTCCGGTAATGACGGCTGTTTACCTCGCAAGTGTTATCGCTCGATTCGCGATGTTTTTTGGAAGTTTTTACGATTTTTTTTTCGAAGATGCGATTTCGCTATACTTTATTACTAAAATAATAGTACTAAACTACAGGTAAAAATAGTTTTAAACTCAAAACGGTCTTTCGGATACATAATATAACCATTCTTATTCTAAAAGATGACGTCAGTATGACCAAAATAATAAAAATGGATTTAACGCAAATTTTTAAAATTTTATAACCGGTTGATCGCAATTCGCGAAATTCTTACGGTACTGAGGCGGTAGTTTTCCAAAAACCTTATGGCACATTAAGAGTTAATGTTCCTTTGGTACCAAATGCTCACAGCCCGGGGGATGGGGACCACTGACTTAGGATATCTTATTTATGGGCTGTGGCATTTAGGTGAGTTCATTGGTTGCTGATGAGACCAATCTTTGACAGATATGTACACAGATCACGCTGAATTGGTCTGTATGTCACTAGGAGGCTTTAGTGCATGGTCTATCCTGTCCTCTCGGCAACCAACAATACCATTCATGATCACATACTAACAAAGTGATTCTCATACCAAACTTATTATATAAGAATTCATGATGAACCATTTATTAAGAATATGATAGCTGTCTTACCCCATACACCAGACCCTGGCTTTGTCTGCTTTACTTCAGGTGTAGTTTCACCAGTTCCTACCAGAGATGGCTGAAAAGAAACATTACTTAAGAATGTATTAAGAATATTAATATTTTAATTTAAGAGAAAGTTAGCAAATTCAGTGCCTATAAAATCTTTTTTTTTAAAGGCCCATTTGAAAAAAATCATAAAAAGAAAATATTACAATTTTTCAACTTTAGGTATCAGTCATTATCTATAAAGATGGCTTTTATAATTAAATAAAACCCAACTAAATACAGGGAGTCCTCGGGTTGTGCCGGTCTCGACTTATGGTGTTTCATGGTTACTAATGTGCCCCCATTAAATATATATAATAATATTACACGTCATTCTGTCTTTTTAACATCTTTTTGTTTTTAAAACTTTTTTTTTCATGCGGTAAGGAATTGTTTCTCTTTAATAAATTGCTTTTTTATGTCATTATCTATAACATTTTTATAGCACTGTACATACAGTAATTTACCGTATATGTATTAATTTATTTTAATGCTTTTGGCATGTGGCGGAAGAATACGCTTTGTTGTGGTTGTGGGCAAGGATGATGGGGTTGCTCTTGCTTTTTATTAGTTTTATTAGTTTTTGTTCTTTTTGTTCATTGAAGAAGGCTCTTTGCCGAAATGTTTGTTGTGTTGTGACATCTTGTCAGGCTCATACACACACTATTTGCATGTTATTAATCTACTTATCTATAAGCCTGATGGCAGTCTGACCAACATTTTGTTCACTCCCTACGCTCAGTCTCAGTATATAAGCCATTTTGGTTGTTTACAACATCTCTCTCTCTCTCGTTTTATCTTTTTTAAAAATAAGTATTTTTTGTCATGCGGTAAGAAATTGTTTTATCTTTTTAAAAATACTTTCTTATATCATTAACTGTTGCATGTGTTTATAGCACTGTACATACAGTACTTTACAGTATATTATCTATATTTTAAAAAATGTTTTGACTTAAATGAAAATAAAAGAAAAGGGAAATTATATTATATTAATCATTTAGCTGACTTAACAAATTCCTTTTCTGAATTAGCTGAAATTCTGTCAATCAATACTTTATTACAACAATATTTGTGAAAACATAGACCACAAAAATGAATGTCTTTGATTATTTTTCTTTTCTGACTAAGACCCTGGTCGGTTTGATGAATGAAGTGAGGCTTGCGCATGGCACTCAACTATGAGCAGGACACCATAGTGTCATTTCTGTTTTCTGTCCATTCAATTATTTTTGTCTTTGCTTCTGTCACTGCAAATAAAGCAGTTCTTTTTGCCTTCCAATAACAACAGCTGATGCACAGATGTATCAATGTATAATAGTGTATAGCAAGACACATTGAATCCCAGAAGGTTGAACCTTTTGCTTTTACCAACATTCAACTTTGAGACTGTTGTTATTCATTGTTAATAGTTCATTATCAAAAATTAAATTTTAGAAATTAATAGACTGAACACATGTCCAAATTTATACTCAGACAGCAAACAGGATTTCTGACAATAAGATCTTTTCTGATTCTGTTCTGTATCAATCCACTGCCAAACAAATTTGTCAGTAAAATCTCATTACTATGACAGAGAGGTGCAGTGCCAATTTTCGTCCTCACTGCTACTATCACCACTTAGTTGTGGAAAGTCCATGAAATTGTTATTCTAATTGGTCTAAAATTAAAATAAATTAGATAAAGATATCCAATGTTAATTTTCCGATTTAGATGGACCCTCTCCAGCGCCAGACATTTTGGCAGTCAGAAAAAAATTCCGAAAATTTTCACTCTGCTTCATTCACTAAATAACACGCGATAAGTACATGTTGTAAGAACGACAATGTAAGAAAACAGGAAGGAAATTCATTTCTAAACGTAAATAAAATAATTTGCATTTTAAATTACCATTTTACTAACGGCCGTTTTAATCGGCCGGGACACCACAGAACGGTGGATAACGGCCAACCATCTGCCGTTAGGACAATTCTAGGGTTAAGAATGGATCAACATCGTAACCCCCAGACCCTCTGTATATAAATATTAAATTCAAGTAATTGAAGAGGGAGTGTTAAAAATTGGAATCAAACAGTGATAATACTAGGTAACTTACAAAATCGTCACTAAAAGGTCTTTCTTTTTCATTGCCTTTATTTTTTCCTTTCCCCTCTTCCTCCCTAACATCTTTATGGTGGTCCTTGTCATGATGACTTCGTTTGTGCGGACCCTGGTGGTAGTACTGTGGTTCATATAACTCGTAATGGGGACTAAAGTCAGCACCATTCATCTGTGCAAATGAATAATTCATTAATGACAATCAAAATTACGACTAAGGCAAATCCTGTTTAAAAAGTTTAGTTAAAGGATAAATGTTTATGTACATAACACTGAAATACCGTCAACTTAATTTAAAACTAAATAATTTTTCTTTTTTAATTTAATAATTAAAACTTTAAAGGAATAAATGTTTAATACCTGAGGAAATCTTCCTGGACTATATTTGGTATCACGACTGCCCTGGCGAGCCAGAGAAGGTTGTGAACTGTACTGCATACCATACTTTTCATAGTTGTAACTGGGTGAATAGTAACCATACCCATATTGATGATATCCATAGTAATCATCATCAACAGAATGGTGGCGATATTTTCCCTGACCTGGGGGGTAGCGTTTGGCTGAAAATAGACCAAAGATATAATTTATGAAATGATGTATTAGCCAGGTGTGTTAAATTTGCTAAAAATGCCTGGCTGGGTACTGGTTGGGAGGAATAATATTCATTCCCAAAAACCAATCTCCTACCAGAATGCAAGTGGTCTGCTAGGAGGAAAAAAATAAGACAAAAATACTGCAATAGATCCTAATGATTGTGATTTTTTCAGCAATTTGCTAAACTGGTACAAAAAAATTAATGACTCTGAGTTTACGTTTAAATTGAAAAAGCGGGGTAATGCGCACATCGCCTCTATTACCGAAGCGCGCCTGGATAGAACTCTCCTTAGAAACGAAATGACAGAAAGTAAAATCTCCGCAGCGCGTGAAAGAAGATATATTCGACTTCCGGCAATGGCGACCATTTCTCTCGCTAGTGTTATCGCTCGATTTGCAAAGTTTTTTTTGTAGTTTTTACTGTTTTTTTTAAAGATCTGATTTTGCTTTACTTTATTATAAAAATAATAGTACTAAACTACAGAAAAAAATAGTATAAACACTCAAGACGGTCTTTTGGATACATAAAATAACCATTCTTATCCTAAAAGATGAAGTCAGTATGACAATAATAATATAAATACATTTTCAACAATTTTTAAAATTTTATAGCCAGTTGATCACATTATGGGAAATTCTTACTGGACTGAGGGCTTTAAACGTTAAAGATGTGTTGGAGGGTATTGGCTCAATCAAGGTCAAAATTGAGCTTCAACGATGTTAGCTAAAATGCCGCCCATGGATGCAGAATTTCATCACAAAGATTGCATTGCACTGTGTCAATAATAAGATAGTCAAGACGCCTAATATAAGCTGACAAGTGAACAGTTAATTAATGATCATGTGGGATGCCCGTCAACTCTGCCAATGGGGACAGAAAGGGAATTTTTGTCATCATTTTTTTTAGTTATGCTAACTTTTTTTTTGTAATAAAAAGACATCAATATTAATTTCAGCATTCAACTATTGACTCCCGGGATAAGACATTGTTTTGAGGCTGATTTCACAACTAGATTGCATTTTGCTGTGACTAGTCTCTAACCAGCTGCCCAGAACAACTTATCAGACCAAAATTAACCATCCCAACTCCAGTGGGACAGGAGGGAAGTTAACTAAATCTAAACATTTATTTATTAATTTCTCTTTGCTGACTTTTTTATTATTTCCTTGCAATCATCAAATGAATTTAATTTAGCTATGATAATTGAAAATAAATTTTTAATACTTAGGGTTGAAGATTTTCTTTAAAAAAATTAATCAAACAAAGCTTTATAAAAACCCGCTTACCATCATGAAAATCAAATGAAGTTTGTCTGTGAAGACGATTGTAATCAGATCGTGAGTGATATGGATCCTCTCTGCGTTGGCGATTTCTTTCGTTTGAATAATTATTTAACTTCTGATTGGCTGTTTTCTGTAGATAAGACAAAAAAAGTTCATGGTACCTCATCATAGTATGATATTGATTAAGTTTCTCCTCAAAACTATTTAAGTATACCTACATTTAATTTTAAAATAATAAACAGTATGTCAAATAAGTTAAAAGTTTAATCTTACCTTCACTTAAGCAACATTCTTATGAAGTTATGAGTAATACAAAAAGACAAGATCTTTGGATCTGATTTTAAATAACCCAAGACATGCCAAATAAATTGTATATTCATTTATCACCTAAAATATATTTCTAATAGCAATAATACTCCCTTTAAAATTTGTATTAGAAAAGTAAACCTTTTTTAAAGTAAGGGAAATTTCAAAATATACAAATAATTATTTTAAGGATCTCTTTGTATGCTATGTTATCAGTTCTGCCCTCCAATTGTAATAATAGGACCAAGCTGTGCACTGAGCTTATTCTTGAGCATGCAACGTATAGTTGGCCAAGTAAAAAAGCAATCTTGCCTAAAATCAATACCAACATTTTGTAAGGTTTGTCTGTAACAAAACTGAAACAGCACCAACTGTTCTGTGATATATGATTTCATTGAGCAGCAGTCGAAGATGGTAGCATTCAGAGTAATTTGGGCATACAGTGTAGATCCCTCCTAGCACATTATCTTTTTATTTAATTTCATGAATATGGGCTCATTAGCAACAAAGACCTTAGGAAAGTTCCATATGGCGCCCAACAGTGGTGGCATACAACCAAAATAAAAATGAAGTTTCTGTTAGTACAAGGAAGCTGCCTACCAAAGATGGGGCAATAAATATGAAAATTGAACCTGGTGGTACATGTTAACTGTTATGCTATTACATGTAGATTTTGAAATGAACCCAGCATAATTTCTGGACATGTGTTTCCATGCCCTATAGTTTTTTAATATGAGACCTCAGGTTCATATGTACCAAGTTTTATCTAGAACAATAGATTGTAGCCAGAACCCTTCATGGGAGTGTAATCAACGAATTCTTAAAGTTTCACAGTGAATCTGTGATTGGTGCTGGTAGTTAATGTTTAACTCTTAAAGCCCCAGGTTTTCAATAAACTTCTGCCTCAGTTCCGTAAGGATTTCCCATAATCCGATCAATTGGTTATGACTCACTTATGACATTTTAAAAATTGTGTAAAAAGTCATACTCACTTCATCTTTTAGGATAAGAATGGTTATTTTACATATTCAAAAGTCAGTCTTGAGTTTAATACTATTTGTACCTGTAGTTTAGCACTATTATTTTTATAATAAAGTATAGCAAAATAACATCTTCAAAAAATAAATGTTAAAACTACCAAAAACTTCGCGAATCAAGCGATAACACTAGCGCGGGCAACAGCCACCATTGCCGGAAGTTGAATACATCATCTTTCACGCATTGAAGAGTTTTTATTTCCTGTGATTTCACTTCTAAAAGAGTTCTATCAAGGCGCACATTACCGCGCTTCGGCTATAGAGACAAGGATTACTGCACTTTGGGGTTAAAATAATAATTATAACACTGCAAGTTGTGAAGTTCAAAAGCCCTGAATATTTCAATCTTGATCATGGTATAAATGTGTCAATAATTGTCAATATGTGCGCTCTGGTGATTTTTTTATACAGCTTATATAAGGGGAGAAAAATTACATTTGAGCACCTCGTGCCCAATTGCAGCAAGATGTTAAGTTCTTAACACCTGACGATTTTAATATGGATTATGATGGTTATGTCTATTAATATTTATAAAGATCTTGTACAATTGAATGGGGAATAAAGTCTTAAATGTTAGCGAAATTTAAAAAAAAAAAAAAATTAAGATTTGGAGCCCCCAGCCCCGAAGGAACATAAGAGTGGTAATTTTTTTCTTTAAATTTCTGGTTACCATTGCAGAAGTGTACTTAACTCCCCAAGTTTCATACTTCTACCCACACAAAAATATGAAAAAGCTTTGGCTTTTATTTGTATGCCTCTATTTAAAAAGTACAATTTTTGTTTTAACTTACAGATGAATCTGTTGTTGGAAATTTAAGCCATGGTGGTGCAAAATCTTGCTTAGGAACATTGCTTTCAGCCATAACTCAAATAACTGGAATCACATACACATTATTTTCTCCTGTTGTGGGAAATATGTGAATTTATGAAGTCTTCAAATAAAAATAATTCGTTAAAAGATAAATATTTCAAATTCAAGAACTTTATGAAACGTATACACTACTACTATTTGATTAGATGTAAAGCTAATTTATAAGATTATTTGCTATCACCAAAACAATGCCCATAAAAAGAAATAATGCTAAAAACCAATGAAGTAGCTTTACACAATGAATTGTAAAAAATGAGCTTCTTTAAAATAGTATCATTTGTATATGCATTAACAAAAATACATAACTAAATAGATTGATGTTTATAAACTATTTGTTATAGCAGAAACTAAATATTTATTTTTAAATGAGATATAACTTACCTTCAGACACAGACTTTAATAACTGTGTTGAATTCACTGGTAGCTCCAATATCAAGGTTATTGTTCAGCAAAACATTATAAATGAATTAATACATAATAGAGACGAGATCTAAGGCACTTAGGACCATAATAATTAATGAAAGTCCCTGCAGACTTTACTATACAATTTATTTACACTTGATAAGAATGGCCTATAAATATTTAGAAATGAAATAGTATGACAAGCTCCAAGATGCTCTCCTGTTGCCTTCTTTCTGCTAAGACATGTCCTTGATTATTTTTTACCAGTTTCACTTTCACAAGTAATTAGCAAGTTTAACTTTAGGGTTGCTTTTGCTTTTGGGTGAAATTTGTCCAGGCATATCTTAACAAAATGATACTTTTTATTCTAGCCTATTATGTGTTTCTCTAACACAGGCAAAAAGCCTAAAAACATTGCTACCACAACTAATGAAGCATCTTTATGTAAATTAACTGACGTAAAACAAAGTAATCAAACTATCAAAGCCCTGACAGTTATTGTGGGAAAGAAACTTTACATGTTTTTATAATTTGAAACATAATTCACTGATAATTCCATGAAATAATTCCTTAAAAATCAGATTTATTTAATTTCAAGTCTTCATTCGTAATCACAAAAAATTATCTGAAGATGAGCAGGAGAAAATAAAAGATCCGTGAAATCTTATGAGGCCATTCCAAACAGTATTTATTTATTAAAATCTGAAAAAGATAAAAATAAAATAATTTGAAATTTGTCAGATTCATTCTGATAAAATCACTTATTATATGAATAAAATTCTGACCTAATTCATGATACCTGTAAAAAAATATTTTACAGCATGATTTTCCTGCTTATGCATAAATACTTAAGATAAAAATTTATAACAAATAAAAGATTAATAACTTGACATTATTTAACCAAATATATAAGTGTTCACAAAGAGGTTTTAAAAATTTAGTCACACTCGACCCAGACTTAATTATATTAATAATATTAAATAAGCTTGTTAACGGTTAACCGGTCCTCAGATCAGGATCGGTCATCTTTATTCAGGACCGCAGGACCGTGTAACCGAAAAGAAAACAACAACAACAACCAAAAAAAAAAACAACCACACTAGCGGTAACGTAGTGAAAAAAAACAACACAAGCCGTAACGCGCCTCGCGCCTCTCCCTCTGTCACGGCGAGTAAAAGCGATACCACGATCCAGCTGACAAGTAGCCTAGGTTGGCATTCAAACTAATCAAACCTTCAGTCTCCAAGCTGTAAGCGTGCGTACATGACGCGTTATAGCCTTGCTTCACTGAAGTTCACAACTAATAGTACTAGTTACTAACAGTGCGTGTTTGATGTCAACAACGGTCAAGGCCGAGGCTGTTTCTATTTATATTTATTATAGTCTGTTTCCTATAAAGACAAAGAAAGCTATATAAGCATATGACCCCATGACCTATCGGCATTTTCTGATCACCGGTTTATAGTCCATTTCAGGCATTCAGAAAAAACGTATTGGCGCACGCCGCTTAGTGAAGTACATGTACCTATATTACGAGAGGTATTTGAAAGACGTAGCAAAGATACCGGGCGATTAATCGGCCCACAAATTCGAGTTCGGTCTTTTAGTGACAGTTTTCCTGTCTATCAAAGGCATTTGTTTACCACATTAACAGTACGGCGAGTGTAGCTCAAACCCTATTTGAACAGAAAAAACGGGGAGGGTGAACGTGTGAATCGCAAAATTCAATTATTCTGGCGAGTTGACAATTGAAAAATAATATGTTTTTAAAAAAAATAAATTCCATTTTATCATCATTGTTTACTCCGTAGCTTTATAATTTTATTATATTATTAATTTTGATACGCGAGTTGACCGGAATCACACACAAGAGAGGTAAACATGACGTCAAAACGGACGGGGCCAGGCGTTGGTTTTTGAAACTAATGAAAAATACTTCGCTAACTTTAACGAACGATTGAACCTGTCCTCTTATTTAGACCCACAACGGACGGAGGGAAGGCGTTGGTTTTTAAAACTAATGAAAAATACTTCGCTAATTTTAACGAACGATTGAACCTGTCCTCTTATTTACACCGGTGAACTACGAGTCCTCAAAATAAAATATAAAAAAGACAATTAACCATCACTGTTTAGTTAATTTTTTGGATATAAAAAAAAATGCTATGAATTGAGGGCAATGCGGAAAGAGCTGAACGCAAGCGGGGGGAAGCGGGCTTTGATGCCATTAGACGACGCGAGGCGACAACATTCTCTTGTTAGTTCTCAAAACATTAGGGATATAAGGACGAACGGTTAACCGGTCTTTTTTTGAATGGTTAGCCGGTCCTCAAAAACGAGCGGTCTTAACAACCTTAATATTAAATATGTACCACAGAAAAAAATTAATTCACAATTTAATTTTTTTTTCAAATCCTATTTAGTAGTTTTTCTTTAGTTTTCATTAATTTATTATTTATTAAATTGTAAAGGTAAAATTGAAAAGAACACTTCCTAATGGCAATGTTGACATTCGCTCATAACAGAGATTAGTCTGACATACTGCATGGAAAATTATATATATATATTAGGGCTGCGGAAATTACCGATTAATCAGTAAATTATTTTATCGATTAAAATTATTTTAATCGATAAAATATTGATTTTTAAAATTTTAAATGGTCGATTTATAATAAATAATTAAAAATTATTTTTTTTTTAAAAATATTTTTTTACGTACAAACTTCTCTGTGAACTAAATGTAAGAAGTGTATACTTTAAAATAACCTTTTTTTATAAGGACAATGATATAAAAAACACATTGTTTTTAATTATTTAACAATAACAAAATTTAAATTCATTGACATTATATTGAACTACTTATATTTAAATATATCTCCTGACGAAATTATATCTTTTAATTTAAATTAAATACTTACGTTATAGGCATTTTTTTAAAAATGCCATAAAAAGGCACAAAATGTGAAGGAAAACAACCAAGTAAAAAAAGTGATTATGATGTCTTAGAAGAAAATCATAACTTTTGAACCACTTGGGATAAAAAAAATTATCTTTATCTTTTTGTTTATCATCATTGTTCTATATGGCTGTCTTACTTTTATATTTTAAAATTAATTTGAAATTTTCATTCAAGTGCCTAAACTTTAATACGTTATTTAACTTATTTTCATTGCTAACTATGTTTTAAAAATAACTTAATAAAAGTATTAATTGCTTGTTTTTATTACTTCCCTTTTCAGTTTAATGACGTCAAACATATTTTTTTCTAGCTTTAACAAAATTATAGATTAATTAATGGGTAATTTTTCAAAAGTTAACGATTAAATTTAATTGATAACAGCCCTAATATATATATATTTTAGAAAACTGTGGCTTTAACACAAATTTTCAAGAGCGCTGGAGAGTTAACCAAAGGCTTTTCATTATATTTTCTATATGCATAGAACCACAAGTGAACGGGACAAGAAGTGAGATGCTTGCAAACAAAAGGGAGAGGCCGTAGTAACCATTTTTTATAGCAAACCTTTTTGTCATTTTATTTGCACTTTCTGCCTTTTTTTTTAAATTCAGAATTTGTATTTTATCAAATAAACTTATCTGGATCAAGCAAAAATGAAAACCTGGAATAGAAAAACATTTTGCCTATCATATCCCTATGCATGGAAGATGCTGATCTCCTATCGAGCGCCTCCCCAGCAGGCAGATAGGGGAAAGCCCACCAGATATGGAGGGTACCAGGGAAATAAAATACCCGGGGTGGACCAAAATCAGCCCTACTGCCTTGTAGGAAGTGGAGGAATCCACAAAGGCTAGGGATCCAACCCGAACAAAGGCAGCTATCCGGAGAGCTGTGAGGGGCAACCCCACAGATGGTTGTGCGCAGAGCTTACAACCCAGCCATCTAAAAAAAAAACATGTTACGAAAGCCAGGCAACTAAATAAAACCTGAACTGATATCAATGGAAATCGACCTATGCCTGCAAATGGACACGAGTTTTAGTTTGCGACTTGGAATGTACTAAACCTGTTCAGAGCAGGGGCCTTAAACAATCTTATAATACAACTGAATAAATATAAGATATCCATTGCTGGACTGCAGGAAATTCGATGGAAAAATTCAGATATACTAAAAAAAAGAGAATACACTGTATTTTATAGTGGTAATAACACCAAAACGCTAGGAACAGGATTTGCTGTTAAAAAAGAAGTAGTCAATGCAGTCATAGACTTCAAATCAGAGAATGAAAATTGTAAGGGGAGGTGACTTAATGTCGTCAATGACGATCGGCATTTTCTTAGTTTTTTTCTAAGCTCATCGAACTTTGAAAAATCATAACTTCTATTTGGGGCATTTGTTTTCAACAAAATAAATTGATTTAGGTTATAAAATGAATTAAGTACCGGTAGTGTTAACCGCTATATGGTAGCTATAAAAATAAAAAACTTGTTTGCAATTTATGTACACAACGACCATTGAGAATAAAAACTCTCATCACCCGCACACACAGCCTGCGTGAAAATGATACCAGTGTGCTCGACTAAATATATCCTCCTCATCATTGATGAAAAAGAACACAAATATTCAAAAACTGTGACGTAAAACGCAAACTACCAATGTGGCATTAAGACCGACAGTAAAATCGCCATGACAGTTTTTGCGTGAATTTACGACATGCGCAGAGGGATGGGCGAACGATTATCGAAGTACCTAACTATGCCTATTCACTCTTCTAGTTAAGTTATAGTATCACTATTATGTATTCATTTTTCTTTAAATAATCAATTAGCTGAACAGCCATGGGCTAAAACCTATATCTCCGACCGCAGCGTCGCGTCTCTTCCGGTTGCTATGAAAGGATAGTTGCTTCCCTTGAATCTTACCTCCCCTTGCGGTAAAACGTAAATAAGTCTATTTTTTCATAATTGCATTTGTATTATTGCGCGCAGCGCGCTTTCGGTAAATAAATTAAAACAAAAAGAGAAGGGGCATGAGGGGAGAGATTTTAATTTTAATATTTAAGGCCTAATTTGATATATTAATTAGAATTTATATGTACATTAATAACGATGGGATGAAGGAGAGGGGGGGGGCTCTCCTGTTCATTTTTTCCCAAGTGTAAATGAGTATAATCTAAGAACTATTTCCTGTGCTCATTTAGAAGTGACGTGAGTGCTGCTAATTACCCTGCCACGCCGTCTGGGTGCGCTTAAATCAGTAGGTAGACATTTTTTTTTCAGCGGAAAATTGAAGATTTTAGGATTTGGGTTAGGTATAGCTTTAGAATTTCGGAAGATTTTAGGGTTTGGGTTAGGTATAGCTTTAGAATTTCGGAAGATTTTAGGGTTTGGGTTAGGTATAGCCATGGCCATAGCTTTAGAATTTCGGAAAATTGAAGATTTTAGGGTTTGGGTTAGGTATAGCGATAGAATTTTATTGTGGCAGTAGTCATCTAATTTGTTGTGATTCCGATGCCTGATCGGTGAGTACCCATTGTTTTCTTCATTTTTACAACTATTTTGCTTTTATGAAAAACGCTAAAAAATACCCCTTAAAATATTAGAATGTCCCCCAATCCTTCGGCCATCTTGTTGCTATGGCACGTCACCGCCGGAAAAGTAGTGCGAGCCCCGTGAATTTTTTTTTTTTTTAAATTTGCCGGTAGCTAAAAAAACTGCGCAATTTTAGAATCCCTGATTCCCTTACCCCTCTAAATTCACGGGGCTCGCACTACTTTTCCGGTGGTGACGTGCGATAGCAACAAGATGGCCGCCGATAAGGTCGGCCCGGTCGGAGATATAGGTTTTTACCCAGCCATGATGTAAGTGTAAGGTTTAAAGGTACCAGTTAACTCATTTCCGGCAATACAATTACAAGGTAAACAAAATTGGCAAAAATTTCAATTGAATTTAGTATAATTACAAATAGTAATACTCTATAGTCTATAATTAAAGAAAAGGCCAAACTTAATTAACTTAAGTTAATTGTGTAATTATTAATGACATATTCATTCGTCATAGTTAACTATTAATTATTGTTTACCTCGATAAAACTAGAATTAGTTAGATTTTCTGAAAAGTTTCATATATCAAAGTCAAAGTGAAAGAAATAAAATGGAAAAATCATTATATTATTTATTATAAAATTGTATTACTTTCATTTCATTGAGTTTGAGCAGTATTGAAAACATGGAATTTGTTCAATGACGGAATTAACAACTGACTTATAAATATCTTTAAAAGTATTTCCTTAGTTTGTACTCAGATGTATTGTATAGTATGTAGTAGTATGTAGGTAGATCCACTGAACTTCAGGTCAAGGAGGAACATCGAGATTAGTCTAGTTCTCGAAATTTAAGTTGTTTTCTTTTATTTTTATGTAAACCTTTACATACCATCACATAAAGTTTATTTAAGTGCATACTTTACCTTGAAAATAATTTTTTCTATTAAAAAAATAAGAAGACATAAATTCAGAAATTTGCAACGCTAATCCGCTAATAGTTGTTTTTGTTGGATAAACCGTTTACATGCATGTCACTCAAAACAATGTAAAGAAAGATGGCGCCTTAAAACTCCCAGAATGCAGCATCAAATAAAGCTAGCTATACGCTCTGTAAACTATTGGTAACTCTTTGTTAACGGTAAATCTTTTTCCTTCTTATTTTTTAAAATAATTATTTTTTAGAGTACTAACTTCACTAATAATTTATAAAACATAAGAGAAAGTAATTAAAAATATAGTGTATATTTAATTTCAAACAAAATTTGTTTTCATTTTCAGACTCAATGGGATTTCCCACATATCAAGGTCGAAAACAAGTTCATCAGCTATTTTTAAGTTTACCCTACCACTACCAGCTTGCCTGATAAATCAATATTGGTCTTTTAAAGACCATATTCCTCACATTTATATCTTTTAAAATAAACTTGCTAATTAAATCTTACCTTTTTACGTTAACATTTGTTACTTTTCTAACGAGTTATGAAGGTTAACATACATTTTACAATATATAGTCATAGTAAGTAACACTTGGACTTGGGGCTGCGGCTGGGGAAACTAAACTAGAGCACACGTCTTATACGAATGTGTCAATGTGGTTCATTCATTTTGCATCTTGCTACTTCATTTATAAGTGTAATGCAAACAGTGGCGTAGCTAGAGCTTTTGCCGCCCGGGGCGGTCTCCAATATGCCGCCCTTTTAGGGGCAACCCATAAATGACGTCACGCACCGGGGGGGGGGGGGTC
>MUZC01002132.1:131216-146185 GCA_002072015.1 Radix auricularia
GTACTTCTTGCTCTAAAGATAGAACCACATCTTCTGAATTTTCCCCACTCATATTCTCTCCTTTTAACTTGGTATCTAGTCGATATTTCCAACTCTCTGTAACAGCGTTCTGTATTAGCACATATCTTTGTTTTATCAAATGGGTTTGCATAGTTTGCATTAATTTAAAAAAGACGGGTTTCCATAAATTGAGATATCATAGAAAAGTAAACGATTGTGATGAACTGTGTAAAAATTCAAGCATCTGATCTCGTTCTACTTGTTACTTCAGATGTCAATTTTCCAAGACACTTGAAATTTTTAAGTATGTATTTTTCGGAATTATTGATATTATTGTAGTGTTTATTAACGGAGAAATGAATAATCGTTCATTTTTAATGAATAACCGTATATTAATGGAAAAATCCAACCTATATGTGTTACTTTAATGCAATAAAAACAACGTAAATTTAATTTTTTAATAAGTTACCTTACAATAATTTTATAAAACCCGAAACATTAATATAATTTACTACTTGCAATTTAAACACACTATTTGAACCACTTTGTCATGTAGGTACTTGTTAGCACATCATTCTGCGAATGTCGAAATTCCACGCTAAAACTGTCGTGCGATATTAATACAACATATATTCGGACCAGCGGAGATGTGTTGTTGTTTTTGTGCAGTTTTCTTATAAAAGCGCCATCTGTGACGTATACCGCTTAATTTTGCAAACAAATAGTTACCTTTTTGAGCGATTTTAAATTTTTAAACTGTTCTGCGTTAGTTATAACAACCACTGTGTAATCAAACAAATGTTGCACAAATCCGTTAATTTAAACTCAAAATTGAGATTCTTTTTGTTTCACTATGGCTTTCCCCCTTCAAAAGAAAAGGGGCGGTTTTTCGGAATTGACTGGGTTTATTTTTCAAATGCCCACAAACGCCGCCCTTTGAATGAGTGCCGCCCGGGGCGGACCGCCCCCTCCGCCCCCCCTAGCTACGCCACTGAATGCAAATCACATGTAGTGGGGATGAATGTTTATTTAATACTTACATGTGTGTTAATAATGTAATTATCTTTATGTAAAGCAGAGGCGTCACTATCACTAGGGTCGGTGTCACCTAGGGCAGTAGCTCGGGGTGTCACCCCCTCACGACCAATGTTCCCTCTAAGGTTCGTTAGTCTGTGTACATAGTAAAAATATAATTTTAAAAATAGACTCTTGTCTCTTGTGCAAAGTTGCCCAGCATTTATTTAGTGTGCAATATTTCACTAAATTTGCTGCACGGTATTCTAAACTGCTGCGCGGAGTTGTTTAAATAGCTGGGAACATTGCTCACGACTTTATATTAACCCATAGAACTCCTCCGTGTCTTCCAGTGCCAAATAGCGGTAACACATAATTTTACATTTTGGTGTCACCACTTGGGACTAAAAAATTTAGTTTATTACTTAATTTTAAGCCATTTTTTAAAAAGTTAAATTCTTGTCTGTCATACTTTAAGAACATTTATTAATTTTCTTTTTAAATTTCGTCTGTTTTGAAGGTGTACAAAATTTAAGTTTAATCTGGCTTAATTTTGTAACTTTCAAAATTAAAGTATGTCGTTATTAAAAAATTATCCAAGCCGAAAGTGGAATTTGACTTTGAAAAAATTATAACTATCTTTCCTTCTTGTAACAAAATTAAACACACGATTTATTTGCTTAACTTAACTGCTGCAAGAGTGTGGAATTATGATTATTAATTGCAGACACAGTACTTGAATATAAATATAACTGGTCATTTCGTGTGACAATAATTTCGTGTTAAATGATATTACAAAAAAGTACCTATATATAAGAACATTAAAGATTCTTTGAGCAGTGCTTCTCAAACTTTGTAGTATCGTCGTAGACTGGCAGGTATTTTTCCATTGCACCAGGGACGATTGAAATATCTTCACTATACTGACGCGACAGCGAAATGTTTTATTTGCTTAATTGAAGAATCATTTCCTCAATGGGCTTCTGTTTTATCCACTGCCACAGTTCCCGGTTGCTGATTTTGTCCTGCCAGTGAATTCTTAGACAATTGTTAATGAAGGACTGGATTCTGTTCCGGTTTACGGCCGTTGTTTTTCATGTCTCGGCTCCATATAGCAGCACAGGTTTCAGAAATACGCGTTGAAAATCCGTACCTTTAACTTGCTGCCTAAGTTGTTTGGCGACCGAAACATTCTTAATGAGTTGCTGGAAGGCTGCTCTTGCTTTTCCGATCCTTATTTTGACGCCGGCATATGTACCACCTGGTTTATCTACCACGCTGCCAAGGTAAACAAACTGTTCACCTCCTCAAGGGCTTCTCCTTCAAGCATGATGGGTGATGTCCTGGTGGCAATAACCTGGAGTTTGAGGATTTTACTCTTCCCTTTGTGTATGTTGAGACCTATGCTAGCAGAAGTGGCTGCGACAATGTTTTTTTTTCTCCTGCATCTGTTGTTGGGTATGTGCAAGAAGGGCAAGGTCATCAGCAAAGTCGAGATCATCAAGTTGATCCCACAAGGTTCATTGGATGCCATTCCTTTTCTGCCGTGTAGATGTTTTCATCACCCAGTCCATCGCTAACACGAACAGAAAGGGTGACAGCAAGCACCTTGTCTCACACCAGTCTTTACCCGGAAAGCATCTGTCACCTGCTGACCATGGACAACTCGGTAGTTTATCCCTTCGTACATGTTTCTGATTATATCCGTAATCTTCTAGCGTGGGTATGTGCCGCCCGGGGCAGAACCCAAATTTGCCCCCCCCCCCCCAAGGAAAAAAGTTATGTAAAAAAAGTATGTCAATATTAGGAAAATACAGTTTGTATTAGAAAAGTGTTAATAAATAGTTGTTAAATTTTTATGTTCGAAATAAAAATAAAAGCTTCCGTTTCCTTAATAAAATTTTCTGTTTTTCCTCATGTCAAGTAACTAACATGTATCAATTTTGTTAGTCATGCCATGCTCATTAGCATAAATAGCTATAGATTAGACAATATTATTGATCGTAATTAATTTTTCATTAAATTTATTTTATAGACGTCCCTTTACACCTTGCATTAAAACAGTTCTAAACAAAGTTCCAATTAACGATATTTATTTTAGGCAGGGTGACATCGAGCCTAAATATCTTAATAATCTTGAGAAAGTAACTGATATTGAACTCTTTTTTTAACCCGCGAGGCAAATATTCCTTGCATGACAATTTCATATGAGATATTTTGAATACTCCAATTTAAAGGCAAATTTTAAAAGTTCAGTAGATTGGCCGGTGTACAAAAATGATATCTGTTTCCAAGACTGTTTATAACTGCCAAAACCTCACATGGATTTCTACACTTATCTCATCTTATGAAGAATACAACTTTCTTTTTAAATATTTTTCTACAAAAAAAAAATCACCACAAATTAAAATTTGCTCTCTCGTTCTTTGATTTGAAGATTTGATTAAAAGGATAAGGTCTTCACACAAAATTTTAGTAACTTTAAGTTTAAGTACTCTATTAGTTCACCTGTGAGAAACCTCTGGTCTCTACAAAACATTTTTAGCACAATGCGTTTGTAAATAATTTCGGGCATCATTGACTTAATAAAGTACATGTTTCTAAATGTCAAAAATAAATTTTAAAAGATAAAGATTTCATTGCTAATAACAAAGTTACTATGTCTGTTAATGTGTTGAGCTTTTCGTCTGCCTCTATCAGTTTTTATATAGATTTCATACACTATTTTGCATCCTGAAGTCTGTTTAATGCCTTGCTTGTAGAAGCAATTAGATATTCCAAAAGGTGCATGGACATAGAAAAGAATGTGTAACAACGTTCTAGTGTACTGAAATCCTACATGTGGAAGAAAGTCAGCAGTCCCGAGCCTGCGCTCTTCATGTGGCTTCCCGGAAAACCCCCTCAGCTCTCTGGCCCCCTAAGGGGCGTAAAAGCTGAGAAGCCCCCACCCCTTCGGCTGTCCAAGCCAGGGGTTTGTCGGTTTCAGGTCGCGGTCTGCTCCACGACCCTACTCGTCTGCGAACCACGTAGAGGTCACCCCTTCTCGACAGATTCTAGTGTACTAAAGAGTTCGTTTCACTTGCAGTATCATGATAACAGATTAGGTTTAATGAATTGATTGAGCGAGATTTGACATTCAGATTTTGCGTCTTTCTTAAACTCCTGCCAACATTAATACAATTTGGGCCTCTGCAGTCCATCATTTTAAGTACACCAATTATTTAAAATCATTTCAGATATGTCGTATGCAGATTCACTTTTGCTTTTGTGAAATCTTGGAAATATTTTACAACGTCTATGTTTTTTTTTCAATCTTCTATATCACTCAAATGGAATGCCTCGTAAGTAAAACACTCATGTTTGACCTCAAAATCGCAAACTAATTCAAAACAGAACTCAGATACACAACCTATAAAGTCACTATCCAAGTCACAACCAAAGTCACAATAAAAGTCACAACACCGTACATAAACTAAGTCACATTCCAAGTCACAACCCAAGTTACAACCCAAGTAACAATCAAAGTTACAACCTAAGTCACAACCCTAAATGCAGCTCAAGTCACAACATATATCATAACCAAAATTACAACCCAAGTCAAAACCTAAGTCACAACCCAAGTCACCACCCAAATCAAAACCCAAGTTACAACCCAAGTAACAACCAAAGTTACAACCTAATTCAAAACCCAAGTCCCAACCTAAGTCATAACCCAAGTCACAGCCTAAGTCACAACCCCAGTTACAACCTAATTCACAACCCAAGTCCCAACCTATGAAGTCACAACCTAAGTCACTACTCAAGTCCTAACCCAAGTCACAACCTAAGTCACAACCCTAATTGTAGCTCAAGTCACAACCCAAGTTATCGAGAGGTCGTGATCGACACACCAATTGTTTCCGGAATCCGCCGATAGAGATTGACATTGGGGAAGAATCAAGGTAAGGGCGGATTTGATGAACTTTCGGGGACTCTCAAGAGACATAGATGGGGACTATTTGAAAACCAAAACAAGCAGTCGTATAAGTTGAAATCATCACCTCAGTGGCCAATACAAATTCTGCTCTAATGCTATGCGTTACAGTTACATCGAATCATTAAAAACACTGTTAAATTAATGCGATAAAATTCACGTCAATAAGCTTAAAATAACAAAACTTATATTGCAAATATATTTTCATTAGTCAAATGATTAGGTCCAAATATAAATAAATGAAGAAAATATAATTTTTGTTGTGATATTTGTTAATTAAAAAAACCCATCTGAATGGAAGAGTTGTTGTTGTTGTTTTTTTTAGTGCACGTTCTTCATAATAGAGAACCATTGCCAACAGGTCATGTCAGTAATTAATGTGCTGCTGAGCGTGGCCATGTCTTGGTTGGTATAATGTTCCTCAAAGAGTGTCAACCGTATATTGGAGAAACAAATAGAAAAGGCGTATCGCCTTACTAACCATAGAGGTTTTGTACATCAAGGTCACCGCTCATTCACCAAGTCTTTTAAAATATGTTTTTTAGCTTAGTAGTATTAGTAGCCTGCTACTACATTTAACCGGTTTTTCAGACTTTCAGGGAAACTTTAAAAAAAAATTAACAACCCTGAACTTTTAGGCTCTACGATAAACACACAATTTATTTATTTAACCCGCTGTTACAGCTTGTCATAGTATTGTCCGGGTCCCACTTTGTGTGTGTGTGTGTGTGGATGTGCCCTTTCAGGAAATACCCATACGGCTGCTGCCCTTTTAGACCATATAGAGCTAATGTGGTTTGTGTGGGGTTAAAAAAAATATAACACTAATTACAAAGCGGTTGCAGCGAAAACACTAAACGTGAATCTCCGCAACAGTGCCTTTGTCGGACTTAGAGCTGAAATTAAAAATGTGACTTTCATTTTGGCAGAAGGTCTTACATGTCAATTATTCACCCGCAGAAAATTTACACAGTATACATATATATTTTTTAATTAAAGAGTTTATAATATAGACACGCGTTATGATGAGAGTGACATGTCTCATGAAGGGAAATATGCAAATGAAAGAGACGAGTTATGCATATTTTCTACAAGGGAAACTAATCGGCCTATGAATATACATGTACTAGGTTTTTCTGGAGAACCTGCAGCGCCCATCTATATGTATAATTCTCCTCATGGTTCAACCATGCCGGACACCAAGCAAGCTGTCTAACCCCACCGACCAATCAGCTGACAAGAAAAGGTAGTGCAGAGGGTGGTGGTCATTGAGACCAAAATGCGTTTAATTCAGGTCAATTACTTTGTTCTTTCAGAACAACTTGTCAACAACAGAATATCATGTATTTCGTAGTGTAGTGGTTATTACATTCGCCTTACACGCGGAAGGTCGTAGGTTCAAGCCCCAGTTAAGATATTACTTTTTTAATTTTTAAAAATGTTTGTGTTCATTCATTTCCCACTTTCTTTTCGAACATGACTTCGCAACACGCTGTAAGTTTTGTTTTTCGACATTGGCATAATAACTTCGTGCTCTCCCTTGTGCTCAGTGACAGAAAAGTAGTCACACACTCTCCTCAAAAATTACTTTCCTAAAATGAATACTTTAGGCGCCCTCCCTCACTCTCCAATCATGCGCAACTGTGTGTACCTCATCGCTCCTGTGTTCTCAGTTGCTTTGGTATCTCCTACAGTCGTTTGAGCCACGTTGCCTTTCCATCGTTCTCTTCAATTCCGGCTGGTTTGGTTTGCTAACAGGGCCAAACGTTCAAAAAGATATGTCCGTATCTACCAAAACCTGTTTTCTGTCATGGACAATTGTATGTTGCTCTCTCCAGAGTTTCTTTTCATTCACTCACAGTCGTTTGCCCAAACCCACCCCATTTGGACAACTGTGTTTTTCAGGAAGTCTTCACCCTTCATTAAATCATTAGCGGCGTATGGTACGACAGGGGTCGGCTAGTTTTTTTTTTTTTTTTTTTTTTTTTAAAGTCGAAGTAACTTACGTGAATGTTATTGTATGCGTTCGAATCAGTGAGTCCGACAACCAGAAATCACAGTTTATGGCGTATTTATTGGTAATATTCCTCGTTTGATAAATATGAAATATTAAACTTCCTGAAATGTGCACAAAGTATTTTATAATTATAAATCCTCAAATATATGTTGAAAATAAATCATGAACATGTACACATCTGATATAAACTCCATGTTTTTTTTTTAATTTTATTTATTTGTTTTTTTTAAATTTGTTTTTTTTAAAGGGGGGTTGCAGCGGAAACCTCAAACTTCTCTCATCGATCTCCGCTGAAGTCCCTTTTTGGACATAGCGTTTAACTTTATTTATTTTAAATGTACATGTTTTTATATTTGGCTGAAGGCCTTACAATGGAATTTTTTTTTTCAAAATTGGATGATAGACAGACACATAAACTCCATGGCGTAACACACAACAGTATTCAACTTTCGCAGTTACACACACACAAACAGTTATTTACTTCAACAAGAATTTGGACGTCACAGGTTCGTGCGTTGCCCAAATATTAACGGCTCTTTTTACATCGTCCCTTTTTCCAAAATTAAAATACAAGCTCAATCAATTACGTCATATAATATTTTACGCCGAGAAGCAACCCACGCTAAATCTCGAAACCGAAAATTATTAGGATTTTAGTTCTACATTTTCTATTATTTTTTAAAATGCTGATTATGTCCCTTAGCGTTACAGAGTGATGTCCCTTAACGTTTAGAAGTGACCTGTGCTTTTATGTTGCACAATATTATAGCAACGTCAATTTTAATTAAAAACTGAAATTAGCCTTTGCATTGTCTCTTATTTAGTCTATATTATTACTACAAATTTAATGACACCCTTAAACACTTTTTCAAAATATTCAAAATGGAAAATATCAATAAATAATTATAATATATTTGAAATGAAAATTCAGATTAATTTAATAACTAGCAATTATTAATAATTGAAAATAAATATTGAAACAAATAGAAAAATCTAAGATATATTCCATCGCCTACCGCCTTTATTTACTTTAAATGATATTCTTTCCATCGAAAATTATTTCCTTAATAATTTTTATATTATTTTTTTTTTAAACTCATATCTTTATATATAATTCACTTAAAAGACTATGTGCAAAAGAGTATGAAAAATGGCTCCAGCTGGGGTCGAAAGATCAAAGGAGGCAAGCGTGTTGGGATGAAAAGAAAAAAAAGGTGTGGTTTGGGGGGGGGGGTTGTGGCAAAATGCTTCTTGCGTTAGTTGCGTTGTTCCTTCACACAACATATGATTTGTAGTGTAGTGGTTATTACGTTTGCCTTGCATTCGGAAAGTCCTTGGTTCAATTCCCAGATGGAACAATTTTATATTAAAATTTAAAAAAAATTCTGCCTTTTCCTTTCCCATTGTTTTGCAAACATGACTAAACCTGGAGTCGGAAAATCACAGTTTATGGATGGCAAGGGATGGTAGTAAAGGGTGGGGGCAGGTAACAGCAACCGCTGAGCACATGTCTCCACGTTTACTTGCTTTTATTTTCATTACTTCGTTCTGCTGTTTGTGTCCGTTATCTCCCCCCCACCCCCCCGTTCTTTGCACTATCTTTGAAAAGCAAGTCTGCGGCGTATGCTACGCCGCGGGTCATCTTGCTATCTTTTAATTTTTATAATTTTTTTAAAATTTACATGTCCGCGGTAGCAGAGCTGTGTATAGTCCTTGGAAATACACTTGGAATACACTGGGTACCTGTTAAGGTTTAAAATTGAGAGGGAAAAAAGCCAAGAGAAATAGAAATTTTAATAAATGAGATTGGCATGAGAGTTACCCGCCGTGTGGCAAACATTATTTTAGTTTGGAGGGGATTGGTGTGAGGCTGTTTTGTTTAATTTCACATATAATATATTTAAAACTTCTGTTTAATATTTTATGAGAACCTTTTTCAGAGTTTTGGGAATAATTAATTATAATAATTTAAATTCAGAAACTATTCCATAAACACTCGTATATAATAAATGTATTTTAAGGGAAGTCATTTTTTCCACTCTCTGAGAACACAAATAAATTGTTAATTAGTAATTAAATAATCATATTCATTTGATCTTTTTAAAGATGTAAACAAAATTCAAAACTGTTACTGTTAAGCTCATGCACAGAAGGTTGGAAAAGTAATCGTGATTAATTCGTTAAAAACTTGATGTTGTATGTGTTAAAAATTAAGATAGAGTCTCAAGACAGGATCGTAGTGAACAAATATCATGTTATTCTTAAACATTATGTCTGGGTCCCTCTTGCATCGAATTGAGATACTTCCTTCGGGGGGGGGGGGGCTGGATGTCATTTGTAACGCCATTAACTACGCTATTTTCCCTTGTATCCCAGATCAGGGAAAGACAAAGTAAGTTGTATCAACAGTAGTTAATAGAATATAAATTATAATATTTGACATTATTTGAAAATAAAAAGCACTGAAGTAAAATTACTTCCTGGAATCTAACCTTTGAAGATTGGGGTCCACTTGTACCAAGATTTGAATCACTGTAATCGAATGCTTGGTTTTGACTACAGGCGTAGATTACTCCACGCAAGACTCGCTCACTGGTGATGTGGCCAGGATTTTTCTCGTCGTACTAACTGGCGATAAGGTTATTTGCGGTAATTATTCTGGAGCAACACTTCGTAGATCGCTGAAACTCTATTTAGTTTTGTGTTAGTAATTGCCCATTGTTTAAGAAAATCAAATAGTTTACCTGGAACTAACATTTCAGTTATCTCCCTAGCGTGTTTTACTTCGCTTTTCCAAGTGTGTGAAGCATTTATATCAAATCTAATTTAGTTTTTGTTGATAAATTCTAGATAGCTAAGATATGAAATAAACGTGTTTAAAAAAAAATAATTAAATAAAGTATTGTCTTTAAAAAAGCCCACAGAAAAGGAAAACCTAATATATGTAATTAAAAAATAACAAGTCCTTTGTGTTTACATTATTATTTTATAACCCGGTGCTTCCATAAAAAAATCTCATAGGAGTAAACTAGATGTGTTAAATAAACCAAGTGTGAGCGATGATTTGACTTGATTCAACTGCATGATATTCAAATCAATGGACAGTACACCAGGGCACAACCAACTCATGATGATGTTGAAGAAGAGAGAGAGTTTTGGGGAAAATGAGCTTTACGAGATGATGAGATCACGCCAAGTTTATAAGGTATTAGTGGCACGTTACGTTTTTTAAAGGAATGGTTGTCACGTTAAGGTTTTCAAGGTATTGTTGTTGTCACGTGATGTTGTCGGTGGAATGATCTGAGGTTTTGACCAGCATGGATTGAATCTCGGAAAGTTCATGTATATAGCTTATAGAATGTTCATGTAATAGATTACGGAATGTTCATGTAATACAGGGGTCTTCAAACTACGGCCCTTAGGGCCAGATGCGGCCCGCGAGGTCTCTCATCCGGCCACTGGAGACCTTTTAATTTCCAAAAAATATACTATTTTTATCTGTAGTTTACCACAAAACTTAGTAGTTGGGGGATAGTAGTCGGCCCCAAACTGCCGTGTGACTGTTAATGCGGCCCTCGGGCAGAAAAGTTTGGAGACCCCTGAAAATAGATTACGAAATGTTTATGTATATAGCTTATGGAATATTCATGTAATAGATTACGGAATGTTCATGTAATAGATACGGAATGTTCATGTATACAGCTTACGGAATGTTCATGTAATAGATTACGAAATGTTCATGTAATACATTACAAAATGTTTATGTAATAGATTACAAAAGGTTCATGTAATATATTAAAAAATGTTAATGTAATTTATTGTAATAGATTATGAAATGTTCATTTAATAGATTACAAAATGTTCATGTAATATATTACAAAATGTTCATGTAATATATTACAAAATGTTCATGTACAAGATATAGAATGATCACGTAAAAGGTCACGGGGTGACAAAAAAAGTTGACTTATTAATGTGATCTATGACCTAAATTACCTATAGTGTTATTCAATTCTTAATATTTTGTTTAAGTTAAGAAATGCTGATATTAGATAAAATTTGGATATAATTTATATAGAATCTACACACACGTTTTTTTAAATAGAATTTTTTTAAAAATAATCAGTCACGATCTCCGGAGTTGAATTGCTAGCTTATATTTCAGCTGTTTTTTTAAATAAGCGTTAACATATCTGCGATCGTTCAGTCTGTGAGGGGTAAGTTTTAACTACCCTTCTTACTATAACTTTCATACTACACAGGTACAGACGGAGCTGCGCAAGGAGCTGGAGAGAAACGTGCAGGCCTTGAAACGAGCCGAAAAACTCAAAGTTGCCGGCTTCGTGGCGCAGAGAGATGCTTTCTTACGACGCGTCGAGAGGAGGGAAAAAAGCAAACAACATCTCGTCAATGTGAGGCTGGAGTTGGAGAAAATCTTAAACCTGCCAGACTCGGGGAAAAAATCGGAGAGTAACCCATCTCATTTAGATGGAACATTTCAAAGGGAAATAAAAACTATGGGATTTGACACAGCCAGAGGAGCAGTAGGTTTAAATAATGTGAATGCTGTGAAAAATGTGGAATTCATCCACTTCCGGGTTAAAACGAACCGAGGCGTGGAACAGACGAGTGATTCGTTGACTTCGTCAGAGAAGAGGGGTGAAATGGAACCTCGCGACAGTAAAGGTGAGGGGGTCAAGGGCTACAATATAATGGTGGCAGACAAGCAGCAACAACAACACCACGGATGCCTTGACACCAAAACAGTGAGGCAAAAGGGGGTTGATCAGTCGTCAGACGATTCAGTGGTGAATGAAGACCGGTCGAAATCTAACACAACGAGGATAGTACACAACGAAAACAGCCGAAATGTGCCGGCACTGTCCGTGACGTCAGAGGAAGACGGGCAGTGGGATGGAAAGAGCGAAAACGAACGTCCCGCTGTTAAGGAAGTCAAGAAAGTTGGGCATGGAGATGGATTAATGACAACGAAAATTGATGCCGGAATAGAGCATCACTGGACCAGCAACTCCAACAACCAATTGAAGGCCCGTCGCAATATATTGCCACCGTTAAGACTTAACTCTGTAGGAGTCTATCCATCCCAAACATCACTGTTATCTCCGCGAGATTGTTTGAAGATTAAAACATCACACGTTGAAACAACGAGCACTGAACAACAAACGAATGCCGGGCATCCACTATCGCCGTCTAGTGATCTAGTAAGGGCGATTACTATGGTATTCGTTGAAGAGAAGGAAGAAGGCGACCTATCCCCCAAGTCGCTATTCGACTTTGAGGCATGGCTGGCCTACAACAGAAGGAAGAGAGGCTACTCTAGAATTGTGGGCGATGCTACACGTAGCACTGCGGACATGGACGGACACTTCGGTGACGCCATCGAGTCACAAAATGACCGAAACCGTCTAGGTGGTCACGTGACACTCAAACTTTCAAAGGCGTCGCCACGCAATTTAAGAATGGCGAAGACGTTCCGTGAGAAGAGCAACGAATGGTACCTGACATTTCTTGAAAGCAGACGCATTCATAACAAGAACAAAGACTCGAAAGAGAAACGAGAGGTGCGCACCAGTCATGATTCGATGCTGCCAGAAATAGAGACTTGGGGAAACAGCCTCATACACGGCACGGAGAAGGATCGAAACACAATGGGCCGGGTTTCTAATAGGGAAACAACAGCTCAAAGGTTGCAGAAGATGAGAGAGGAGTTTCGACTTTTGGAAGTTAAAGTTCACAACTTTTTGTACTCCTGAAACAGAAGAGTTTAGATTTCTTATGTGTTTGTTTGTGTACATCAACTTTCAAAAAGTTTTTTATTGAGACCGTTTGATATTATAGATTATAGGCAATCTTATTTTTATTTTTATAAAATATATATTTATATTATTTAGTTTGCATAAAGTAGTCTTATTATAGGAATTGTATTTAGACATTACAACAGTTTAATCTATATCTCGGCTGGCTGCTGCAACTGGCAGACAGCAATCTCGATGTTGGTGGCAGACAGCAATATCAATGTTAATGGCAGACAGCAATATCAATGTTAATGGCAGACAGCACCATCAATGTTGAAGGCAGACAGCACCATCAATGTTGAAGACATACAGTACCATCAATGTTAATGGCAGACTTAACCAATTGTATTGCTTGCATGCTCTACCTGCTGGAGTTATATTTTGGCATATTTATTTGTTTCAAATTCCCCATAATGTAATTTTTAAAGCCTCATTTTGGCGCCCCTGTCCCAAGGCTCCCGTGGATATTTCTATCACATTTTATCCTCTATCAATGCCCCTGTAACCATAATATTTTTCATTTATTCGTGATAAATTAAACGCGTTTAAGACCAGTGGCTTTTTGAATGTGCAGCCCTCATGTTGTAGAAAATGTTTTCGTAACTATTTATCACGTGTATATTGCAGCTCTTAATAGTCTTAGCGAGCTGATGTCACCAATCCTCAAGTGCCAGTCTCTTTCGCATGTCCCTCAAACACAAATGGTCGTCTGGCCTTCCTCTCTGCTCTTTTTTTCACCAGCTGTTGCCGCCTTGTTTTGCTACTCGGCTCGTGGCGATCTTTCCTTCATATGGACCGATCCTCTGCCAGGTCCTCCCAATTCGGGGTGTCGAAGATGGCCGCTTTCTTGTCTCCCCTGCATGTGTCTGTGTATCTCAGGAGTGGCCGTCCAACTGACCCTTTCCCTGTCGCCAGATCGCTGTATAGCCCGTCCTTGGGTCTGCGATCTGGTTTCATTCTTATGACGTGTCCAAGCCAGCTAGGGGGGGGGGGGCGTCTCCGGATTGATTAGTCCGGGACACTGCACATACTTATTTGTGCCAGGACCTTTGTGTTTCTCGCAGTTTGATTTCTTGGATGCTGTGAAGGCATTTTAAGTGGAACCCATTGAGCTTTCTTTCGTGCCTAATGTGGTTCAAGACTCGCATCTATGGCAGATTAAGGCGGGGGCTGAGCGGGCTAAAGCCAGGGGCCCCCGACGATTTGGGGGCCCCTAAACTTTTTATATTTTATAATAAAAGTGTACAATTATAATAAAATTTAAAAAAAGAAAATATTATCTATACAACTGTTTGCGATTCAGTCTTAATAATCGATAAAACTATATTTAATTGGCTCACTTGGAGAACATAGCATAAAATATAGTTTATATTTTTAAAATTTCTCTTATTAAACAAGTTCCGCTGGCCGTGTGGAGAGAGTACAGGTGCGTGATGCAACCGGAGTCGGGTTCGATTCCAAGCATTGGATAATTAAATTTTTCTTTTCACACTCCATTGGAACATACTACAAACACTTCAAACAGTTATTTCTTCGTGTTCGTTTTTTTTCTTCATTATTAATATTTAGTTACAGCCATATATTAGCTGTTAACAATCATTTTATTTTAAGGGACACTGGCTGGTTAGGGCTAGGGCCCCCGTTTAATTGCAGCCGGGGCCCCGTGCAGTCTTAATCCGCCCCTGACTCGCATCGATAGAGGAGCGTGTTCAGTACGCAGGCCTGGTACACCTGCAGCTAAGTTCTTGCTTTAAGTTTAGAATTGCACCAGACTTTTTTTTATTCAGTGTACCCATGACATCTTCTATTGAGACTGTGCTCGAAAAGTTCGATCCCATATATGCAGTGGCGTAGCTAGAGCTTTTGACGCCCGGGGCGGTCTCCAATTTGCCGCCCTTTTAATGGAGTCCATAAATGACGTCACATATGTGGAGGGGGGAGGGGGTGCCACACATTTGAAGTCACATAAAAACGCGTGAATTTAAATAAAAGTTCCACTTAAATATATGATTACCGAAACTTAATTTCATAAAGTTTTGCATGGTTTTACACGTGTTTCGATATTAGAGTGCAGCCGTACACTAAAAATTTTTAACTGACAAAAATAAATTGGAAACATGCTTATTTTCAAATAATTTTTTTTTTGGGG
>MUZC01002132.1:153684-184303 GCA_002072015.1 Radix auricularia
CCCCCCCCCCCCCCCCCCCCCCAAAAAAAAAAGGTCTATCGTGTGCCCTGAATGCTGCGTTTTAGGAGTTCACGTATCGCATTTTGGGAACCATGAGTTTAAAGAAACTAACAACAACAACCCCATTATCAAAGATTAAATTTCTTCATGGTGATCGTAATCTGAAATACAAGACCCGCCTTTTTCTGGCAACCTTACCCCCCACCCCCAGCAGCCTTTACGGTAACTTCCGTTTACAAAAGGAAGAAATCGATAAATACCAAGCCGAAGTAAAATATTTCAGTTTTCAGTGGACAACAAACATTATGGAAAGGGATAGAGTTCTTCTTTTCTTTTGTCAATTGCTTCAAAAGAATCTATAGTCTAGACCAGGGGTCTCCAAAACTTATCTTATCTTATATATTACAGACGCTCCTTCAGTACAGAAGATTATTGCGTCCTATGTATATCTATGGTTACTGTTTAGTCCTGTATTCTTATTAAAGTTTTAAATGATGATAAAGTGTTGGCTTTCCCGGTTACTTCAGGCAACCCATTCCACGCCCGGATACCGGACGGGAAGAAAGAAAACGATTAATTAATCGTTAAGAATTTGATTTAAAAAATAATTAGATCCATTAAAATTTGATTAAAATTTAAGAACATATTTTAAATATTTTGTCCCAATTTATTGATTATTTTATATTTTTTGTTACTTATTTCTAGTTTCCCTCGTATTATTATTATTTATTTAGCGTGCATACGTAAAAAAAAAATGTTTTTTCTTCCTTATTTTTAGCATAGCAGAAAAAAATTGCTGTGTTGCGTAACAAATTTTCGGAACCATGAATTAACGAGACTTAACCGATTTCACGAAATACAGAATCGCGACTTAGCGGGATCTATAAGTGCATTTTATAAATTATAATTAATCGAAATTAATATATTAATTTTACCCGATTAATCGAACAAAGATTAAAAATCATTACCGGCCCTTATCATGGGCGTTGCTAAGAATTTTTCCAGATGGGGGGATCAAGTTTTTTAATTTAAGGGACCGTCCAAAAATCACGTCATGCAACTATGGGGAGGGGGTCCCCAACTTTGTGACGAAGTGTGACGTCAAAACAGGTTACTGTAAGCCAAAGTTCCACTGAAAATCCTACATGTGGAAGAAAATCAGCAGTCCCGAGCCTGCGCTCTTCATGGGGCTTCCCGGAAAACCCCCTCAGCCCTCTGGCCCCCTAAGGGACGTAAAGACTGAGAAGCCCCCCCGGAGCGGTTGCTGCTACAAGCGGCCGCCTGGGCGTCCAGGGCACTGGGCCGAAAACGCCTCCCACTAAAGTGTGCCTCCCGAGAGAGGTGTGGAATTTACCTACTGTGACTCGCTATCAACATAGTATCACTTTGGCGCCACCACGGCAAAGCTTACCAGTCTATATAGTTTAGATCGCCGCAAAGCGTGGGGATCATCACTGACCTAACTAGGGTTTAAACCCCACCGGAAGGTTTCCTCAGAGCTGGCGACCAAAAGCGTTTCCTAGCGGTACCTTTTGCTATTCCGTACTGGCGCTCCTGGCCCTAAACCGGCACCGCTCAACAGCGTTGCTAGTTAATTGAGGGGGACGAAACGGTCGCTTCGGAGTAACCCGACCCTCAACGGGTACTTTGGTTTTCATCATCGGCATTGCATCTAAATGCTTTGCCTAAGATCCGTACAGCGACTGTAATCATATTTGACTAGCACTTAACGCCTAACAACGGCCTTCGGCTATCCAAGCCTGGGGTTTGTCGGTTTCAGGTCGCAATGTACACCACGACCTTACTCGTCTGTCGAACCACGTAGAGGTCACCCCACTTAAATATTCGATTTCTTACTATTTATTATTTTTGTATTATGTTTTGCACGAATTGCCGCGTGTTACGATATTAGAGTGTAGCCTTACACTAAATACATACTAAAATAACTATAAAATGTTTTGAAACATGCTCATTTTCAAATAGACAATACCACCTTAAGGTGGGGTGTCACAGCTTTTTGACGTCATATTGTTTTTGTAACGAAGTGTGACAAGGGGGAGGGGGTGGGTTAAAAATCTGCCAAAATCACGTGACGTCAATTATGGACGGCCCCTAACTGACAATGCCATACAGGTTTAATTTTCAATTAAATTTAAGTATAACATAAGTGCCGCAAAAAGTCTTAAAAATTAATAAGACTCACAAAATAGCGCTGCAATAGCTAAAATATAAGATACTAGATGCCCGCGGCGTAGCATACGCCGCAGATAAGCTCCTAGATAGTGCAAAGAAAGTGGAGGGATGAACAGACACAAAAATACATCACGAAGAAATCAGAACAACGCGAATGAACCTCGGGGGCGGGGATAACTGCGACGCATTGTTGATCTGGAAACATGCGCACTGTGTTAAACCTATTAGCCACTTGCCACCCGCACCACCCTAGCTTGTAAACCATAAACTAATTGGCATAACCTGACAAATGTCATTTGTCAAGCTTATTTCCACTCGTCTTGTGCTTGTTATGGTGATCAAAAAGATAGTGGGAAACGAACGGGCACAAACACAAACATTTTCAAAAAATAAAAAAAAACTAATGTCTTAGCTGGGGATTGAACCTGCGACCTCCGCGTGTAATGCGATTGTTATAACCATTACACTACGAAATACATGTTTATTTGTTGTTATGAAAGAACACAGTAATTGACTTCAATTTAACAAAATTTTGAATGTTTAAATTGTTTACTACCTTTTCTTGCAATCTGATTGGTCGGTGGGGTCAGAGGTCAGACAACTTGCTACGTCTTGTACGGCATGGTCGGACCATGTAGAGAATTATATATATAGAAAATAGATCTATTAATATGCATTTAATAAATCAAAAACGTAAGTTCTCGAAAATTAAATGTCGCTGTGAAATAATACACGTGTAGAAACTGCAGGATTGCCAAAGGTGGCTAGAAAATTATTTACATGCTTTTAAAAAAAAAGAAATCGAAAAGTAGTGCAATCGCGGGTTCCCGAAATGCTGTTATTAGAAGATTTTGGGGCGTCGGCAGCATCTTATCAATGGCATTGAGGACATCAGTACAAGTCAACAGCCAGACACAGCTGAGACAACTGTTTTTTAATTTGATTGTCGCTGACACTTTTTCATTTTCTTAATTGGATATTATGTTGGAAGGTATGTCTGGACACACGACCTTTCAAATGAGTTGAAATTGCAGCTAATTCGTGATTGTTGGACCCCTGATAAAATGTATATGTATTAGTTAAGAGCTGACGGCTGACAGCGAGGGAAACAAGAGTTTTTAGTTTTTAGATATTCATGGTTATCAAACTATTCACCATGGCTTTTATACTCACTAATGTGTGTTGTTTCCGCAAATAGTAATTGGCATTTGTCATCAAACCATGCAAAAAATATAAAGATTTTAACGTGATCCGCGTAGCCATTTGCACATGCAAAGCACATGACACAAAGGCTATCATGAAGATGCAACTGGAAGCAATTGTTACATTATTAAAGCCAAAGCAGTTTCTATAAATGAACAGTTGGTCTCATCATTTAGAGGACACATTCGAGAAAATCGCAACAAACTGGGTCCCATCATTTCTTCAATCCTATTTTGCGACTTGCATGATTTAGCTCTTCGTGGAAAAAAGGGGATAAATTCGTGTAATTTTTATGACCTGTTAGAGTTTCGTGCAATCTGGAGATGAAGATGTTTCTTGTAGTGCCAAGTATATCTCGGCAACCATGCAAATCACTAAAATCGAAATTTGTGGGTCTCTTTAGCGTGAAGGCATTGTTCGTGAAGGAAATAATTCAGTTGTATTGTCTATACTATACTTGCGGATATTGCGGTTGTTCTAAAATGGCAGGTAAAGAAGGAGGAATCCAAGCAATAATTAGAAAAAAATACCCAAAAAGCAGCATTTGTACATTGCAGTTCACATAAACTTAATCTTGTAGTGAACTATTTAAATAATGTGAATGCTTTCGAAACAAAATATGAACAATTAAATCAATTAAAGTGTTTTCCGAGAAAGTAATCAGCGAAAAAAAAACTAAATAAAAATGTTCGTTTGCTTCGTGAAACTACATGGACACATAAATATAAATGCTGGCGTATTTTTGCTTAAAAATGTGACAGAAATTTTATTTACAACAATCAGTATTGTAATCAGTTATAATTGCAGATGTAATTCTTTTTTATGTTTGATATGTGTACACTGTCTTCAATGTAATTAACTTGCAGGGAATTTAGTTCAGTTTTATTGTAACAAATGTATGACTATTTTCTCAAATATTGGGGGAAGGGGGGACAAAGCCCCCCCTTGCTTACGCCCATGGCCCCTATATATACATACATACATACACACACACACACACACACACACACACACATATATATNTATATATATATTATATGTATATAAAGTATTTTAAAATGTTAAAAACAACTTTAAAAAAAAGTTTTTGACTATAGATCCTTTATAATTTATATACGAGACATAACTACAAGTATGCTCATTATAATACACATCGCTCGACAATCCAAAAATCAAAATTTTTGTTGTTGCCTGAATGTTGGGGAGTGGACCTGACTTTGTTGGGGAGTAGACCTGACTGTGTCGGGGAGTAGACCTGACTGGGTCGGGGAGTGGACCTAACTTTGTTAAGGAGTAGATCTGACTGGGTCGGGGAGTGGACCTGACTTTGTTGGGGAGTAGACCTGACTGTGTCGGGGAGTAGACATGACTGGGTCGGGGAGTGGACCTGACTGTGTCGGGGAGTAGACATGACTGGGTCGGGGAGTGGACCTGACTGGGTCGGGGAGTGGACCTGACTGGGTCGGGGAGTGGACCTGACTTTGTTGGGGAGTGGACCTGACTGGGTCGGGGAGTGGACCTGACTGGGTCGGGGAGTGGACCTGACTTTGTCGGGGAGTGGACCTGACTGTGTCGGGGAGTAGATATGACTGGGTCGGGGAGTGGACCTGCCTACCCTTATAAATCAGCTTTTTATAATTTTAAGTTTAGGTTGTAATAGAATAGAGTATAATTAAATTTCAAAATGATTTCATCCCATTGGCTCCACGCGGATACCTGACTGTTATAAATCAAGGTTGTTTGTAAGGGGTCAGAGAATCCAGGTGTTCAGAATATGTTAGCTTCTGAGGGTAGCCAAGGCAAGCGATAGTTTCCAAACTACAGACCGTAACTAAATTTTTGTGTTAGGCCCACATCAAAAAGACTGGCTTACCAGAGATGGTGTGTCAATAATTAGATACTACTCTACAATGAAATCACATAATGGCATAGATAAACAATTGCCTTTCTACCCCGAAGGAACTTAGGGAGGAAATTTTCCATTTAAAAATCCCAGTAACCATAATACGTGATCAAGGTTGCTCCCGTAATCATTGAATGATCATACATGACATTCCTCTAGTGGTTAAGTGCCACAAATTACCCATCCCTCCTCCCCCACACCCGTACACAGAAATAAAGAAGATTATTCGCTTTCAGCCATTCTATTGCGTTGCTTACATTTTCATGAGAGATCTTGAATTCTCGTGTTATTTAAAGATTTTCTAACGATTCATTGACAACGATTAGACCAACAGAATCAGGAGATCGAGGTGACATTGTGGGCAGATATTCTGTCACCTCGAAGATATCCTGAGCAAAAAAAATTGCTTGACCTTTGAAGCCGTATTGTCCAAACACACCATCATACTTTATGATCTTCAAGAAACATGATTCGAGATAGCTGGTGTTACAATGGCGATCTCATGTGGAATCACTCCAGTACCAAGATTGTTCCAGTAAGCTTTAGATGGACAGGTTTTCTTTTTTGACATCAAATGAGATTTACAGCGGTGACACAAAAGCGATGAGTCTTTGCTGGACAACTCCACGGGAAGATAATCGAGAGGATTTCGTTGAATCGAGTAATTTGATACTTGGTTTTGATAACAAAGTTTGTGACAAACTTCACAAATAATATCAGCATAAACAAAATATTTTACTTTAAAAGATTCTATTGTTGTGTTCATCTGTCTTCTTCTTTCTGCATGATAATGACGATCTTGTGATAGGCGAGAATCACATGACACTGGTGATTCTTCAAGTAGTCGTCGTTTAGCATTAGATTGTCGTTTGTTTTTTTTTGTTGTTTTTTTCTTTTTTCTTTTTTTTAAATTTTTTTTTTTCTTTATTTAAAAAAAAAAATTTGTTGTTGTTGTTGTTGTTGTTTTTTGAGACGGTATTCACGAGACAGTGATGATTTGTCACTTCGTCTTATTGACTTTATTATTGCATCAGATTGGCGTTGTTTTGAAAGACGAATCTCATATGCAGTAGGCTGTTCATTTTGTTGTTTTAATAGACGCTTTAGTTTTTCTTTTGCAAGTCTGTACTTTTTTTTGCTTTGGAGTCTCTGTTTTATTATGATTCATGTCTCAAATAACAACAATTAAATCTCATTACTATCTTATTAATGCAATTATTTTCAAATATAACAACAATGAAAGTAAAGATCAATCTTATCGTGTCAATGTTTTGTACTATAGACTAGTTGCCTAAAAACAATTAAATTGTGTAACAAACTGGATTCAGCTTTCAAACAGTCTTTAATTGTCTACACAGTAACTCTGAGTAACTACATATTCTCTTTTGTTTTTGTCTGACACACCAAACCACCTCTCTCCCTCTCTCTCTCTCTCTCTCTCTCTTTCTCTCTATTTACTTCCTTTCAACTTCTATTATCATAGTGCGTTGCACAATGGTGCGGCGCTGTGTGGGTGTGTATTTTAAAAAAAAACTATCGTCAATATAGCCTAATGTGCACCGAAACGCACAACGGGAAAGTATTAAAAAGGTCGTTCAATAAAATACATGTTTAATATAAAAATCGATCCATTCCAAAGTATTTCGGCAAGCAAGCAAGTGCTCAGACACCACAAGTTATTAGTGTACAAAGGATTTAATTTTTTAAAAAGAGACGATTTTTTTCACCTAAGAAAATACGAAACGCAATGAAATACGTTAAATGCGAAAACTTATAATTAAAAAAAATATAATTCATCATGCAACAATAAAACAGTAAAAAAAAAACTACAATAAAACAAATTGGGGGGGGGGAGAGAAAGAGAGAAGAAACAGCAGTACCGGATAGAGCATTTAAAAGATAGGACATGAAAGAGGCGAATTCTTTTGTTTGAAAAGTACTTTAAATAACTTAATTTTCTTTGGTATGGGTACTTTTTTGGTTGTAATGTCCTTTAACACGAAGTTATTTCACACGAAAACATAGTCTTGTCGATTTCTTATGAAACGATTTTCACTGAAAGGTCGTTTGTTGCGTACATTCGGCAGCAGAATGTAAAGGTGATTTTGAATGACGCCGATCAGAACCCACCAGCGCAACTGCAGCGACGAATTTTTAACGTTGAAAAACGTCTGGTCAGACTATTATATAGCATATTATTGAAATTGAAGATATAATCTGTTATATTCAGGTTTTTTGCCTACAATTTAAATTCCACATTACTGCAGCAGTAAATGTAAGCAAGTGAATCCCTTATTTAATTCTGTTTAAATGGGAAGAGATAGTGAGAATTTATTAGAGGGATTTTTTTTGTTGTTGGTCTAAGGGCAATGTTATACTTTTCCCAGCTTAAATAATTCTTCAATAATGATGGACTTGAATTTTGAACGTTACAAAAGTAAACCAAATTACACTTAAATTTTGGGTTATATGGGTTAAGTCATGAGGGGGGGGGACACTATGAGCTGCCGCCCCGGCTGACACCAACCCTAGTGACGCCTCTGTACTTGCCTAGTTCATTATTACTGGGTTTTTTTTCCTCGAATAGATATTTCCCCTTTGTCGTAAGGTCAAATAGTTAGCTACTTTTAAGCAAACGAGGTCTAAGGGCTTTATCACCTGTTTGTAGAAAATGTACTGTGTCGAGTGGGTAAAAGACGTCTCAGGGTGGGACCCATCTGAACTCAGGTGAAAAAGTTGGTTATTTTCAAGGGGGAAGAAAAATGGTAAAATAAAGTAAATTTTGTAAGTGTGAAGTTCTCTCTTTCCAATGTTTGGCTGTTAATATCTGTACTAAACTTTGTACAGCATAGTTTAATACAATTTTAAGACTCAATAATTTAACGCTGTCAAACATTCAGGTGAACGGTAAATATGCGTGAATTGGTTGTTTAAGGAACAGGTATTTATCTCTCTCAGATAATTTAAAAATAACAAAAAAAGAAAACCCCCAAATTTTCCTAAGCAATTTTAATATTTTTCATTTGCGTCAAACTTTATCAACGACCAAGAATACAAAGCGATACGAACAACGATAAGTGCCACTCGAGGCTGTAACAAAATCCAATTCTTGGCACTTGAGGCTGTCTCTACGAGACAAAGTTTTCCACACACAGCACTTGGCGCCCATTTGTACGCACGAGAAGTGTTGCGCCCAAGCCATGATTCTAATTGATGTTTTATTGGGTGCTTTCCCTTCTTTATCTGCGTCTGCAATTTTCTCTTTATTTTAACACTCTGTCTTCAGATCAGAGAAACAGAAGTGACGACAGAATCCCAAATCAATATCTACTGGTCTAAACGAAATTTATTTCAGTTTGTAAAACCATTCATTTACAGTGATTCTAAAATTGCAACAAAAGTACCTTAATAAGATAGCGCGAGACGAGATTGTAGAAAAATCTGAGATATATTGAAGAGGTATTACTTTATAAGTGGTGTATTGACGGGGTTAAACTTTCGTGACATGTGGTATTTAAGGGTGTTTCTTACGTGACACTTAAGATGGTATTATTTGAGATACGTATTCAAATTTAAAGGGCATTACTAGTTTGACAAATTAAATGGGTATTTCTGAAGTGACATATTGGGAATGGTGTTACTTATGTGACATAATGGGAATGGTGTTACTTATGTGACATAATGGGAATAGTGATGCTTATGTTACATATTGGGAATGGTGTTATTTATGTGACATATTGGGAATGGTGTTATTTATGTGACATATTGGGAATGGTTTGACTTGTGTGACATATTGGGAATGATGTTATTTATGTGACATATTGGGAATGGTGTGACTTATGTGACATATTGGGAATGGTGTGACTTACGTGGCATATTGGGAATGATGTTATTTATGTGACATATTGGAAATGGTGTTATTTATGTGACATATTGGGAATGGTGTGACCTATGTGACATATTGGGAATGGTGTGACTTATGTGACATATTGGGAATGGTGTGACTTACGTGGCATATTGGGAATGGTGTGACTTATGTGACATATTGGGAATGGTGTTACTTATGTGACATATTGGGAATGGTGTGACTTATGTGACATATTGGGAATGGTGTGACTTATGTGACATATTGGGAATGGTGTGACTTATTTGACATGGCTAATTTGATGAGAATGTTCCTCGTCGATCACGACCGGAAACAGCACAAGTAACAACTTAGCCATGTTCTTCGGCAAATATTATTAGACATGTTATTGTCCAAAACGTACGTCCGCATTTTGGACCAGAGATTTGGGGGAGGGGGGGGGGTAATTGCCATCGGGATTTTCGAGCACGGCCCTTCCTGGCATGTCGTCCGGACTTGGCAGCCTGTTGTATAGGCTATAAAGGAATAGATTCCAGACCTCACTGTCCAACTGATAGTTTGACAAATAGGCCTAGACTGATCCAGGGACAGACGTTGAATGAGACAAAAACTATAAATTTATTTTCTTTTCTAGGAAAATATTTTACGAAAGAAATATATACCCATGCCCATTAGTTTTAGTGATTTTTTTTCAAAAGTTTCAATTAACAATATTTTTTGCAAAGCTTGGTCTTAGTTTCAACCCAAAAGTTATAGGATACAGTTATTTAATTTAATAAGCGCATAAAAAGTAACATCATAACTCGCATTGAGAAGAATAGCCAGATTTTTAAAACTCGTCAACAATGCGGGGAGGGGGGAGAGCAGATAAAAATGACGAGGTTGTGTCGGGAACATGTATATTGTATATTTTATAGAGAATACAAAAAAGTAGGATTAATCTTTCTTTAACTTCGCGGGATAATTTAAAACTATCTAACTTAATTTCATGCCTTCGCTCACAATAATTCAAAATTGAAATCTACATATAAAGAGTTATACATTACAGAGTTTTGGATTTAGCATTCCATGTTTATGGTTGAGTTTCAGAACTTTGTAAAAACATGACACACAAAGGACAAGGGCCGTCCATAAAGTACGTCACGCTATTTCTGACCATTTTAAACTCCCCCCTGTCACAAATTCTTACACCCCCTCTGTAGCGAGACGTTCTTTATGGACGGCCCCTCAAGGGAATTCCTGGGCACTGGGCAAAGACATCCCAGGAGTTCTTGAATGATATAGCCCACCAATGCCTGACTTTTAAATTGTAAGAATTTCGTTGCCCGGTGCGCCAGATCTGTTCACGCCTTTTCCGCCCCTAACGCGATGATGACCGAAAACGATTGCTTTAAAATTTAATCAGTCAATAATTCTTTAGACTTTATTTATAACAATTATTATATATTTGAAGGCTAAAGCCAATTTGTCTTTCACAGACGATTCACTCTGCAATGGCTTTATAATGAACCATCTGTGGCCAGGAAAACGCTGATGATAAAGAGAAAGTCGGTCTAATGCTCATGAAGTCTGAATGCGTTTGCCTGTTTCACTCATTTTCCAGTCTCAGATATCTGTCCCTCAGTTGTCCGCAAGAAGCAACAACCAGACTTTCCTACAACTTGATAACAGTAACACTATTCGACAAGAAGATGATAATTTAAAAAGACAAAAAAAAAATATTGAAAATAAAAAACATCGAGACATTTGAAGTTTGTTTTTCTGAATTATAGCTAATCGATATTCATCTATTCTTTGAGAGCTGTTCCACTGTAGGGGGCTGGCTGAGAGCCTGGGGCAGGGTTCTCTTACACGTGAACATTCAATTACTCTCAACTAATCGAATTTTCATTGTTTATGTAACCCGCATGAGCAAATCATTTGAATAATTTCAAACTAGAATAAGAGTAATCCATAACTTGGCTTGATAAGAACAGCTGAATTTCTTATTTACCAAAATGACGTCATCAAAATGTGGTAGGTTAAATATAACAGAATTTGATTCTTTCAACAAGACCGTGCGTCACTACAGACTCATTAACATGCACCGTGCGTCCCCACAGATTCAGTGCGTGCACCGCGTGTCACACCATACTCAGTGCGTCGTGAGTCACAACAGATTCAGTGCGTGCACCGCGTGTCACACCAGACTCAGTGCGTCGTAAGTCACAACAGATTCAGTGCGTGCACCGCGTGTCACACCAGACTCAGTGCGTCGTGAGTCACAACAGATTCAGTGCGTGCGCCGTAAGTCACCACAGAGTCAGTGGCGTAACCAGATAACCAGCTTACAAAATAGTTATAATAGGACTATTGTCAGAAAATGTCGCCCCCACGTTAATTAAAACAAATTATAAAAACCTTCTTTGTGTGAGAGGAAGTGTCGGAGAAAGAGAAAGTACGAGTCGGGTAAAAAGAGAGAAGACAACGAGAGGAGTCGGGTAGACTAGAGGGAGGGAGGAAAATAATAAGGGCTAGAAAGCTATGTCCCTTGTTATTGAGATCAGTGACTGGCCATAAACTAACGATGCGTGGACGTACAATGGCATGAAAAGTGGCTTATTGACTATCATCAGTTTTCTCAAACGAAATCGATTTCCTTCTCCCATTGACTACTTTATACTCGGACTCAATCATTTCTCCCATTGATTATTTAATTCCTTTATTTACGCGCGGACCATTTGCACGCTGGTTCAATAGAGACTTGGTTTAAGGCCTGATCTAACATTGTGACTTGGTGCAAGAATCTAAGCAGACCCAATCATTCAACTATCTACAGACTCGTTACAGAAGGGGATACGTGAAATAATAAACTAACACAATCATTCAATTGTCCACGGAATCTTTATGGAAGGGTACAAATGTAACAGTAAACAAACACACTCACTCAACTATATATAGATTCGTCAGGGTTGGTGTTATCCATTGCGGTAAACCCATCATCTCACCTCTACCCCACCCTCCAAACAAAAACAAAAAAACCCATGGATTCTGCTTGTTAAAATTATACCTTTTCCAAAGCATTGTGGCAAGAGCTCAAATCAATTGAAGGTTGGATGATAATAGTTTCAAAACATCACAATAACAACTAAAAACTGATATGTTACTGCTGAGTCCATGATATGTTATTGTTGTCACTGATATGTGACTGTTTTGTCAATGATATGTTCCTGTTGCCACTGATATGATATTGTTGTGTTATGATGTTACTGTAGTGTCATTGAAAAGTTACTGGTGTGTCACTTATATGTAACTGATGTTACTGTTGTGTCACTGATATGTTACTGATGTGTCACTGATATGTTACTGGTGTTACTGATAGTTTATTGTTGTGGCACTAATTTATGAATTATCAGATAATAATCAGATAATTTTTCATGGGACTTTACAAAAACAAACCAGATTCTAGAAGACAGCATAAACATTTGCATGTTAATAATTATCTGGCACCACCTAGCTATAGCCTGAAAAAAAAGATTTCCTAAACAAAAAAAAAACTTTTTTGTATCAAAATAAATTTTAGGGCAGAGATTCCACTAAATTTCATTAAAAATTTGGACACCAAGCTTTTCCACTCATCATTTGTTTGGTTATAGGATTATACTTGTTTTACAACATGGTGTAAAAACAAACATGATTGAAACGCAAATAACAACAGTGTGGCATTATTAACATATTTTATTATACAATCAACAAATCAGATGGGCAGGATTAGCAAAGTCATTTTAAATATTTACAATTACAAAAACGAAATGCACTTCTAATTGAATAACATGAGATTATCTTAACAAACAATGCCTGAAATAAACATAGATATTTGTTATTAAAACAGTTATTATAGTATTTATAGGTCTCACAACGCGTTGTCTTTTGACATCCTTTCATGCCCATACAAATTCAGCACCGGCAGGATTTCACTTTATAAATACGACCAAGCCTGATTGGTGGGTAGAGCCTGGATAAAATATATATATAATAGCTTCGGCAAATCTGTCTCCAGCAGGATTTCACTTCATAAATCCGGCTCCAGCCCAATTTTAAAAATTTGAATCCGGCACAGCCCTGTTTTAATAACATATAAATTTGTTTATCTAAGAGCCTGATTGCAGTGTCACCCATATTTAGTCCAGAAATAAACACTTGGCTATCTTTTGTTTCTGAACAACATTGGTTAGGATTGGGGAACGGCTTGAGGGGTGCACAATTTTTTGACCAACAAACATTGATGACGCTCACGTAACGCAGAGAAGACATTTTATCAGAAAATATTAATTACACAATTTAAAATGAAAAAGTGACAAGATCTTTGTCTTAAAAACATTTTGCATCTATTTTAAAACCTATAGAAAAATCAAAACAATTTTCAACTGTCTTCATCATGTTTGAAATTCTTGTTATTGTTTACTATTTGATTGATGGATTGATTTTTACTAAAATGATTCAAAGTTGACTGAATTTCTTTTTGTTAAAGTTAAAGACTGGTGGAAACATTTATAGCACACACCAACATTATACAATATTTATGGTATCTTACAAAGGATAAACCTTTAAAACAAAATAGGAAAAATTAATCAGATTTTCCAAATTAGCTATTTTCATTCTTTTTTAAAACAGTTAACCACAAAGAAGATATCTATAAAGTGTTGCACAGATTAAAGATGTATCAGTGGAAGGATAAAGACTCATAATAGAGTAGTGAGAAACCTCATTCTTGTTTAAGTATATCCAGAGCTAAAACTTATTTCCATCCAAATCCTTATCCATGACTCAATAGATCAATTAATATTTTAATATCATATAAAATTGTACATTATATTAATAAACTCAAATTCCATGTAGGCAACCTGATCAGGGGCAAGTCCAAAAGACAAAGCAAAGAATTATTTTTTTCTTTAAACCCGACTTTCAGGTACATACATGAACTTATTTAACATGGATGATTCCAGCTCTGCGGACAAGTTGAATTTTATTCTAATCGAGTAACAACAGTAGCATGTCCTGGAAAGAACCATTCTGCCAGATTGTTAACGCCACAACAACTTGATATGAATAGTGAGCACAAACGGTCATGTTTTGAATAGCTTTAAAATAATATGTATGTTACAAAATGTCAGCAAAGGGAAGCTAAACCTATGTGTTGATGTGGTGTTATTAACTTAAGCAAGCAAGAGTATGTTATATTTTAAATTTATTTACTACTTTCCTAGCTTATCAATTACACAGTAGTCAAGTGTAACTAAATTCACTTTAATAAAATAACCAATTAAAAAAAATTCTGTAGGTAAGGGCAAAGTAAACGCTTGAGATCCAAATCATTAACTCCAATGACTTTGTTGAATGCTCCTGTGTAGAATACAAAAGTTGAACAAGTCAGACAGGAAGTTGGCATAGTTGACTCAAGACGTCTGGTGAAAGCTGGCCCTCCAAATACACTATTCAGAGATGGACTTTATGGACTGCAGTCTCCAGGTTACACAAGGTACTCAATAAATGGCTGGAGTTTTCTAAAATATTCCTGACTCAGCCGCAGGTCCCTGCAAAGAAAACAGATATTTAATGCTGGAGTTACAACTGAAACAAAGCAATAAAAAAATGTCCTTAAATTTGTAGCGCTTAACAAAATGTGAACTGACATTCCAAAAACCTGCAAATAACCCCTAATTACACTGCAGTTCTGATAATGATTAAATAATGCATTAAAAAAACCCTGAAAAGATAATAATTTTCCAATTTGTAAATGGAGAAACAAAACATATTTTTTAAAAATTAATAGAAGATAATTAAAACAGATACTTTCTTATTCTTAGTGATTCCTTATTGTTTTTTATTCATCAAAACACTTTTTAAAAATCAAATCACCCAAGACACAATTTCTACCTGCTTTTGCATTTCACAAGTGATTAGGACTTTGATATATTTATAATGGACTTGGAAAGTCAAATCAGGGAATAACTTCTCAAATTAATATAAAAGCTTAAATAATAATATATCTGCATTTGATTGAGTGCCACATACTTTTTTTTATAAAATTCTGCTACAAAATTTAATACAGAAGCTTATGAAGAGAAAACCAAAACAACCTTTAAACAAAAATAGGATGACTTAGCCCTAATTAATAAATGACAGTGTCATAAAATTTCACATTATATCACAACATACTCTAAGTGGGGTCTGTAAGTATTGACAAGCCTGTAAATGGCGGCCTTGTTCACAGAATGCAACTTGAATCTCAATAAGGCGTCTGATGGGATGTCAGAATTCCCATTTCTTCTAAGGACACTTGTCGTCAGTTTAAAATGCTTTTCCATTACCTGTTGAAATTTGTTGAAACCTTATTTGTTTGTTTCTAAGAATCATGTCAGAAATTTTTCTTTAAAAACTTCATTTAAAATTTGAGACAAATTTAACTTTTACAGTGACAAGAAATATGTTGTAAAAAAATGCCCTGCCTCATGAAGGTCCAATAGAATAGAAAAGAACGCAGGCAATGCCGTTTGTACAACTCCATACTTATCTTCTTTTAGTGACTTGCTTGCTAAAAGTGAGACAGCTGCAAAAAAAAAAAAAATATCTCTGAATCTTTTATAAGAAAGGTAATCCAAGGAACGATATGCCAACATTTTTAAACAAGGAGCCATTTATTCAAACTAAATCAACTTTTTGGTAGGACCATAGTTATGTTTGGAAATCCTCTGTAAACAATAGGCCTGTCAACGGGTACCCGGGGCCATCAGATTACCCGGGTAGTAAAATTCCGCCCGGGTACCCGTGAAAATGCAACTTTAATGTCTATATTAACGCAGGCCAAACTTTGGCTCCCATTCCACTTTTTTTTTTTTTTTTTTTTTTAATAATAATTTTTCAAATGAAAATCTTTGTTTGAAATAAATGCAGTAAATTATATCTAAGGAGAAATATCTGTCAACGGGAAATGTACTTTGATACATCTTTTTCTCTCAACGTGAAACACAAATCGCTAACACAAAAAGGTTTTGGCGCTTTAAAAGAATCATATAGACAAGGAAAATAAAAGTCCTCAGCCAAAAATAATGATGTTAGAGATAAAAGCGGCGTTTGTTAGTAAAAAAAAAAAATCCCTTCTGTGACAGTAACTTCGCTTTGAAATACGCCGATTGATACCAGCTAATGTTGTTTATCTACCCCCCTCCTCCCTTCATTCATATAACCCATACCCCTTACATTCGCTTGTGCTTCTTGTGGGAATTAACACGTGTTGACCTAGAAAAACTGATGTACAAGGTTGTCAGTATTTAAAGTTAATAAATTAATCAGTTACTAACAATTTCAAATGGGTAAGTCGTCGGCCGTGGGGAGGGACTGCATAGAGATGAATGAGGCCGTGTTTGATATTGTTAATAAAACATCCCTGCTTTAAACATGAAAGTTACTTTCAAATACGCCGACATAGGATTTCCGATTGTAGACGGTTTTTTTTATCTCCCCCTCTCCACCCCCCTATTCGATTGTGTTTTGAGCGTGTTCGTTCCCACGAGTGCCTCAATTTTTAAAAATAAAATAATACACCAAAATTTGTAATTTTTTAAAAGTAAAAAAAATTAGTTACTAACAGTCTAATAAAATAAAATGACGTTTAGCACCTACGGAGAAGGCGATCATACATTTGTGACGAGGGGGTGGGGGTGTGTTTTAGAAATGTGACATCACATCAAAACGTGCAACTTAAAGAAAGTTCCACTTAAAAACTTGAATGCTTACAATTTATTTATTGACGATTTACATGAATTTACACGTGTATCGATTTAATAGAGTTCAACTTCACATTAAATACAAACTTAAGTGACAATAAAGTTATTTCAAAAATGCTCATTTTCAAAAAGGAGGTACAGCTATTATGGGGGCGGGGGGCGCGGCTGCAAATCTTTGATCTAAGGGGGTTCTAAGTTTTTGTGACAATGGCGGGGAGGGGGGTATAAATCAACCAAAATCACGTGACGTCACTTTTAGACGTCGGCCGTATGGTACCTGAGAAATAAGGGGCATGGAAGGTGGCTAGGTTGCATAGTATAGCTGTATGACGGTGAAAATTATGCGATGTTTTGAACGGGTAACCCGGGTACCCGTTCGAAATTTGGACGGGTACCCGGGCAGCATTTTTCAAAAATTTGACAGCCCTAGTAAACAAACAGAAATTTTAATTATAAAAGAAAAATTATAAATTAAAAACATTAGTGCCATGAGTTTGTTTTTTCTGCATGGTACTCTGTCAGTGGCCTATAGTTAGTTCTTATATTTGTTAACTTTAGTTAATAGTATATCCAGTTATTTATAAGTTAACTATTATTACATCATATTACTTATTTCTAAGCACTGGTAATATGTGGTTACTAGTTAATTAATAGATTACAACACAGACAAGTAGTACCTTCAATTGCCCAGATCTGCAACTGACAGGAAGCAAACAAACTTCTACTACATGAGTCTGGATGCTCTGCTAAAATGTGGGATATCAATGGAAGATTGCGAACAGCTGCCAGAGACTGGAGAGAGAAAAAATGTCAACATTCTTGACTATGCTGATGTAACACACCAACAGGCATGGCTGGGATGGTATCTTGCTAATTAACCACATCTTCATAAAACACAAAACCAAAAACACTAAAAAAAATTATGATAGTACAATCATGGTGGGAAATAGTTAAATTTGTTAACAAGTTATTTATGTGTAAGAATATAAGGAGAAAATAAGAGTATTACCTTTGAGAGAAAGCCTGGGCTTTTGAGGTTCTCTCCTGAACCACTTAACATTTCTGTCCAAAAAAAAATTAAAATTATTTTTTTTGAAACAATAAGACTGGTATTACTGATAGTGTGAGATTCTAAATTAACTCTACATTTAAAAAGAATATTCCTAAGAATGGTAAGTAAGACCCAAAAAGGTCCCTACCTGAAGATCCTCTGCCAATCACTCTATGACTTAGTGTGGATGATTTGTCTCCAGCTAAAATAATCAACAAAATCTTATTAAAATCTAGTCTAAAGAAGGCTATTGCTAAAATTACATTTAATAGGAATGATATTTTTACTATAGTGTTTTTTATTTACTGATATCTTTCAAGAAAGCTCCTAGCAGGAAAAATTGTTTTCAAATCCCATTTTTTTCCTCATGCAGGAAATGCTGTTTGAACAACACCATATTTGTCTTCGTTTAATGACTTTGTTGCTACAAGGTTTAATAAGAGATTCTTAATGTTAATCAGTAACCACTTTTAGGGCTAGAATAAATATTTAAATTTAAAATATTTACCTGAATGGAGACTGGACAGACCTGAAGACAAGCTGGAACTTTTAAGAGCATTCACTGAAACCTTTGCCATAATCGCCCCATTCTCTTCCTTAATCCTGTCACTGAGCTCCCTAATGACATCAAATGCAACCCCACTAACAGAGGACCAGGTTCTCGGGTGACCGCCAGGCTGGCTAAGGCTAAGCAGCTCTTGCCGCCTGGTGTGAGAAAACTTTGACAAACAGCTCAGGTCAAGAAATGCCAGGTGCTAAAATAAAGTTGAAAAGGTAGCATAAGATTTTCATTGACAAAATTGATGAATATGTTCTTCTTTAAATAAACAATCAAGTGTGTAAATGAATGCCTTGCCTTTAGTACAAATTTCTTAATCAACATTGGCATCCATTTTTTTTACACAAATATGGCTGACCTGTAAAAGGGGGCTGGATGTACACGCCAGAGCTTCAGGAAGAGTTATGTCCTTGTCCTCCTCAAGCACAGAACTCATTTGAAACTCTGTAAGCTAAAGTGGAAATTAGAGGTAAGAGATATTGTACAGTTAAATTTGAGTCTTGATTATAAGACATACAAAAGGTTCTCTGGACTTGTTGACAACATCATAACAATGATTGTTTAAAAATATTTTTGTTATGACTAACAAGTACAGAAGGTGTGACTACGTAAACGAACAAGGGAATAAATACTGTGCTATTTAAAAACATATTTACCTCAGTGTGAAAAACTCTGGCCATTGTTCTTGCCAAAGAAATTGTAAAGACAAGTAAAGATGTACAAAGGTATGTCTGCCAGAATAGGGACAAGTTGAATATTCCAAGCAGTGAGTTGATTGGCGGTAGCTGAGGGCTGAAATAGAGCACACTTCTATCATGACAAAACCACTTTTGCAGAGAGATATTCAGTGTTGAAGAAATGTCATTAATTTCATTACTTTTACTCAAGTGGATTAAAAAAATGACTTTAGTATTTATGGTACAAAGTTAAGTTAATGGTATCTCATAATACATATGATTGATTTCAATCAATTACTGGACATAAATTTTTCTCTTGTTAATACATGAATAATAGAATTGCGGAAATTATTGATTAATTTCTTGATTAATCTGTAAAAATTTCATTGATTAAAATTATTTTAATCAATAAAACGGCGATTAAAATAAAAGAATTAAAAAAAAAAATTCAATTTATTAATCAAAAATTAATTATGAATAGTTAATTAAAGGTTTTTTTTAATGTACAAACTTCTCCATTAAAAAAGATTTGTAAAGTGTAAACTTAACAATAAATGTTTTATAAGGAAAATGATATAAAACAAATTAAAAATTTGTTTTTACTTAATTATCAATAGCAAAATTTAAATTCATTGACATTATATTGAACAACTAATTATATTTAAATTTATCTCTTAACAATATATTTTTATTACATACTTAATTTATGGGCATTTAAAATGCCCTAAAAAAGGCACAAAATGTGAAGGAAAACAACATAGTGAAAAAAAAAGTGATTATGAGGTCTTAGAAAAAAAAATAACTACTGTTGAATCCACTTGGGCTTGGGATAAAAAGATGATCTTTATGTTTTTGTTAGCCATCTATACAACTGTAATACTTTTATATTTTAAAAATTATTTGAAATTTTCATTAAATTGCCTAACCTGTAATGCGTTATTTAACGAAAGACTTATTTTTATTGCTAACTGTGTTTTAAAAATTTTTAATAGTTTTTAAAATATTTTATGGTTAAATATTAAGTTACGTTTAGTTAAGTTTTTGTTACTTCCCTTGATATTTTCAGATTAATGATCTCGTGCATCATTTTAAGCTTTAATCAAAATAATCCATTAATTAATGGGTAATTTTTCAAAAGTTAACGATTAAATTTATATTAATCAATAACAGCCCTAATATTATTATATTAATTCATCCCAATAATATAATCAATAAGAGTTCCAGAAGCTTACCTTGTGTTAATACCAAAGGAGCCACTGATCCAACTTTTGGGTAAATTTCCTGGAAAAAAATAGAGAAAAATATACATTCACAGAAAATCAATAGCAAAGTAATACTAAAGGCAAGCTTACCAAAAATAAAAGACAATTAGGTGAATACAACACACCCACCCTTACTTGATTTTAAGTTCTTGTCAGGAGTAAAATTTCAATATGTAATACAATATGTGACAGGACTTCAGACCATTTAAAAAAAAAAGGAACTAGCATTTTAATTTATTTTTTTTATCTGGATCCCAAAGATCTATTTTACTTGGAATTATTAAGTTTGTCTTTCAGTTTCTGATAGACTAAAGCCCCAAATTGGAAGACACAATGTTCAAAAAAAATTAAACTAACAAAACTATAAGTTTGATTTAATACCTGCTTTAAAAATAATTTCTCTGATTATTTTACATAAACATTTTTTTAAAAAAAATGATTTCTGCCATAAAAACTTACCAAAGATAAAATAGAAAATGTAAAAGTATTTGACAACATGGAAACTATGCCACCATGTCAGACGCAGCAGAGCCACAGCTTCATTTCTTACTCTAAATGACTTGAATCTCTGAAAGGCCATCAAGGGATAACATACAGAACTTAATGATAAAATATACATTTCTGCATTCAAAAAAATATATGTCAAATAATTTGAAAAAATGAAACTTCTTGTTACTGTTAAAAAAGATACTAGAATCTTCAGGAAGCTAAGAGTGTATATTGTGAGATAGAAATATGTACATGATTAGCACTCAGTTTCTTAACTTACATATGTCATAAATCTGCAAATGTTAAGGGGTGGCACAGTAGAATATGTGCCTAAAACGAAGGGAACAAAGTTTGGTGACCCAAATGCGCACCGAGCATTGCCCAACCAAATCTTATTTTAACAGGCTGGATCACAACAGGGACCCCAATTGCCGCCATTGCAGCCAAGCCTCTGAGACGATCACACACTTGTTGATGTCATGTCCCGCGCTTGATATAGCCGGGGAGGTTAGGGTGCAGGGGAGTCCTACGTTCAGACAATGTTATATGGCACTGCCCAACAGATGGAGCAGATTGCCCAAGTAATAGCCAAGGCCTTAAGAGAGGAGATCTCAGGCCCAAAGAATATGTGTTTAGTTTAGTAGAATATGTAAATATTAATAGCCTCATATAAGGAAGAGAGAGCACAAGCATTTAGTAGGTAGCTTACAAAGTGAGTCACTTAAATGGAGGTTAGGACAACAACTAACTTATGTTGTAGGCAGACTCATGCATTGTAACTGTTAATGTTTGGTAATTTTACCCTAATAGTAACTTACATAAGTTTTAATTTCAAGAGAAAAAAAAAAGGTAAATTAAATGACTCATGTTTAATATTAAAATGAGTTATTATGTAGTAAAAACATTTTTAGGGCATTAAATGTGTCTAAAAATCCATCAAACGTTTCAACTTAACTCTTAATATGCCATAAGGTTTTCGGAAAACTTCCGCCTCAGTCCCGTAAGAATTTCCTGAATTGCGATCAACCCGTTATAAATTTTTAAAAATTGCGTTAAATCCATTTTTATTAATATGGTCATATTGACGTCATCTTTTAGAATAAGAATGGTTATTTTATGTATCCGAAAGACCTTTTTGAGTTTGAAACTATTTTTACCTGTAGTTTAGTACTATTATTTTAGTAATAAAGTATAGCGAAATCGCATCTTCAAAAAACGTAAAAACTTCAAAAAAAACATTGCGAAGCAAGCGATAACAGTAGCAAGGTAGACAGCCGTCATTGCAGGAAGTCAAAAACATCGTTCACCCCGCACTGAATAGTTTTTATTTTCTGTAATTTTATTTCTAAAGAGAGTTCTATCAAGTCGCGCATTACCGCTCTTTGGTACAAAACGGTAAACCGCAGATTACCACGCTTTGGTACATTAAGAGTTAATATTAATAACCATTTTTATAAAAATCTTTCTACACTGATATATAAAAAAAATATTAAATTCACAATATCAAAAGGGAGCTGGGAATTAAAATATAAAACAACTTTTCCATACTTGCACATGGGGAAATGAAAAATAATACTGCTTTTGTTGGAAAAACATCAAGTAGCAACAGAAGCCAGCAAATGTAGCAGCTAACACCAGGAAAAGGTGAGCCTCATTAAGCACCTGTAATTCACTGGAGGAGAAACAGAAAAAGCAACTAATGAGTAAAAAAAATTAACAATTACATTTTAAGTGTAAGCCAGATGTTACAAAATATTACATTTATTAAATATTTTCTTAAACAAATTCGCAATAATGGCAGAATTTAAAAAAAAAAAAGTTCAGCCTAAGGCCTAAATTGAGAGTTAACAAAAGCATTCTCACTATGTCTCTGTATTTAAAAGTTGAGTGAGTGAACCATAATCATCTCCAATGAGCCAAGCCAAGCTCCAGCCAGCTACGGCTCCTGTGACTAGACTGACAACCAAAAGTGGAAGACGAGACCAATGGAAAAGGGCCAAACATGTTGACAAGATTGATTTATTGACTTCAGCTGTAACTATAACAATGATATTACATTAATGCAGGACCGAATTCAAGGTGTGATATGAAGTAATGGAATAAGGTATGTAAAAGGCTTGAAGTGACAAAAAATGAAATAAGACTGCTGAAAAAAAAACAACTTTATATTGCCTTTATATGCTTTTTCCATTCTATATTTTAACGATTAAGTTGACAAAGAACGGTAAAGCGCTTCAATAGAACTCTCTTTAAAAATGAAATTGTGGAAAATAAAAACTCTTCAGTGCGTGAAAAAAGATGTATTCCACTTCCTGTGATGGCTGCCATTTCCCTCGCTAGTATTATCGCTGGATTCGCGAAGTATTTTGGTAGTTTTTACAGGTTTTTTTTAAAGATGCGAAATTTCTATACTTTATTTTTTATAATAATAATACTACTAGCTACAGGTAAAATTAGTTTTAAACTATTATAATGATAATAGTACTAAACTACAGGTAAAATTATTATTAAGCTCAAGACGGTCATGCACAATCAACATTTATCTAAAAAAAAATTAACCACCAATCATTTCTTGTAAACATTCTTTTTTTAAGGATTAACTGATCCTCCAAAACAAACTTACATGACGACCTTTGAGATTATAAATTGAATATTAATCATTACGGTTTGCTTCTTTGTTAGAAATTTTTTTTTTTAATGTGCTGTTTTGGCGGGATCGCAGCAGAGAGCTGAACACTAGCTAGCGTCGTTACATCACAGGTGCTTTGATGTCCAAACAGACCATGCGCTGCAAATATTTGATCCACTCTCTTGATGGTAAAAACACGGACTGACAGTTGACCGGTCCTTAAAAAAGGAGGAGTCTTAACAACCTTAGTCTTAAGGATTTTTTTCCTTCTGATTTAAAATTTTAAAAAAATGTAAGTCAAAATGCCATGTGTTATGAAATATTGGTGACATCAATATCGGGACCTATATATGCTACCCATATGGATATCACCAATGTTCTGATATCGGAAGATGCCTATAAATTTTTGATATTATTTCACACATTCTGTTTAGCAGACATTTTGACCTACATTTGTCGACTGAACATTTAAAAATACTGTTCTGATGTTAATTCCTTAAATGACAGTCATATTGGTTTTCAATTATCTCTATCATCGATTATCTCAACATTTTTTGGCAATACCAATGGCTCGTGGCATAACCACATTTGGCTTCGTATTAAGTTCTGTTTGCGTATTCTAAAATTGAATGAAATGTTTACGTTTGAAAGCTTACCTGAAAAGTAAGGCAGAGAAAACCACATTAAAAGCACTAAACAAATGGTAATTATCACCCCAGACATCCAAAATCTTGAACTTAAGAGGATTACAGAGATATCTGAAATAAATATTAATTTTAAAAAAGCAAGTTCTCACAATGAAACTTCAGGTTTAACATAATTTTTTGATACTTTTTTTTATCAATTAATCTTTTAGTTATTTCAAAATATTTTGTCATTGATCTAAAAACATATGAACACACCACAAATTTATTTTCCTTCCATGCGCTTCAAATCATAAGTGTAGCAAATCAATTATTACATTATAAATATACATACCAGACAACCATTGCAAAGGATGAAATGCTGAGAATGCTGACAAGCAAATAAACACAATCAAAATGACTGGCATGAAGAGCACAGACCAAAATAGGCTTGCTAAACTTCGCCAAAAGTAAAGCTGTAGAAAATAATTTTAAAATTATGGATAATGCATGACTTTTTTCCACATTTTAAAATTTAAATATAGGAACATAATCACATTCAACTTATTTAAATGTTTATGCAGTTTATAATGTGGGTGTAAATATTTATCACTACGACCTATAACAAAACTTTATCATGACTAGTAGCAGTGGGTTGTGAAGGGTATAGTAATGATGATTTATAGAGTATTGTACAGATTGTAGAATTATGAGCCTTAGCTGCATTTACTGATCTGATATTTTATGGTTTACTGCCTAGTCAAGGGGTGGAAAAACTTTAAGAATGGTATAGGCCCAATGATATGTGCATAAAATGACAGTTAATGTTTAAGTTGTGCATAGCTAATAAACAGGACTAATGTATCCAAGAACAAAGCTTTGTTAAATAATTTTAAAATTTGGTAATATCCTAATACACTGAATTGTTAATTATACAGAATTAAAAATAAATGGAAATTACACTGGTGTCACATTTTATAACTAGTGATTTCTTCATATGCTACTGAAAATCCTACACGTGGAAGAAAATCAGCAGTCCCGAGCCTGCGCTCTTCATTGGGCTTCCCGGAAAAACCCCTCAGCCCTCTAAGGGACGTAAAGACTGAGAAGACCCCCCCCCCCCCCGGAGCGGTCGCTGCTACAAGCGGCCGCCTGGGCGTGCAGGACACTAGGTCGAAGACGCCTCCCACTAAGTGTGCCTCCCGAGAGAGGTGTGGAATTTCCTACTGTGACTCGCTATCAACATAGTATCACTCTGGCGCCACCACGGCAGAGCTTACGAGTCTCAATGGTTTAGATTGCCGCAAAGCTACATATGCTACTAAAATAAGTAATTTAACTAAGTTACATTGTTTAAGTAATTACTAGGGTTGTTAACGGTTAACCGGTTATTCGGTTAACCGGTCCTCAGACCAGGACCGGTCATCTTTATTCGGGACCGTAGGACCGTGTAACCCAAAAGAAAACAACAACAACAAACTAACAAAAACTAGCGTTAACGCAGTGAAAAAAACTAGTGAAAAAAAACAACACAAGCGGTAACGCGTCTCGCCTCTCCCTCTCGCTTTGTCGCGGTGAGTTAAAGCGATACCAAGATCCAGCCGATTAATCGCCCGATATCTTTGCTACGTCTTTCAAATACCTCTCGTAATATAGGTACATGTACTTCACTAAGCGGCCGGTCATCTTTATTCATGACCGTAGGACCGCCTAACCCAAAAGAAAACAACAAACCTAGCGATAACGTAGTGAAAAAAAAACAACACAAGCGGTAACGCCTCTCCCTCTCGCTTTGTCGCGGTGACTGTACTAGACTAACACAGTGCGCGTTAGAAGTCAACAACGGTCAAGGCCGAGGCTGTTTCTATTTATATTAATTATAGTCTGTTTCTTATAAAGACAAAGAAAGCTATAAGACCATATGACCCCGTGACCTATCCGCATTTTCTGATCACCGTTTTATAGTCTGTTTCAGTTCAGGCATTCAAAAACTTATCGGCGCACGCCGCTTAGTGAAGTACATGTACCTATATTACAATAAGTATTTGAAAGACGTAGCAGTAGCAAAGATACCGTGCGATTAATCGGCCCATAAATTCGAGTTCGGTCTTTTAGTGACAGTTTTCCTGCTAGTCAAAGGCATTTGATTACCACATTAATACTAGTAATAGTACGCCGAGTGTAGCTCAAACCCTATTTGAACAGAAAAAAACGGGGAGGGGGAACATGTGCGTCGCAAAATTCAATTATTCTGGCGAGTTGACGATCGAAAAAATAATGTTTTTTTAAATAAATTCCACTCTATCGTAGCTTTATAATTTTATTATATTATTAATTTCAATATGCGAGTTGATCGGCATCACACACAAGAGAGGTAAACATGACGTCACAAAGGACGGGGCGAGGCGTTGGTTTTTTGAAAGTAATGAAAAAACCTTGCTAACTTTAACGCACTATTGAACCTGTCCTCTTATTTAGACCGGTGAACTACGAGTACCCAAAATAAAATATTAAAAAGACAATTAACCATCACTGTTTAGTTAATTTTTTGGATTAACAAAAATGCTTTGAAGTGAGGGGCATGCGGAAAGAGCTGAACGCAAGCGGGGGAAAGCGGGCTTTGATGCCATCAGACGATGCCAGGCGACAACATTCTCTTGTTAGTTCTCAAATGGGTCTCAAAACATTAGGGATATAAGGACGAGCGGTTAACCGGTCTTTTTTGAACGATTAGTCGGTCCTCAAAAACGAGCGGTCTTAACAACCTTAGTAATTACTCAGTGCCATTAGCTTTCATAAAAAAAATAGAATTAAAATATAAATAAATGAGGATAAATTATTAAATATTATTATTACAAGGAATAATTGATGTCCCTAGAGGACAAATACTGCATTCCAGTCAGAGCACAATTTAAACCTACCATTAATATACCAACACGCTACAACTCAATAAAAAATGTTGGTACAATTTCATACATTTTGTGTAACAGAAAAAAATTAATAATCAATAATAGCCTAAGATCGATTCTCAGGATTCACAAGCCAGACGAAATCAACAACCGGGACCAAACAGACAAGGTAGAAGCCAATAGAGCAAGCTAATCTCCGGAGGCAGTGGAGATGGATCGCTAATACTATCATAGGCAGGCTAAGAAAACTTGCCTCCTATACAACAAGGCAAGCCCTTAAATCAAACTCCCAGGGAAAGCAAAACGAGGTTGTCCAAAAAACACTTGCTGTTGAAAACTGGAGGCAGATATTTTTAAAATTTTGCGATGACTAGAAAATAGAGATGCTGGTCCTGGACAAGGATGCCTGAAGGACTATCATAGTGGTCTATGCTCTCGGACCAAAGACTTGGAGGTATCGCAAGATGATCGGCGGATGCCCCTCATGAACAAGAAGGCTCAACAACTATTACTATTAGTGTATTTAATGATAAGTGCTTCTAAGACTACACTGACACTATACTAAGACTAAGCTAAAACTGGGTAAGATTACTCTACTAAGACTACTAAACTTAGGTCTTAATCTTAGGTCCAAGGGCCTACTTACTACTAAACAAGTTACAAAGACTAAGACTCTTAAATTAAGAGTCTCAAGAAGAGACTGAGTAAACTAAAGACTATGGCTAAACTAAACTCAATCTAAACGCTTAGCGAGTCTGCAGAGTCTCTGTGAATGCAAATATTGTAACTTTTTACTTTGTAACTCACAGCTTGACTGTAACAATTGTAATCTAGTGTGGACTTTTACTGTGACTGTTCGACTAAAAATTCTAACCACTCTAATTGGATCCATCAGCAGCAAACAAAAGAATTCGGCTAAAGCAAAGTTTGTCCACCGTGACGTCACGACGCTACCAATTGCTTGAAAAGAAAGTGCTAAAAATTCTAAATGGATTATAAAAATGGAAGGTTTTAGGGTTTGGCTTAGATATAGTATAGCTTTAGAATCTTCGGAAAATTTGAGGTTTTAGGGTTTGGGTTAGGTAGCTATAGAATTTTAATTTTAAAACTTTAAAAAATTTTAAAGGACGTGCTATAACAATAAAGAAGGCCAACATGACCGTGATGTCACAGTTGACATACTTCGTTTTTACCAACAAGAATTCAAAGAATAATATAATTAAAAAATGGGCAGTAAAATCCAAGTTGACGTTCCCATGTTATATGGCCTCCATCTTTTTTGATATGCCACGTACCAAAGAAATTGGAAAATTCAAATATTAAAATTGTAAAACTAAATCTAACCCTAAATTCACAATTATTAAAATTATACCTAAACTTAAACGCCTCTAACTCTAACCCCAACCCTAAAAATTGCCTAAATTTAACAAATAAAAATTCATAACTAAACCAGTTAAACCTAAATAACAAAGGAAGAGATTGCTGGGGGTAATGCATGACACCCCTATAGCCGTGGCCTGTGACCGCTGCATCACTTGCCAACAGATCATCTCTCATGGTCTGTAGACGCAATTATCTTCTGCATAGAAGAAGCGTCTGTACATCTAAGATAAGATAAGAATTAATTGCTATATAATCCATTTTGGAACTTATAATCTGATATAGACAAAATTGCTTTACCTCAGACTGAAACCAATCATGCGCTTTTATTGCCATATTATGTTATCAGATTCGTACAAATAATATGTGTAAATTGTCTAATGTTTACACTTTAAACTCATGCGCCATGACAATTATCTAAAAATGTGGAGTTCCTGTCCTGTTAAGGTTGTTAGAAACAAGCCAATCCAAAGAATTAATTTGAAATTTGAAATGTATGGATGAATAATGTAAACAATTTCACTAATACTTTCTATTTTTAAAATTAATAAAATAAACGGATTGTTAAAATACAGCAAGCATGATTTGTGAGGGGAGAAATGTTTTATTTTGTTTTCTATAAAATTTAGATAAATTAAGGCGTCTATTGAAAAACAAAATGTTTTAATTTGTCAGTTTCCAACTGATTATCCGCGGACGACACCCGGCACTCCTAAAATTTGTTATGGCCCCTAAAATTTTGAATGACGTAAAATATTATTCGACCATAGGGAGAATTTTATTAGAAAATATTTCAATGGCCATTTTAAATAAAGTAGATATGTAATACGGGTTTTTAGACCACTCGCATCAAATAACCCGTTAACTTTACAAATGCAACCGTCGCTATTTGATGTGGTCGACGCTCCAGTTAGTAGTTAGTGCTAGCAAATCACAGTCCCCAGAATTCTGTGGAATGCCCGTCAACTCGTCAAATCTCATTCACCACTAGGGCTGTCAATTTGTTGAAAAATGCTGCCCGGGTACCCATCAAAATTTCGAAAGGGTACCCGGGTTACCCGTTCGAAACATCGCATACTTTTCCCCGTCATGACCGCTATACAATCATACCTAGCTACCCCCCATTCACCTCATTTTCTACAGTACTCTAACGGCCGTCGTTCGTAAATGACGTCACGAGATTTTGACCGATTTATAACCTCGCTCACTCCCCCAATTGTCACAAAATCTTAGAACCCCCTCTTACATGTCATCACAAAGATTTGCCGCGCCCCCCATCCCCCATAAAAAGCCGTACTTACTTTTTGAAAATAAGCATGTGTCAATTAACTTTATTGTCACTTAAGTTTTTATTTAATGGGAAGTTGAACTCTAAAATCGATACACGCTAAATCCTCGTAAAACGTCATTAAATAAATTGTAAGCATTCAAGTTTTTAAGTGAAATTTTTATTTTAAGTTGCACGTTTTGATGTGACGTCACATTTTTAAAACACACCACACCCTTCGTCACAAATGTGTGACCGCCTCCTCCCCTAGGTGCAAAACGTCATTTATGGATGACTTCTTATCCGTATCTTAGACTTACTGTTAGTAATTAATTTATTGACTTAAAAAATGACGAATTTTGGTGTATCATTTTAAAAACTTTTTTTTTTGGACAAGGCACACGTTGCAACGAACATCCAAAGCACAATCGAATGTAGGGAGGAGATGGGGTAGATAAACAACGTCTATAATCGGAAATCCTATGTCAGCGTATTTCAAAGTAACTTTAATTTTATAATTTTAAATGCTGACAACATTGTACGCATTATTAACATCAGTTTATGTAGGTCAACACATATTAATAGACACAGGAACTACAAGCGAATGTAGGGTAGGGGGTGTGGATTATATGAGAGAAGGGAGGAAAGGGGACTAGTAATAAAACTTTAGGTATTATTAAAGGGCGTATTTCAAAGGAAATCTGGTGTCAAAGAAGGGATTTTTTTAGGTCATGGGTGCCTGGGGAGGATTCCCGCTCTGCAGATAGAAAACAAGGCTCAGTGCAAATTTTGTTGTCTACTTTCTTTTTTTTTTTTTTTTTTTTTTTTTTTTTTTTTTTTTTT
>MUZC01002132.1:184469-202006 GCA_002072015.1 Radix auricularia
GTTTCTTTTTAAATTAATTTTGACTTGTAAACGAATGTTTAAGTTACTAAAAATATTTTTGTTTAGTAACACAAGTTTCTAATAATATGCCGCAGTGAATAAAAATAAAATTTCAAATAATTTCAAAAGAAATAAACAATTCTTATCATGATACCTTACTTTTCTAAAGAACAACGCAACTGATAACATAAGTTTGTTCCGGTGCTTTATGGTGCGCAAAATAAAACAATAGTATTTCCCAAGTCACTCACTCACTAACTGGATTGAAGTATCCGTAACGCTATGACATCCTTGTTTGAGATTGCATTTTGATATATATTGTGCTTTAAGAGGGGTGCAACATAACTATAAATTACAGATTCATGCGGTAAAGAAAATAGTGCATGACGTCATTGTTTTAGCCTACACTTTATTTTAGGAAACAACAACGATGTAAAAAGAGGATTTGATGATTTTTAATTATAAAATACTTTGTGTACACATCAGGAAGTTAAATATTTCGTATTTATCAAACTAGAATAAGTTATTTGGGGATTTGGACCACACACACAAAAAAAGGTTATTGCCACAGGCGCCTCTACAAGCCTTAGTTACGTGAGCTGGACCATCTATATAATAATGCGCCTAAGCGAATTTCCGTCCGTCAGTGTGTGTGTGTGTGTGTGTGTGTGTGTGTGTGTGTGTGAAGCCCCTATACCACGCAACTCTTGCAAACTTTTTTAAAAATGAAAGTATAGACGTAAAATCATAATGATTTTGGGTTTGAGATTAACAGAGGATGTGGTTTTGCGCGCCGTAAAAAAAACAATTAAATGGCGTCATGAAGCTTTTATTATATTAATTTATTTGATGTTACTTTTTAACCTGATTATAATCCGAGTGTGTGAATATGCATGTGTGCGAGTGTGTTTATGTGTATGTGCGTGTGTGAAGCCCCTATACCACGCAACTCTTGCAAACTTTTTAAAAAATGAAAGTATAGACGTAAAATCATAATGATTTTGGGTTTGAGATTAACAGAGGATGTGGTTTTGCGCGCCGTAAAAAAAACAATTAAGTGGCGTCATGAAGCTTTTATTATATTAATTTATTTGATGTTACTTTTTAACCTGATTATAATCCGAGTGTGTGAATATGCATGTGTGCGAGTGTGTTTATGTGTATGTGCGTCTGTGTGTGCGTGTGACTGTGTGTTTGTATTAGTTGTGAAATAACGATTTATTTCATAGATTGCTAAAAGTGAAATTAAATATTGAAAAGACGTTACCACGTAATCTTTTATATATAGTTAAAATTATGCACTGGATTATGAAAAATTCCGTTAATTTTATGAACACAAGTTTCTGCCGATGCGATCTGCATGGGCGCTTGAAGAAAAGATAACGGGAAGTCATTGAATGTGACTTAAAAAACTGTTAATTAGAAGAAAAATCTCCAATGATTTTTTTCAGAGATGGTTTTTGCTTTATGTTTGATTTTAGAAGAAATGAGCCATTGCGCATATTAGTTGGATAATTACTCGCATGTATTGCCACAATGGAAAATAAACTGTGAAAAGAATTTATAGTCGCTGTTGAAATTGCATTATTTATAGTTATAATATGTAATTGGGTAAGATTGGTGCATTTTTATTTGTAAAGGATATGGAACCTTTCTAAACATTTTAATTGTATTTTACAATAATAAAATTATACGAAAATGGTTCGAACGAATTTCCCTTAGTCACTGTTAAATAGCTATAGAAATAAATGTAAAGAAGTTATTTAATTGAAGACGAAATATCAATTTTACATTTTAATATAAGCTTTTATACATCTATGTATATAATCGGATGGAGGCAAATTTTATACTGGCTTATAACAAGTCAAAATTACAGAGAATAAAAATTTCTTAAAGAAAAATTAACACGGAACCGCTTTTGAAGCATTCAACGAGTGATTTATCATAAAAAAAANGTGCTTACTTAATACAAGTGAGTGTTTTGGATCGATTTCATTATAAACTGGCATTAAGGAAATTCGTATTGAAAGTAAACGCTCAGGGATTTTAAATTTAAAAAATGGTACGTGTATAAGCATTTAGATCTATACACTGTTGTAAGTTAAATAGCGGAATTGTAATTTTTATAAAGAGGGGCAACTTTGTGAGCTATTTGAAGGGTGCTTTTCATTTCTTGGGTCATGAGTTTATAATATTTCCGAGCCCTGAGTGGCACTATTTCTTAGCCACTGATAATGTCCTTTTTGCAAAGATTAAGAAAACCAGCAGTGTAAAATTTTAAACCCAAACCTTGCAATTCAACGTGTTTTTTAAAACAAATAGACAATATTAAAAAATCTCCCCAACCCTACGCATCCCAATCACATAAGTATTAAACAGCTAAATAAAAATAAATCTAATTTGTCCTAAATAAAGGGCATGCATAAACTATAAAGGAATGGATGTTGTGGATTAATTGGTAGATGAATGAAAAAGCTTACATAAAAAAGACTTATTGCTAGAATAATTTAATAATGCAATATTATGGTACGTGTTATGGTTAAAACTGTAGAGTTTTCTATTGGTGCAAGTTTGTGTGTGTGGGGGGAGGGGCTATGTGCGTATGTGTGTGTGATTTGGTTATTTCTATGTCTGCTAATGTTGCGCCTCTAATATGACAACCAGTATTTTTAAAATTATATATACAAACAAAAATAATAATAATTTTCTACGGTGTAGATAGAAAGGGTTGAAACGTTCGGGGTCGAAACGTCCCTTGACGGAATTGTCCGGGATCGAATCACCCAGGGGTCGAACCTGCTGTGGTCAAACCAACCGGAGTCGAAACGACCGGGGACAAAACGTCCTGTGGTCAAACTGCCAGGGTCGAACCGTCCGGGGTCGGATCATCCGGTGTCGAAGTGTCCAACCACCAAATAGAAAATACTATTTGCATAACTAAAGTAAAGTATCTGGCGCAAAAAAAAATCCTATTCATTTGACTAACGGCATGCCTAGCCTAGAAATAGAAATACTGTTTTGGAGAGCTTTTCCAATGAAAAAAGTAATCTTAACACATGTATTTTACTCTAAGACCTAACAAATGATGAAAAATCCATTAAAAAAATTGGGTATATTTCTCGAATAATGCGGTTGCATGACATACGCTTCGGGTAAAAACTGTTCTTTGAGGTGTAAATATATCAAGTGTAAAGAATTTTCACGGGTATTACGACTTATACATAGAATCTAGCATAAGGAAGTGCGTATTATGTCGAAAAACACTGACAACAATTCATTTTGTGCCAAGCTGTTTTGAGTTTATTAGATGAATAGTATACAACGGGAAAAAAGATTGATATAAAGTGAATTGTTATGATTAGAAAAAATGTGCGGGAATATATAATGATTGACATAAAATTTATAAGAAGATCAATTTCTCACCATTTTCTAAAAAAGCAGCATTGTTCTTATGTTTTTATTCACGTTAAAGGAACATGTGCCTTTAAAACAAGTAAACCATATTTTCTACTCTGCCCAAGCCACAATATTCACAAGTATTATCTGGCTAAAAATATCCTGTTCGTCTTGAACTAAGTTCATGCTTAGATTATAAATGAAATGGGTGTTTAGCGAGCTATTTATACGAACCAAAGAAATCCTGTGGAAAGATATTGTTTTCATGTTTTGATTCACGTGAAAAGAAAGTGAACTTTGCCCGTTATCTTTTGGTAACTGTTTACGACATTTGCTATTCTGGTAGAGAATATACCATGCGTTATTAAAGGGGTTCGAGCATGGTGAAAGAAAGCCATCAATCGATCTGAATGGAAGGATGTGGTTGAGCAAGCCAGGGCCCTACAAGAGGTGTAGAGCCACGGATGATAATGATATTGCTATATTAAAGCACAAATACCAAAATTGATGGGTAATATTTAAACTATTAATTTGTTTATTTTTCTCGACACACTTATCTTTGTTTTTATTAAGAAGAGTTTGATTTATCACAACCCTAATTTCCAGATCCGTTTATATTAATTTTTAAGGAGAATTGGAGACCCAAAACTAAATAAAGTTACTCTTATTGTGCCTACCCCGTAGCAAAGCACGGGCATTTTGCTCGTAAATAATATAATAGTCCAAGTCACTCCCTCACTGGATCTGTAACGCTGAGAAGCGATGTACGACAGTCTACAGCAGTTAGCTTAGTTGAAAAATCGTTTGTTGATGAGCGCTGTAAAAATATTTAATATGATGACGTCATTGTTTGGTGTGCATCGGTGCGCAAAATACAACCCCTATTATTATTAAATACTTGGCTTACATTTCAGAAAGTTTAATATTTCTTATTTATCAAAAGAGGACAAGTTAGTTGGTCTTTTGAAAAAAGGTTGGCGCCGTAGGCGCCCAAAAAAGGGGGCGCCGCAGGCGCCACGGTGCCCCGGCACAATTTAGTTATTCGATGATACACAAGTAGATTTTGCTTTATTTTACGATAGAGTGTTCTTTCTCACTTACAAAATGTAATGTCTATTTGTATACATATGATGTAAAGTTTAAGTTGAAAAAAATCGATAAAACATAGCTGCGTTTTATACTAAGGGGTGTTCCGATATCAGCATTATCCACACTTACAAAACAAAATTGATGTACGAATAGGGACACTTTAAAGTGATGCTAGATGAAGTTCTTTTTGCGAATCAATCTTCGCTTTTATTTATGTTTCTATCATCATACTTTTTTTTTCTATTTTTAAACGTATTTTGGTCCTCTGATTACCAAATATATATTGGGCTTCGCATCGAAAATCAAATAATTTATTGTCGTAAATATTGTTTTTTTTTTTAATTTTGATAATGAAAAAGATTATTAATTATTATTTTTTTTATTTACATGTACATTTAAATAGAACATCCGCAGATAAAGTGCATTACAGATGTAGTTTTAATTGTAATAAATCAATATTATCTATTGAAAAGATATTAAAACTATTCATTTGGAAATATAGATTGACCTGTGATCAAATGTATAAACTAGTTGTCTGGGAACGAAGACATAAAATATTTGTGTTGAGTTCATAGCATTTTAAGATTACTAAAACAGCCGCTTTGAGCTATAAGCAGTCCATCCTTAGTACTGACAGAGGACTTTTTTTCCTTATATGATTATTTAAAGCGCCAAAACCTTTTTGTGTTTGGAATTTCTGTTTGATGTTGAGAGAAAAAAGACGTATCAAAATATATTTCCCGTTGACAGATGTACTTCACTGCACATATTTCAAACACACATACACACATTTTCTTTTGATAAATTATTTCGCGAAACACAAGGTTTAATTTTTTTTTTTTAAAGGGCCGAATGGGAGCCATAGTTTGTTCTTCGTTAGTATAGATATTGAAGCTAAATTTTTACGGGTACCCGGGCGGATTTTTACTACCCGGGTAATCACATGGCAACGGGTACCCGGGTCCAGGGTATCCGTTGACAGGCCTATTCACCACCATCCCCAAGTTCAAAAGGGCTTTACTGCTGCATTTCATTGAAAATGTTAATAACTATTTACAGTTGTTTGTTACAACAGATATGACAATGGGTGAGCTGAGGAAAAAATACAGAGTTTTAAATATTTGAATTATGGCTAAATGTTTGGACACTGATACGAAAGGTGACACGTTATTTACTGAATTTAAAATATTGTCTGTATTTAAAGTTATACCCTTGACTTTATGGCATATTTAAAACAAGCTGTAGTGAATATATTTTCCGTGCATTATGTCATCCGTCGACATCATTTATTCGGAAAAAATCTTTATAAGAGTTTGCATGGATCACTTCATTATGTCATTAGGGCCATGGGCGTCTCTAGAAATTTTTCCAGCGATGGGCAAATTTAACCTCACACATTAGCTCTGTCTGTAACTGTAATAGCTAAAATACAACATATATGAATGCATTTAATAAATTAAAAACTAAAAATATAAATTTAAAAAAAAAATTAAAAAGGAAAGTAGTTTAATCGCGGGATTCCGAAAAGACGTTATTGGAAGATTTTGGGGCGTCTGCAGCATCTGACTTATCATTTGAATTGAGGACATCAGTAGGCCTATAAGTCAACAGCCAGACTCAGATGAGGCAACTGTTTCTAATTTGATTGTCACTGACACTTATTCATTTTCTAAATTTGATATTGGAAGGTATGTCAGGACACACGACCTTTCAAATGAGTTGAAATTGCAGCCGATTTGTGATTGTTGGACCCCAGATAAAATGTATGGGTTTAAAGCAGTGAGGGAAACAGAGATTTTAGTTTTTAGGTAAGCATGATTATCAAATTATTCACCATGGTTTTTATACTCGCAAATGTTATAAGTTGTCTTTTGAAAATATTGCGTGTTGTTTCCGCAATAAAGAAATTCGAGGAGTCCAGTTGGCATGTTTCATCAAACCATGCACAAAATATAAATGTTTTAACGAAGATGCAAAGCACATAACACAAAGTCTCTCCTGAAGATGAGAGCAATTTTGTTGCATCATTGAAAGTGCACGCTGTTTGACTCATCATTTAGGAGACAAATTCAAGAAAATCGCAACAATCTGCGTCTCATCATTTCTATAATCCTATTATGTGGCCTGCATGATTTAGCGCTTCTAGGAAAAGAATCAAATTCTGGTAATTTTTATGACCTGTTAGAGTTTCGTGTTGAATCTGGAGATGAAGTTCTTGGTAATCATTGATCAATTTGTTCTGAAGTGCCAAGTATTTCCCGGCAACTACGCAAAAAACTGTAATCGAAATGTGTGGGTCTCTCTTGCGTGGGGACATTGTTCGTGAAGGGAATAACTCAGTTGCAATTTTTATACTTGCCAATGAGACAAATGACATTTCTTGCATTGAGCAGCTGTCGCTTGCTGCTAGATTTGTCAAAGAACAAAGAGAGATTAAATGTTCAACATTGTGGGACGCGGTGGTCGAGAGGCAGGGCGCTCGACTGCTGTACCGATGGTCACGAGTTCGAATCCACTCGAATGTGAGGATTCGTTCCCGGGGCCTGAGGAGTCCCCGAGTCACCCAGCTCTGATTGGGTACTTAACTAGACAATAGTTAGGCGGCTGGGGTAATGCGTGGAAACCCTTATAGCCGTGGTCTGTGACCGCTGCATCACTTGCCATGGTCTGTGGACACAATTATCTTCTGCATAGAAGGAGCGTCTGTATATCTAAGATATAAGACAATGAAGAAAACTATACTCGTTACTCTTTCACACACAAGTACGTTGGTTATCAAAAGGTGCATATTTAAATCGATTTCATACTCTCTTTGATTCAGCGCTGAAATTCCTTGAAGCAAAGACAATGATTTGTTACACAATGAACTAAAAAATGACATATCCCTTTATGAATGATTTATTAGCCAAATTAGACAAAACTCATTTGAACGTAAAGGTAAACAATTAGATCTACATTTAATCAAAACTAAAAGCATAAAATTATTAATATATGCGTTTGTTGCAAAATTTCAGTTTTGGGAAGAGGAAAAGATTCTGTTTCCAAATCTTTCGAAATTGCATCGTCAAAGCAGAGATGAAGATTCTATTGCTTCACTTTACGGCCCTTAATGCAGTCTGAACAAAGATTCTTCATTTGGATGTTCGCGACTTAGTGTTGAACCCTTTGCGTGTCGACAAACTCACAGTCAGATCTGAATACATACTAAAACAGGAGCAGCTTATTGAACCCTCTATAAATGAGGAACTTAAACCAATGTTTGAATAAGGATCCCACAAATTCTGGTAACAAAAAAAACAGATCTCAATGCTATATCCTGCATTATCGGTTATTGTAAAGAAGTTGACAGGTGAAATCCAGTATTCCCATTTGGTAAAACAAGGATTCAATGCCGCTATGAACATCATATCACCCACTCATTCTCACTCACACACTCGCAAAAGCTCGTGGGGATTTGTGGTAACTTCTCACAAACATTGAGTCGGGCATACATACACTCATCTAATCACGTTCATTTGGGTTGAGTCATTAATTGTTAAAAATTTAGTTTAAAGTTATAATTTCAATAAATACTTCTTCATCAAAATTTTGTTTTTTTCGCTTTGTATTTTTAGCGCATTTTCGAGATGTCGAAATCGCTATTGCCCCCGTTTTGTCCGTCTGTCTGTCATCACCATGATCACAGGATCCATAAGTCCTAGACCCATGATGTATATATGTTTTTTGTATGTCCTGACCTGCCATTGGTGCATCAACACTCAGTTACTCGATCCGTTAAAAAACCCCGTTAAAACTACCAAAAAACTTTGCGAATCGAGAGTTAACACTGGCACAAGGAACGGGCGCCATTGCCGGAAGTCGAATACATAGTTTTTCAAGCATTCAAGAGTGGTGTGAAATCGTGCAAAAGAATTAATTAGTGTTTTTTTTAGTTGACGTCATTAAAATATGTGTAAAAGTTTAGAGAGTTTTACTTCATCATTTGTGGTGACTTGTAGTTAGGTTAAAGAGAAAATAATTTTTTTTTTAAATGTAAAGAAATGACTTTTAAATAAATTTTTTTCAGGTATATTCATTACACAAGAAAATTCATAAATATATGTCTAAAATCTAAACACAATTAGTGATAACTACATAATGCTGATATCTAACATAAGTACTGATACACAATACGAAAATGCGCTAACACGTCCTGAGTCCAAAAAGGGACCAGGCTTAACATGATTTTTTGTACTATGCACCTATGCAGTTGTTTTTCACTTGGGGGTCCGTGGGCAGGTTTGAATTTATAAGGGGGTACTGTCACGTGAGACATGTGGATGAAAGGAATGCGGTGGTGTGTCAGTGTCAAAATGAAGGCCAATGTCAGAGGTCAGGAGTGTGTGGTCACGGAGAGAGAATACGGAGACAGGGATTCGGACAGTAAGAGATGAGAAGTTGAGAGACAGAGAGATATTAAAACCATTTGAATTCTAGAGATTACTGTCGTAAATTGCGACATACTTGTATATAGATATTAAATGTTTTGTTATTAAAGAGTTTAATTCTTGACTTCAATGGATGCACAATAAGACAGGAGATTGTTTGACAAGCCCACTAAAGAACGCAAAATAGGTTAATCACGAGAAAGTGAGAAACTGGGCACACCGTTACATTAAGATGGCGTCAGAAGCGGTCATCCATGTTACATAATTGATGTCAGAACCGGTCATCCTGTTACAGGTACATGGTTCAAAAAGGTTTGGGAACCACTGCTGTAGATATAAGTAATGATTTAACTGACACTGCGATGCTCGCCATCTTTCGTGAGAAGTGGTTCCAGAGCAGGGCATCTAGAGACACGCCAGAAATGTTAATCTTTTTTCTGCTTTGACTGCCTGAATGTCTTTCTCTAAATAACAGATTAAACGTTAAAATATGAGAAGTGGGCCCACCAATATGTTGACTAACAGTGACCAAGGAGCTTTTGTTACTAGAAAAGCATTAGATGGATCTAATCAGATCCATCAACGAAAATTCCCTCTGGCACTCATTAGAAAAATACGAATAGTGTGTATATTATAGCATGAATCAACAAATGCAGTACCTCTGAATACATGTATTTAGTTTCGAATGCATATCCACGATTTGGGGAGCGCAAAGCTTTAAAAGATTAGAAGCCTTGAAAAACGATCAGTTTTGAAACTGATCTCGGTCGATAGTGAATGGTTCGATAATCTCGTCGGGTCACGTTTGACTGCACGTTATGGACGCTCTCAATCTTTTCAATTTCCTGAACATGTGATAAAAATCTGGAGTCGTTTAAGTGTTCGAAGCTTAAATTTGAATGATATTTGTAATCTGTTCAGGCCCAAATCTGTAAGTGCTACATAGATCTCTTGGTTTTATTCGACTTTAGAAATAATAATAATTAGTTTTTTTAATACTTATTATTGTAATTATCTTTGTTTGTTATAATTTTAGATACACGCACTGAAAAGTTTTGTTTATAGATTCTGCAGGACACATTTATTTTTCAAACTACTGTATATTCCTACTTGCCAGTGACCAATAATATCAACAATCAAACACAAACAATGATTTGGTTGCTGTAATTACAGTTTTAATTGATTTCTTGACCTCCCTGTTTTAAGACAACAACAAAAAATAATAATGTAATAAAATAATAATAATAATAATATAGTTGGTCACAGAGGCGTCACTAGGGTTGGTGTCACACGGGGCAGTACCTCATGGTGTCACCCGGGGCGGTAGCTCATGGTGTCACCCCCTCATGATTTAACCCATAGAAATCCTCCGAGTTTTCCAGTGCCAAATAACGGGAATACATAGAATTTTACGGTTTGGTGTCACCACCCTTATGGTGTCCCCCGGGGCAGCCCGCCCCCTCCGCACCCCCCTAGCGACGCCACTGGTTGGTCCTTTTATTCCAGTATACAATTATTAAATGAACTAAAATTTTAAATCTCTTTCTGTGTTTCTCATTATTAAAATTAAGCTGTTTAATTGATTTTAACAATAAGTAGGCATCAATTCATCAATTGTATGCATCGTAATTGTTGTATAAGTGATAAACATTAAAAAATGGATTTTCTTACATTTGTTTATGGAAATATACTTTTTTTTTGTGAGCACAAATGACGTCACACGATTTTGTCCAATTTTTAACCCCCACTTTTTCACGCATTGTCACAAAAATGTAGACCCCCCTGCAATATGACGTCACAAAGTTGTTGCGCCCACCCCCTAAAAGCTGTATTTTCTATTTGAAAAAGATCATGCTTCAAATCACTTTTTTTTGTTTTTCAAGTAGATTCTATGTATTTAGTGTCAGGTTGCACTCTAATACCGTAACACCCGCGTGAAGCAATGAGAAACGCCATAAAATAAATTTTAAAGAAATGAGATACTTAAGTGGAACAAACACATACAAGTTTTCTTTCTTTCCGTCCGGTATTCGGGCGTGGAATGGGTTGCCTGAAGAAACCAGGAAAGTCACCACTTTATCATCTTTTAAAACTCTAGTAAGAATACAGGACTAAACACAAACCATAGAAATACGTAGGACGCAATAATCTTCTGTACAGAAGGAGCGTCTGTAACATATAAGATAGATAAGATAAAGCTGGAAGTTTTGATGTAACGTCATATTTCTCAAACACCCCCGCGCCGGGTCACGCATCGTCATAAATTAACGACAGGACAGCCTTAGCCACAACCCTCAGTTCTAAAGGTCTAAACTTGTTCTTCATGATGCATCAACTGAACTTCAAGATCAAATAAGCTACCGGTAATCTGTAATGTAAAACTGATCTTCGGGATTCATTAACTGCTCTTTAAGATCCAACCCTTTGTATTTAAGATCACACTCATTTATTTCTTAATTATTATTTTTATTATTTCTTTAGTTGTGTATTTTTAGCATGTCATTTACGAGTTTTCTTATTTATTTAGTTCACAAACAGTCACAAACAAGCGCGCGCAGCAACCCCCCCCCCCCAACTCCCCACCTTTTCTAATTTCTACACACTTTTTAATATAAACATATTTTAGAATGACTGACAAACACACTTACAAGGATTTTATACAATTAATTAAAGTAATCTATTTCTCGCAGTAATTTTTTATTTCATAATTTAATTTAGTAAAGCAAAATTAAACATTTCTTTAGAGTTATTAAAAATTAGCTTTAAAACGACATTTGCACCAGGGAAATTTAGTTAATTTTCATTCAGTAAATTTGTTTCTAAACATCTTTGAATAAAGTATTGATTTGCGAATTCAAAGAAATCAATTTTTTTCCCTACTTCTTCGACAACCACCAGCCCCCCAACACACACAATTCTTATATCGATGACGTGTGGTTATTTGCTTAGTTGGCAATTGAATAATTATGTAAACACGACGAAATGCATCTTATCGTCTGCGAGAGACATTGAAAAAATATCCTGCAACCATGGGAGACGATGGTAGTGGTAGCTGTAACCAAGGGAAACGATGGTAGCTGTAACCATGTGAGACGATGGTAGCTGTAACCAAGGGAAACGATGGTAGCTGTAACCATGTGAGACGATGGTAGCTCTAACCATGGGATACGATGGTAGCTGTAACCATGGGAGACGATGGAAGCTGTAACCATGGGAGACGATGATAGCTGTAACCATGGGAGACGATGATAGATGTAACCATGGGAGACGATGATAGATGTAACCATGGGAGGCGATGGAAGCTGTAACCATGGGAGACGATGATATTTGTAACCATGGGAGACGATGGAAGCTGTAACCATGGGAGACGATGATAGCTGTAACCATGGGAGACGATGATAGCTGTAACCATGGGAGACGATGGTAGCTGTAACCATGGGAGACGATGGTAGCTGTAACAATGGGAGACGATGGTAGCTTTAACCATGTGAGATGATGGTAGCTGTAACCATGGGAGGCGATGGTAGCTGTAACCATGGGAGGCGATGGTAGCTGTAATCATGGGAGGCGATGGTAGCTGTAACCATGGGAGGCGATGGTAGCTGTAACCATGGGAGGCGATGGTAGCTGCAACCATGGGAGGCGATGGTAGCTGTAATCATGGGAGGCGATGGTAGCTGTAACCATGGGAGGCGATGGTAGCTGTAATCATGGGAGGCGATGGTAGCTGTAACCTTGGGAGGCGATGGTAGCTGTAACCATGGGAGACGATGGAAGCTGTAACCATGGGAGACGATGATAGCTGTAACCATGGGAGACGATGGTAGCTATAACCATGGGAGACGATGGTAGCTGTAATCATGGGAGACGATGGTAGCTGTAACTAAGGGAGACGATTGTAGCTGTAACTATGGGAGACGATGGTAGCTGTAACCATGGGAGACGATGGTAGCTGTAACCATGGGAGACGATGGTAGCTGACCTAAGGGCAGTGGCGTAGTGAGGTGAGGGCAAGGGGTGGGCAAATGTTTCCCTGTGGCACTTAGCCAGGGGCGGCAAATTCCTGGTCGTTAATTAGTTTCTAACATAATAAATTATAAGAAAGTCGAGTTTTTTATCGACATAAAAGAAAAACCTATTAAAAATTTATAACAGAAATAAAGGAACGGATGTGAATGTTTCAACCGTCTAAATTTCAAACTCCTTATCGGAAATACATTAATCGGATACCAATGCTAGTGTACTGAAAAGTAATTAAGTAGTATGAAACTTTGACCCTTAAGTAGTGGTAGCTTCAATGATTCTTTAAATTTTACCGCCGCTCCTGTTGTAAAAGCAAAACTCACTGTACATGAAACATTATGCAATCGAAAGCTGCACATTGTGAGTATGGGTGGGGGTGGGGGTGGCTAATTCCTCGTTAATTAGTTTCAACAATGAAAAAGTTCAAATAAAGTAATAAAGTTTAATAAAATAAAATAAAGGCAAAGATAAAAAATCAAAGAATTAAAGAAACTATATTATAAACATTAATGTTTTACTGCCAGAACTTCAAACTCCCCTTTGAATCTTAAGTCTACTGATACTAATGCTACTAAAGTGGAAAGCATAGCAGCTGAATTAGTTTACGAATGTGACAATATGGTTCTTGTAAATTGCTTCAAGTTTAATTTTAACGTTATTAAACTACTGCAATTTTTTTGTCACACATTAAATGGTTTACACTTCCAAAGCATTATAATTTTTTTATTTTAATGTCTTTTGATTTGAAGCACACACTCACAAAAAAAGAGCCTATTTTAATGAAATTAAAACTTTGCATCATATATTCTAACGTAGCCAGTCATGAACAATTGCTCAAAATTTCCAAAGTTTGTTTGTTTGTTTTTTTCTTTAAAAAAAAATAATAAAAAATTTGGAAGCATCAGAAATTGGATTTTAAAAAAAGAATTGTCAAAGAACAACACATTTTGTTTCTGCCCAGGGCGGCACATACCCACACTACGCCGCTGCCTAAGGGAGATAATTTTATAGGAAGATTATTTTATTCTTTAACCAAGAAATGTCATTGTATGAACCATCTGAAAATTACCAGAACAGATTTATCAGAAGTCTTATTATTATTGCTAGTATAATATTTTTCACTGTGGACATATCTTCCAAAAGTTAATTCCAAATAAACGCTTTGCACAAAAAATGACTGGTATTCGAACTTCAAAAATCATTGTTCAATATTAACACCATATAGCTGGGCCCCTTCACGAAATCCTCTATTTGCATATATTGGCAAGAAATAACAAACCGTATTTTCACTTGTTGAGAGCCATTGTCATTAGTTAAACAGTTTGCGCATTTATCCTGTATGGATATCTGGAAATGTTTTTAGAGTTGCTCAGCGGAATGGAAGTCACGTGATCTAGCAGATATGCTTCATCATTAAAAACATAATCAAACTGCGTACTCCTTATTAGTTATTATAAAAAGAAGATAAGCTGTAGTTTGGTGAAGTGGCAAAATTTGTGGTCAAAATAAAAACGTTTTAAGACTGTATATGTAATGCACCGAAGTCATGAACCACAGCTGAAATTCGAAATAAACCCTTGTGTTCTCTTATATCTATACAAGCGCTCCTTATGTACGGGAGATTATTGCGTCCACGGAACATGCCGGTCTGTTGGCAAGTGAAGCAGCGTTCCACGCTATTCCCAGCCGGCTTTGTTTCCCTAACTAGACTCAGGTACCCATTCTGAGTTGGGTGGACTCAGGGACACCTTTGGCCCAGGTACCCATTCTGAGTTGGGTGGACTCAGGGACACCTTTGACCCCGGCAACAAATCCCTGCTTTCACGGAGATTTGAACCCGTAACCATCGACTTATACCATACCCCACCCCCCTTACTGTGAATTGTATCGCCTGATGAGGCAGACTCACATTAGGGGCGTAATCCTTAGCAAGATCGAGCTGAGGGCTGGGGGACTACCAAGGTCAAGAACGATCAGTCTTTGAGACAACAGCGTAAATAGGTATATATACATTGTTACGCTTCTGTAACGACTTGCAGCTTATTTTTAAAAGAATCCTTTTGCGATTTTGTTTTGAAGCAATTGTCGTTTGAAGGTAACATTCGTGTTGACTTCATTATCACCAAGTCGCCCAGTTTGTTTAGTGATTTGTCACCCTAGCTCATAGTCATACTTGGTTGAGAGTTGAGACTATCATTAACATCTATCTATCTATATATATNTATATGTTCAAAACTGCTCCTTTCTCCTCACGACTCTATACATATCTATCTATCTACATATATATATATAAATATATATAATTCTCATCATGGTCCAACCATGCCGGACACCAAGCAAGCTGTCTGACCCCACCGACCAATCAGATTGCAAGAAAAGTTAGTAAACAGCGTGGGGAGGGGGGTCATTCAACGATTCATTGAATTGAAGTCAATTACTATGTTCTTTCAGAACAACAAAATGACATGTATTTCGTAGGGTAATTGCTATAACATTCGCCTAACACGTGGACATCGCAGGTTAAATCCCCAGCTAAGACATTACTTTTTTTTTTAATTTTTAAAAAATGTTTGTGTTTGTGTCCGTTCATTTCCCACAAACCTTTGAATCACCATAATAAGCACAAGACGAGTGGAAATAAGCTTGACGAATGACCTTTGTCAGGTTATGCCAATTAGTTTATGGTTGGCAAGCTAGGGTGGTGCGGGGTGGCAAGTGGCTAACCACTGTGCACAAGTTTCCAGATCAACAATGCGTCGCAGTTAAGCCCGCATCCGAGGTTCATTCGCGTTGTTGTGATTTCATTTTCATCGTGATGTAGTTTGTTTCTGTTCATCCATTCCACTTTCTTTGCCCTATGTATGAGCAAATCTGCGGCGTATGCTACGCCGCGGGCATCTAGTAGTAAATAATTGAATACACCATACCAGCCCGGAGCTTGCCTCACCGTGTCTCACGTGAAAACAATGGCAAACGCAAAGAATATTTTTAAGAGACAATACCGACAACATAAACATATAGCACATGCAATATTAACAAACATCTTTGTGAACTTTTGGTCGAACCGAGATATTTGCATTTGAAAATTTAATTTTATTAGTTAGAACCTTGTTTTTCTGCACTTCTTACAAAATTGTCTCAAGATAAGCTCCAAATTTTTTACCATGATAGATTAATATAATAACCATTACCCGCTGATTATAACTCATTTTGGTCACAAATTCAACTTATAACCTTTTTTATTCTAAGAGGACAATAGTATGTCAATATTTCAAACGACGGCCTGCGCACTGTAGAATATTTCAATATATTACTTTACAACATAAAACATATGGCATATGTCAACACGTCAAAGTATAGACTGCACACATAAGAATCGGCATCGATCAATGAGACGTAAGATGACTGGTCGTAGTTTATAAAGAAAGCCGACGCATTGTATTATTTGCCCTGTCGATGTTAATTAAGAAAATAAAAGGCGCCAAAATGAACGTTGGTGTTAGCGAACATGCCACAGCGCGAACAGTCTCGCATTTCTAAAAATATTGAACAGAAAATGGTAATTTAATTGACATAAATAATTTAAATAGATTTTTTTTGCCTTATCCAATTTTTTAAAAGAAAATATGTTAATTGAACCAAAATAACAGATTGTCCAGTTTAATATTTCCACTGTAATATAAATGTAAGCGCTTAGCATGGGTTTGTGTAACACAGCAGTGGAGAACGAATGGAACTTATTGTTAGCGCGCCCAACACCCGGACCTATTTTTTAAAGAAAAACAGTAAAGCCGCATCCGGGTAGTAATAAAATATAGATTTATATTTTGTTTAACTTTTTTTTTTTTAGCTTAGCTCAATAAATATTGTTGCTACCCCCTCCCCCATTACTCCACTACTCCACCCTATTGCTTTATTGCTCCCATTATTCAATTACTCCACCTTATGACGTCATTACTCCCCTCCCCCCAACCCAATTACTGCATTACTCCAAAAATGATTCTTCCTGTTAAAAAAAGAGCCATTCTGTGTCACATCTTAAATGTTCGTCTCTTGAAAAATCACTAATGACCTTATTATTGATTAACCATTAAATATTGTGATCCTGTTTGAGAAATCAGGGAAATGATCCTTTTATTTATTATTGGGGTCAAGAACATTCGAGATGAAATCACTGAAATGACGGTTCTAGAGATTTTGCTACGAGGTTATTTTTTAAAGATCTAGAAGAGATCGTGAAGAGAAAAAAAATTGATTGAGTTTGATTTAAGCATGTTTAAATTTGAATAATTACCAACCAACGCAGCAGAACATATTCTATTTCATTTGTTCCAAACACTATTTGCAGCCTGAGATTGTGTCAATAGGATCATATATTTTTCCAGGCAATAAATGGTATTAGATCTTTTTATATGTTCAAAACTGCTCCTTTCTCCTCACGACTCTCCCTCCACCTTGATACACCCACCTCCTTTCTACCCCCTCCACCTTGATACACCCACCTCCTTTCTACCCCCTTCACCTTGATACCCCCACCTTGATACCCCCACCTCCTGTCTACCCCCTCCACCTTGATATCCCCACCTCCTTTCTACCCCCTCC
>MUZC01002132.1:202077-213051 GCA_002072015.1 Radix auricularia
CCTTGATACCCCACCTCCTTTCTACCCCCTCCACCTTGATACCCCACCTCCTTTCTCACCACACCTTGATACACCCACCTCCTTTCTACCCCCACCTTGATACCCCTCTCTTATTTCTACATCACCACCTTCATTCTGTCTTCTCATCCCCGCTTTGATACTCTCCTCTTAGCTAACCCCACCTCTTTTCTACCACCTCTTCCCATCACTTTTCTCCTGTCACGCATTGGTAGTTTTCTTTGTCATCGTTGGATTTCCTGCTGTTAGAAATCTGTTTCCACGAGTCTATCTGTCTAAGCTCAGGTCTTCCCTACTAATGAGGTTTACACTTACTATTCTTCAAACGCAAAAGAATGTCAATGATAATACAGTCGGACCTCTCAAAGTCTAACTCAAATGGACCAGAAAAAAATTCAACGTACGGAGTTTTTGAGTTGGGAAATTGGCGTCATAGACACATATTAATCAAGGACAATGTTGATATTGTGAGGGGGTTGGGATGGGATGGGGAAACAGCCATACAAGCGAGAAATCTTGACAGGATGGAGAGGCGATGTCTAATGTTTTATATGAAAGGAAGCCGACAGCTTTGAAATACCAACACCACCGAGAAAGCCCCTCCCCCCAAAAAAAAAAAAAAACCTTGGCTCTCTCCACAGTGGGATGGGGGATAAAGATTTTTACTTTTACTAGTTTTACACAAACGCCTTGGAAAAATTCGACTTACGGAGGTTGGAAGCCAAAAATCTTTGACTTAGGGAAATTTAAAATACATTAGTCTTGTGGACTTTGACTGGGACCTAACAATTAATTCGATATAAGGAGGTAGTCGACTTGGGGAAGTTCGACTTAGCGAGGTCCGACTGTATTTTTTAAATAAAAACTTTGATCAAAAACACTTTAAAACAAGCATTTTAAATTATATATTTATTTGAAATGCCCTACGCTAAAACTAAAAATGTCAACGAAGACGAAACTTGCATGTTTTGTTTTTATTACTTTTTTGAAAATGTTTCGTGCTTATAATTTTACTTTAGGAAATGATTTAAGAATAGTCAAATTACTGTGCATGTAATGTTTAGTGAAAAGGTAAATTAAAAGTCTTTAAAAATACATTTTCTCAGTGACAGCTGTTGGTTATTCACACCCCCCCCCCAATAGGTTGCTTTATTCCCTTTTTAATATCAGAAACAACTGCTTTACGGCAGCCACCAGGAGACAGACACTTGTTGGACGCACAGTGATGACGCTAAGATGTCCATCATTCTAGTTCTAGGTAGATGTAGTAATTTCAATACTTTTTTTTAAAAAAAAACAGTGAGAAGTTATTTGAGTAATTTCAATACTTAAAAAAAAACAACTGTAAGAAGTTATTAAAAAATGAAAGAGAAATCGCCTTTCGCCAAGGAAATATTTATGAGAATCAAAATATCCATAAACAATGCACATAACCTGCGCTTTCAACAATGACGTCATTGCCTAAAACCTGGTAACTCAATACCGTACTCTTGAAAAAAAATGTCCGGCGGTGGGGACGTGCGAACTAATCGGAACAGCCAGAGTTCAAACTTGAGTTCCCGTGCTTCTTATCTAAAGACCCCCGCCACCCCCACCCCTATTCACTTTGAGAGGTAGTGAAAGCAAATACCTGCTGGCTGATCGCTGGTCGTTTTGGAGTGTCAATAGTGACGCCAAGAAAGCCATTGAGCCGGTGTGGCTGGTCCCTACAGTGCCGTTAGGCCCGGGCGGCGATTCGTTTGGCTGAAAAATTAAAGCACGCCGTCCTTTGAGCTTGCGATACCTATATCTTCGGTATCGACGAGTTTCGAACTATTAAATGACGTTGCCAGCAATATCGTGAGGATAAAGAAGTACGATACCGAATACGAGTACCACGCGAGGCGTTATATTTTTTTTAGTTGTTAAACCAATCGGATCGATATTCTAAATGTTGTTCGATCGGTTTCGATCGATAAATTTTCTATATTGTGTTCTTTGAAAAAGCTTCAGTTTCCTTAAGTTGTTCAATTGAGCCGATAGCAGTTCTTTCAGTATCCTAATTGACGGCAGTGGTGGTTGGAGATTGTTGATGTTCGTCTTTTCCAGTGCTCACGTCACTTCAGCTCGAGTAGGAAACAGAAACTTTAAGTTTTTCTACACTTGTAAGTTTTTGTCTAAATAAAGTGTTTGAATTATTTTTTTTTAAAAATCAAATATACTCTACATAATTATTATTTTATAAACATCGAATGTTCATTTTTGAATATCGGAATTGCAGTTGTTATGGGAACAATAACATTTAACGCTATTTGAATTAGTCGTTTGTATCTATCTACAGATGTCTTAACTATTTTTAACTATTCATTATAGACAAAGATCTGCAATTTTTTTAAGCATCTATAACCAAATTTTAATATCTGAACTTGTTTATAGTGTCTTAAGTATCTAAAACCAAATATCCGAATTTGTATATTTAAAAAACTAAATTTTTATTTAGTGAAGGTGGTGTTTTTCTTAATCACTTCTCCACTATCTCTCTTCCCTCTATCTCTCTCTCTCTCTCTATCTCTGATCTTTCTTTCTTTTGATATTATCTGGACTAAGGCATGTTACCTCTACAGCCCCCTCCTCCCCTCGACCAACGGCCAACCCTACGCCTGCTGATTGTATCTGGGCTAAGACATGTTATCAATCTTCGTGAGATCGAAACCCAGAGATCTGCCCAGTGAACCCTTTCCCCCGTTGTTGTGTTCAGCTGGTTATGAATATTTGATAACAAAGTGCGGCTCTCTTATCGCGCCTACGTCTCTTGGGTCCCGGTGGACCAGCAGTTTGTAACAGAATTATACATTACGTTTCAAAATAATTTCTGAACAATATAGTGGGCCTTCGCCAAGAAAATGTCAGAAAATGATAAATGGCACAGTAAAACTGTTGTATCAATGGCACTGCCCAACAATGGCAGAGTGAAACTGTTGTATCAATGGCACTGACCGACAATGGCACAGTAAAAGAAGTGTATCAATGGCACTGCCCAACAATGGCACAGTAAAACTGTTGTAAGGCACTGCCCGACAATGGCATTGCCCGACAATGGCACTGCCCGACAATGGCACTGCCCGACAATGGCACTGTCTGACAATGGCACAGTGAAACTGTTGTATGGCACTGTCTGACAATGGCACAGTGAAACTGTTGTATGGCACTGTCTGACAATGGCATAGTGAAACTGTTGTATGGCACTGCCCGACAATGGCACTGTCTGACAATGGCACAGTGAAACTGTTGTATGGCACTGTCTGACAATGGCACAGTGAAACTGTTGTATGGCACTGCCCGACAATGGCACTGCCCGACTATGGCACTGCCCGACAATGGCACTGCCCGACAATGGCACAGTGAAACTGTTATATGGCACTGTCCGACAATGGCACAGTGAAACTGTTGTATGGCACTGTCTGACAATAGCACAGTGAAACTGTTGTATGGCACTGTCTGACAATGGCACATGAAACTGTTGTATGGCACTGTCTGACAATAGCACAGTGAAACTGTTGTATGGCACTGTCTGACAATGGCACAGAAAAACTTGTATGGCACTGTCTGACAATGGCACAGTAAAACTGTTGTACTGCACTGTCTGACAATGGTACAGTAAAACTGTTGTATGGCACTGTCTGACAATGGCACAGTGAAACTGTTGTATGGCACTGTCTGACAATGGCACAGTGAAACTGTTGTATGGCACTGCCCGACAATGGCACTGCCCGACAATGGCACAGTGAAACTGTTGTATGGCACTGCCCGACAATGGCACTGCCCGACAATGGCACTGCCCGACAATGGTACAGTGAAACTGTTGTATCAATGGCACTGTCCGACAATAGCACTGTCCGACAATGGCACAGTGAAACTGTTGTATGGCACTGTCCGACAATAGCACTGCCCGACAATGGCACTGCCCGACAATGGCACAGTGAAACTGTTGAAACAATGGCACTGTCCGACAATAGCACTGTCCGACAATGGCACAGTGAAACTGTTGTATGGCACTGCCCGACAATGGCACAGTGAAACTGTTGTATCAATGGCACTGTCCGACAATAGCACTGTCCGACAATGGCACAGTGAAACTGTTGTATGGCACTGCCCGACAATGGCACTGCCCGACAATGGCACTGTCTGACAATGGCACAGTGAAACTGTTGTATGGCACTGTCCAACGGATGGTATTGGGAAAATATTGTATGGCACTACCATGGGTCATACCCACCGGGGCTTTCAGTGAGTAGTGTTAAGCTTTTATAGAAAATTAACATTAGTTAGTGGCTAAACTGGGAACATGAAAGATGACATGGTAGATGGCATGATTGTTGACATGGTTGATGGCATGGCGTAGATGACATTGGTTTTGGGCTGAGGCAGTGTAGATAAACGAATATTTTCTGATTCAATAATTTTTTTAAAAACTTGCGAAATACTTCAACATGTTTGCGTTAGAGATAATATGTAGTGGGGCTAAACTGCTTGCAAGGGGCACAACTCCTTCTACCACCCGACCCCAATGAAAACTTTCAGTGCCACAAACTTCACTCCAGGACGTCATTAAAAATCCAACACCTTCTGAGAAGTAAGAAGAATTCAGGCTATCGGAAGAAATGGTGTTTGTCTTCTTTCCCCAACAAGCCCACACAATCCATTTCCCCAGGTCAAACCAATTGATTGAGAACAGAAGACAGACTATCTGTTCACAGTGATACACAGAGACCGTCGTTGTGACGCACTACAACTGTGCTACTAAATAATAGATGACCGAGTGCCTTTAAACTGTGTTCAGAAACTAGCGCACGAAACACTTGATTCACATTGTGTTTCCAAGTACACGGTCATACTGACACAACAGTGTGTTAAAATCTAACTTTATAGGGTTTTTTGAACAATTTTTAAAATATTTTTTAATGGTCCGCCGAAGAAGGTTTTAAGCCAAAACATTACAGTCATACTGTCCTGATCTTTTTTTTTTTTAAATTTCTAATTTCCTCATGCACAATTGAGCTATAATTTTAATTCCTTCAATACCAAGATAAGTTATGTAATTATACAGCATGAAACTAGGTTGTGCCACCCACCGCACACTCATTAGAGTTACACCTAGTCAGAGGCGTCACTTGGGGTGAAGGTGGTGCATACCGCACCGGGTGACAACATTATAAGGGTTGACAACATCATAAGGGTTGACACCATCATAAGGGTTGACGCAATCATAAGGGTTGACAACATCGTAAGGGTTGACGCAATCATAAGGGTTGACAACATCGTAAGGGTTAACACCATCATAAGGGTTGACACCATCAAAAAGGCTGACATCATCATAAGGGTTGACACAATCATTAGGGTTGACACCATCATTAGTGTTGACACTATCGTAAGGGTTGACAACATCAAACGGGTTGACACCATCATAAGGGTTGACACCATCAAAAGGGTTGACACTATCATAAGGGTTGACACCATCATAAGGGTTGACACCATCATAAGGATTGACTCAATCATAAGGATTGACACCATCATAAGGGTTGACACCATCATAAGGGTTGACAACATCATAATGATTGACACAATCATAAGGATTGACACAATCATAAGGGTTGACACCATCATAAGGGTTGACACCATCATCATCATAAGGGTTGACACCATCATCATCATAAGGGTTGACACAATCATAAGGGTTGACACAATCATAAGGGCTGACGCCGAAACGTCAAATAATGTATGTTCCCGTTATTTGGCACTATGGGTTAAGTTGTGAGGGGGTGATACCTTGAGCTATAGATACCGCACCGGCTGACACCAACCCTATTGACGCCACCGCATGCAGTATATATAAAATAGTTAACATGCACTTCTTTTCAATTGTCTTTATACTTTGACTGAAGTTTCTCCTCATTTTTCCGGTCATTTGTTTTATTTTATTTCTGGAACTTTTGTAACTGTCTCTTGTCCAGTACATCTAGGAATGGTTGTAGACTCTGCGTTGATTCACACATTAGCTGAATGGTCGAACGTGTGACGAATAGCAAGTATCTCTCAGACAACAAAAGGGAAAGTCGGGTCTCTGTTGATTGCACTAGGACACCACCACAAGACCCTACAAAAGAAAACATCCAAGGACTTGCAACAAATCTACGGCAGTGAAGTTGCACTATAATCTTGTCAGGGGGGAGCACTCTTGGAATTATATCGAACGTTCGGGTTATCGGCAAGTCAAGATTTGTATACATGTCATTCTAATAATCTGACACGCCGTGATTCACCAGGCTTTGTTTGTGTATTCTTCTCGGGGCTAGAGGTCATGGGGTGCTAGAAAATGACGATACCTTTAAAAGAATGTTCTTTAGCCCAGTAGATCCAGCCATTGACTAGATCTTTAAACTCTTCGTGTACGCATGGCCATGAAACTTCACCCTACTACATGCCCTGTCTTGGCAGGAGCGTCGTTTGAGCTGGGTTTTAAGTGGACCACCCATTCCCCCACCACCCCACCCCTAAACTTAAACATTGGAACCAATATCTAGGACTTGCGAAAATAAAATCTTATACCAATAAATTAAAAAGGTTCGATCGGTAAAAAAAGAAAATACAGATCAAAGTCAGACAATTCTTATAAAGTGCTTCAAATTTATAAACCTCCACCTCCACGATTTTAGCACCAGCTGTGTATGGTTGCTAGCGAAAGTGTAAGTACAATGAATTATTGGCCAGATTGAGTCAGGTCACTGCTATTATTAGACACAACAGGTCATGACGTCATCAGCCTCATAGTCGATGTCAATAACGTAGATAACAATATAAATTTGATATTTTAAAAAAAAAATGTTCTCTAGTCGTAGCTATCACTTGTTGATTGTAGTTTGGTGTCAAATTGGAACTCTTCTGTCTCTTCCTTCATCCAAAGTTCATCAAACTTTTGTTTTAACGGATGTGATGTATGATCAGAACATGACATTTGGTTGTTTTGTGACTAGAACATGACATCTGGAATCTGGATGTTTTATGACTAGAACATGACAACTAGTTGTTTTATGACTCGTAGAACAGCACACTAGTTGTTGTATGACCAGAACATGACCTCTAGTTGTTTTACGACTAGAACGTGACACCTAGTTGTTGTATGACCTCAACATGACATTTGGTTGTTTTATGACTAGAACGTGACATATAGTTGTTGTATGACGAGAACATGACACCTAGTTGTTGTATGACCAGGAACATGACCCCTAGTCGTCTAGATGACAGAGATGACACAAAAGAATAATAATTAGCTCAGCTCTACTCAATCTATAGTTCAGATATGCACAGCTCTGCGACTATGTTGACTTTCAGTTTACAGAGTCAACAAAAAAAGTAAAAAAAAAAAAAAAAAAAAACTTCATTGAGACTGAAGATCTCAACCAGGACTTTCTAACAGACCTTAATAGACTCGTTAGTAAAGACACACGTCTGTAAAGGTAAGCACAAAGATTGTATTCAAAGCGGACATGTGCTATACGTTCAACAGGGTCACGTGTATACACGTAGAATATGTGGCTATTAAACCCGACACTAGTTACAGTGATCGATACCGTTATTAGCGGATACTTGAGTTTAGGCAACAGCAAGTTTAGAGTTTAGAGCCACTCGACTATTAATGTGAGTCAGTTTGAAGTTTAGTCTCTTGTGGACTTTTAACGGCTGTTATGAGGGAAATTCTTAGTTCTTAGTAACATTTTTAATATGCTTGCTAACTTTTTGCATTAAAAAAAAGTTTGCCCTTATTACAAGTCATACAGGTCTAGACAACTGGCCTCATATACAGTACAACTGGTCTCATACACAGTACAAATGGTCTCATACACAGTACAAATGGTCTCATGCACAGTAAAATGGTCTCATGCACAGTACAAATGGTCTCATACACAGTACAAATGGTCTCATACACAGTACAAATGGTCTCATACACAGTACAAGACAACTGGTCTCATACACATTATAAGACAACTGGTCTCATACACATTATAAGACAACTGGTCCCATACACAGTTTAACTGGTCTCATACACATTATAAGACAACTGGTCTCATACACAGTATAAGACAACTGGTCTCATACAGAACTTATTGACGTGTAATGTAATACCAGCTGTCATAGTCATTTTTACGTCTGTGGATCGAGTTTTCTTTCCACTCCATTTCCAGTTCATTAAAATTTCAACGTCCAGGGTTTCCGTTAGACAGCAACTGAAAAGTTGGACAATAGATTTAGACACCCATAAAAGCCAATTGTAAATTATGGTTATATGCGCGCTTCTTCATTCATATCTTCCAGTTTAAACCATGTTCAAGATAAGACTGTTCCTAAATGAGGCAGGCAGTCCCACATTGCGTAGGAAGGGGGCAGAAAATCCGCCTCTGGTGGAGCCTCTGTAATATTATGGGATGAGGGAGGGAAGAGCTTTTCAACAATTTAAAGGAGATAAAATCGCCAGTCTTACCCTCCCCCAGCAGCACCCTCTTAGTGATCAGTGTTATGAGGTACTCCACCCTTTAAAAATTATGGCAAGAGGCAAATTAAAAAAAAACTTTAAAAAACAAGTTTTTGACTATAAATCCTTTATATACGAGACATAGCTAAAAGAATGTTCATTATAATACGCAGCTCAAGACAATCCTAAAATACAAAAATTTAGTTATGTCTCGTAAAACATGTTGAATATATAATGCTCACCGATCGGGAATATATTTATAGAAAATATTGTCCATATAATACGCACCTTATTGCGTGACAGGAAGGTTTACGCAATGGGCAGCCATATAGACATACAACAAGCAGCAATATAGATATACACCATGCAGCAATATACACCCACACCAAGCAGCAATAATAACACACACCATGCAGCTATATAGATATACACCATGCAGCAATCTAGACATACACCTTACAGCAATCTATATATACACCTTACATCAATCTAGACATACACCTTACAGCAATCTAGACACACACCTTACAGCAATCTAGACATACACCTTACAGCAATCTAGACATACACCTTACAGCAGGGGCGTCGCTAGGGTTGGTGTCACCGGGGGCGGAAGCTCATGGTGTCACCCCTTCACGACTAAAGGGGGCGTCCATAAATGACGTCACACGAGGTTGCCGACCCCCCCTCCCCCGTGTCATACTTTGTCACAAAAACTTAGACCCTCAGCCCCTTTTTTTCCCCGATATGACGTCACAAAGCTTAGAATACCCCCAAGCCGTATTTTCTAAATAAAAATTATCAAGTGGCAAGTTATTTTTTTTCATTTAACTATGTATTTAGTGTAAGACTGTACTCTAATATCATAAAACGCGTGAAACCATTGAAAACGTCATTATATAAATAGTATACAATCAAATATTTAAGTGGAACTTTATTTAAAGTTGCACGTTTTTGATGTAACGTTACATTTTTAAACACACCCCTCCCTCTTGTCACACATAGTCACAGATGAAGGACACCCTCCCCCTAGGCACGTGACGTCATTTATGCATGGCCCCAAATCCCTAGAACTCATCCAGTCTTCCAGTGGCAAATAAAGGAACATACATAATTTTAAATTTTTGTCACCTTGTAACACTGTAAATCAGCGCTTTCTTTTCTTCAAGGGAGGTATTTTTATTTCTTTACCGCATGAAAAAAAAAGTTTGTATAACAGATAAACCGCTAAGTGGGGATCAATGTTCCCTCTAAGGTTTGCCGGTTGTTGTGCTAAATATTTAAAAAAACAACAACACATGTTCAAAGTTTAACAGAGTACCATTTTTTGTGTTCAAATTTTTGACATCTCACAAAAATACATGCACCAATTGGACCGATGTCCATTAAGTGACACATTTCTTTATCAAAATAATATATTAGATTATATTAAAATAGACAAGAATTATAAATCTGTTCATCTGTTCAACGGTATTTATCATGCATAAATCAACGAAATGCCAACATACCCATAAGCCGCTAATCTATTCTGGGGCGATCTGGCGTCTGTCTTTCAACGAGATCCATATTTTATAGACTTCGTCAAGGTTGATCCGATGTCCATCATTCTGACAAGATTTAATCCTCATAAGCAACTCTAAATGTAACTCTTCCAACCTATTTCTATATTTTACTTTTATAGAATTCATTAGGCTAAATCCACATTCGCAACCAGTGCTCGATGCAAGAGATGTGTCACAAGTATCCAACAGAATGACAAAGTCGCTGAACTATTCTTCAGTCATGGCAAACTGAATGATGAATCACCTTGTCGAAAGTCTGCATCAACCCAAATTTTAATTTTTTCCGCTAGCATTAATCATAAATTTAAATTGCGATACTGATCCATAAGTTTCTGCAAAATGTCTTCATAGCTTTTAAACAATGCTTTTTATTTAGAAACTAGGGCACCAAGTTCTTCTTGTCAGAAATTAAAATTTGACGTGTCGACTAACGCTTACAACAATATACGCCATAGCATCAAGTCGATTTCAAGAAAACGATAGTCCACGTGCCAACTCAGACATTCAACGAATTTGAGAATGGGACTATGTTTTCACCCTTACAGCCTGAAAACATTTTAGCGACCTCTACAGACCAATGAAAATTGTCACCAAGGTGCTCATGGCCTCTTAGGTTATTGATCCTTCATTATACAAACTGGTATGCCTCCATGGTCGTTAGATTTTTTCCTTTGTAACAGCCTGCTTAATTTGGCAAATTATCCAACTACTTCATGAATGACACTACGAAAAAATATTTATTGACCATGACTATGGGTCATTATACAAACGGACCAGCTCTTCACAGTATTCAGTCTGTACTTGTATGTTTCTCAACAATTTGAGCAACAATGCGTGTAAAGCAAAGTGCCGTGAAAGCCATCTGATTTCCGTGTCGTCTAAAAAAAA
>MUZC01002132.1:219791-231331 GCA_002072015.1 Radix auricularia
TATTTTTTTTTTTAAAATTTGGTCATTCTTTTGGGGGCCTCCATAAGTGGGACCCCGAGGGGACTTTCGAATTCGGACCCCCGCTCCTCCGGCCTCCTCCTACCCTAACTACGCCACTTATTGTTTACGTTTGTCTTATTTTTTTATTTATTTTTTATCTCACCAATTGTAATTAATTTTATTCTTTGATATTTATATTATTAAAGTAATGTAGAATTATATCTAAAATTAAATTTTGAGAACAATCATTGAAAATGAAAATACTGGTCTAGTAATGTATTGAACGCGGACGGTCGAGCCGAGGCAGAAGAGAGTCACGTGTTCTAGCCACACAATCCGTTGCTCGTCAGTGGTGGCTCAATGAAACTTGTGAACGCTACATCACTTGCCCCATAGGTGGTCATTGTCTAAAAGGGGTTATTATTATTATTATATTGAACAGAGTGTTATGTATCTTATTACAAACAAAACGACGGAACTTTCAACAGATAAGCGTGTCCCACGTCAATTTTAAATGTGTTCACAACACCATGTAAAACTAACAACTTGTTCATTAGTTCCGGAGTGTATGCTTCGGTCGAATCGATTTTAATTAAATAAGCCGTTCTTATCTTATCTATGTTTAATCTCTATTTAATCCCATTTTTTGTATTTGCATTTCCTCTGTCTTATCTAAATCTATTCAACAAATTTTTATAATTTGCTTAGAACATTTTGATAAAGTAATAAGAATTTTAAATTTATTTACATGTTTCGTCAATAATTTTATCCTATTATACACATTTAAAGTCCAAACTCCTACACACTTGTTTTTCAAATAGTCTAATTCTAGGGACAATGCTATCTCTGAGTCTGAGTGATAAAAAAATCGAATCATTTAAATCTATTTCCGTGCAGCCGTCTATTGTCATCTATCCCGGTCTCACTGGGTCACTTTGACTTTTTGTGTCGTCAATCGATTCTTATAAAAGTTTGTACACAGTCGATGCAAGTGATTCGTGATGATTTCAAATGATAAGGGGAGATTATACGTGATGCCTCCAAGAGATCAGGGGAGATTATACGTGATGCTGTGACAAACTCTATTTGAGGAATATAGGATGTTTTCATAGAACAGAAAAACGGTTATTGAAGTTATAATAAATGTGCAAATAAACTAACAACAATCACAAAATAGTAGTACATGTATTTAGGTTCATTTAAACATGAAAATGGCTAAAAATAGCTCATATTTTGCGAGACCTAATTTGTTTTGCAGTTTTAAAACTAATTTAAACATAATAATAAATGTTAAAGACAATGCAAACGTATCTCTGTTGATAGTTGACGTTTGTTTTATGCCATAATTTTGTAATTCGACTGTATTGATATAAATGCCAGCCATATCACGTGATTTTGTGTCACAGTCACAACCTAAAGAGCGATAAGGCGAGATATAGCGAGATGGGGCTAGTTCCTAATACAACTTGATCGACACGCTTCACTGACTCTGGTGTGGCTCGCTATAGTTGGGGCCCTATGGCGGCTATTTTCACGGGCATCGGTCATCTTAATACATCTCTTGGCCTGGGGACTATTTCATCATTCCCATCTCTCTGGGCTTCGGTCATATGGTATCATGGACGTCTGTGGCCGGGGACAACTGTTCATCAGAAGGGACTCGATATCTGCTAGGCTTTGGTTGAACTCTGCAACAACCTTCTGGCTATTTTGTGGTCGGATGTTGAACTCTGCAACAACCGTCTGGCTATTTTGTGGTCGGATGTTGAACTCTGCAACAACTGTCTGGCTATTTTGTGGTCGGATGTTGAACTCTGCAACAACCGTCTGGCTATTTTGTGGTCGGATGTTGAAATCTTGAAGCAGTAACTTCTGAGAGATATATACTCATTATTTATGTTAACCAAAGAGAAAAGGGCATGTTGAAGAATGTAGAAATAAGATCGTTCCAAAAAAAGTATCTGTAATATTCAATATACAACGAAACAAAATAACGCCATGCATAAAATTATCTTCTGGTTTATAAAGATTACAGGGTTATAAATTATAGTTCCGTGATAACAGTAACGCAAACTGAGAAGTCCTTAAACGGTTTTTAAGAACGATAAGCTAAACATCACAAGATGACAGAACTAATATCTGACGAAGTCTATATATTAAATGTGTAATAATGAATTTTTATCATTGATATTGAAAAGGTTGTTAAACCAATTTACTTACATAAATGTGTGGTTGATCCCAGATGAACACAACAAATTTAAAATATTTGTTTACATCCCTCTCAATATTCCAATGATGACTATATATGACTGTATATCCCAGTTGCTGCCAAAGAAAATCAGCAAGTTAAAGAACCTGGAAACCCTCCTTCTGTTCATCAACCAACTGACCAAGTTGCCGGACACAATCGTTCAGATGACCGAGCTGCGATGCCTGTGGCTGGGCAACAATCAAATCAAGGCGCTGCCCAAAGGATTTGGTTATCTCACGAAGCTGGATTGGAAAGACAGGTTGGTGGATAGCTGCACAAATCTTTCAAAACTATATTTCATTTAACAAAACAAAAATTGTAAAGCTCTTGACTTTTCACAGTTTTAGTTTCTCATAGTTTAAGTTTGCTGGTATAAACTACCGATAACTCTAATAACATTTCGACACTAGGCAAGGAACGTATTATCGTATTATTCGTTGACTTCTTTCACTGTTTTATTGTGATGGGTAAATCTATTCATTGACCTCCTGCAAAGTGCTTATTTTAAGATTGACGATCTGTTCTTGTTGACAGGTATACGTCATCAACCCTAGACGGCAACCCTCTGGTCAACCCGCCGTTTGAGATCTGCCGCCAGGGACCTGAGGCCATAGAACGGTACCAGGGCGTGGGGCCTAACATCGATGCCGAGAAGGAGGCGGAAAAAGAGGATAAGAGCCGAGGAAAGGGGAGGAACAGGGCGCCATCAGACGCTGCCAGGAGTCTGCAGGGCTCCGAGGGCGAGAGAAGCAGGGGCTCTATAGACGCCACAGCTTACCGCAGGGGCAGGGCGCCTTCTGACGCCAGCAAGTCATTGTCGCCGCTCGAAACCAAAATCGAAAAGGTTCCAAAATTAGCAGCAGATAAAGACAAGGGACAGAACTTTTTACCCAACATTGCTGGGATGGATCGGAGACGATCTTCCACTAAAACTAGCGGCGGGAATGAGAGCACGACTCGAAATGGACAAGCCACAGCACCCTCTAGGAAATGATTGGTTAACTCTTGCTCTGCTGCACAGAAAGACATTCATTTTCTCATCTCATTAGCCAGACCATTTTCAATCAAAATGTTTAGGTTAGGAGTCGGAAGAGACGGGAGAGCCAAAAGTTACAATTTACAAATTTCCCAGTTTTTAAAGAGCCATTTTTAAATGACTTCACATCGAAAGAGCCACATTTGGCTCGCGAGCCGCAGGTTGCCGACCCCTGATTTAGGCCAACCTTCCTGACCCCGCCTATTTAAAGGGATTCCATCCAACTGCAAGTAACCCATCAATGGAATCGTCTTGCCATTGACACAAACTCACCAGCTATTTGCATACACAAACAATATACATCTTAAACGACACTACTAGGTTTTTATAACTCCACTCGAATAATGCTACTATATTTTTTTTTAAAATCTTCAATTTCTTTCCTTTCCGGTCGTCACTTTCATATTGTCACCAATTTCAAAAAATATGAAACAAAATTGTACTTACGATGAACTAGAGAACTTAAACGCGTACTGTTTTCAATGGCAATGAGAACATACGTGTCTAGAAATGTCAAGTCATGTTACCTTATTGTAAATGAAGACATTCTGACCAAGAAAAAAAGTTTTGGGGTAAAAGAATTGTTGAAGACTCAATTTGGGTGGAGGATAATTTTGACATAATTCAGATGACCTACATTTTGGTAGACACTGAAACTAAAGCTTTTTATTGTAATATTGCTAGGGTACTGAAAATACAGACCTGACATATTATGTTATATTATTTGCCAAAAAAATTTTTTTATTATTATATTTAACATACTAAAAATCGTCTTTGCTGTGACACAAAACAGATGTCAGAATAATAAATCTGTAGTGACAAGTTCTTCATTAAACACATGCATGTTTGCCAATGTCAAATTATTCAAATAAAATGTTTTAAAAACTATTAGAAATTATTTTCATTGTAAAAATGTATTATTGTATTTTTTTCACATTTCTTTCTTTCTAAACGCCTGCACAAACAAAGTACAGTACTTAAAAATTGACCATCGCAAATGTTTATGATATTCAACTTTTATTTACATATCTTACCTGTAAAATATTATCAAAATATTGAAATGCATATTATTTATTAAATCCCTTTTGTTGTTACATACTTTATGTCTGTAATCAAATCATTAAACAATTCATTTACTCTAAACTCTCATTCAACTTGGATTAATAGTTGGTCTAATATAAAGATGTTGACTGTTTTTTATTGATAAACAGGAGGCGGTACAGCAGACGTTCACCAAAAACATGTTTTGAAATAGACAAAACAAATTTAATTTTTTGGTTTGCTTGTAAATTTTCGTGACATACATGGCAATGTTTAGTTTTTAAAAAAAACTTTTTAAAAATTCTGGTTAAAGTTACTCTATCATGGAAAACAACTTGTAAATATTAAAAGAAGTATTGATCTTATCCTTACCGTTTCCTTAATGAAGCAGATACATTTAAGAAAAAGATAAGTTTAGCATTGTAATAAAGGGGTGGGGGGTTAAAATTATACAAAATTATGCAACGGAAAACAAGTAAAAAGATGTCCGTCAGTGCTAACCTTCTTCTCAAAATTAACCTTTTAAACGTTAGTTCTAAAAAATCAATCAACCCCCCCCCCCACGCGCACGCACGCACACACACACATGCACACACACACACAAAACTAGAAATCTATAAGCTGTTTTTATTTTCTATACATTTAAATAGGAGTCTGTGTTTTGATTTTTAGCGCATTTTCGAGAAGTCGAATGCGCTATTGCACCCGTTTTGTCCGTCCGTCCGTCATCACCCTTGATCTCAGCATCCATAAGTCCTAGACCCATGAGGTATATATGTTTTTTGTATGTCCTGACCTGGCATTTGTGCATCAACACTCAGTTACTCGATCCGTTAAAAAAAAACCGTTAAAACTACCAAAAAATATTTCGAATCGAGAGGTAACACTAGCGCAGGGAACGGCCGCCATTGCCGGAAGTCGAATGCATAGTTTTTCAAGCATTGAAGAGTGGTGTGAAAGCGTGCAAAAGAATTAGTTTTTTTTTTTAAGTTGACGTCATTAGAATATGTGTAAAAGTTTAGAGAGTTTTACATCATCATTTGTGGTGACTTATAGTTAGATTAAAGAGAAAACAATTTTTTTTAAAATGTAAAGAAATGACTTTTAAATAAAAAAAAATGTCAGGTATATTCATTACACAAGAAAATTCATAAAAATATGTCTAAAATCTAAACACAATTACTGATAACTACATAATGCTGATATCTAACATAAGTACTGATACATAATAATTAATACGAAAATGCGCTAACACGTCCTGAATTCCAATAGGGACCAGGCTTAACATGATTTTTTTTTTTGTCTTACAATATAGATCTAGATCTAGAGATTATTTGATTATTTGTGCTGCATACATTTGTGTATGGATAACAATAAAGAGTTGAGCCAGCAGTGTAGAAGGGTGAGGGCGTAAGTGTTGCAGAGGTGTAGCCAGAGGCGTAACTGGGTTTTTGACGCCTTGGCTAATTTATTTTAAGCACCCTTTATTTAAATATAAATTTAAACATTAGAGATTTAGCTGCACCCTTTTTGAACTGGCGCAGGCTGGCACCCTTGGCAACTGCCCCAATGCCAGGGCGTTGTGACGCCACTGCGTGTAGCTACGATATTTATGCGCACGAGAAAAAAATTAGACAACTGGTGCCCCTCCTTCCGTCGTTTGATATCATTTATATATTTTAAAAAGCAAATATTTTGTCTATATGCCTAACTAAATCTCTGTACTTGACTGGTTTACGCATATCACAACAGATTTATCATTCTTGATTTGACAGTGACCAACTGGTCAATGGCGTATCAAAATTTTTTTGTTTCATATTTCAAATGTTTGAACTTCAAAACTAAAAAGATCAAGATCACTGAGACGACCATGTTTCAAGAGAGACCCTAAATACTTTTTTTTTAATTGATAAAAAAGTTTTCTTCTATTGACACAGCCAACATAAATAAATTTAGTATTATTGAGTTAGAAATAATTACACTTTCAGGTGAGTCAAGTTTAAATGCAAAATCAACTAAACAAATTTTTTAAAAAGAAAAACAATTTTTAACAATTTACTGTTCCTAGTAGAGTCAACAAAATACAAAATACACAAATTAATTGTGCAAGAAGACAATAATACTACTGTAGTATTAGTTTATAAATAAAGGTCAAATTTATTGACTTCTTGCACAATTAGTTTGTGTATTTTGTATTTTATTTAAAAGCTTTATGTGGTAACATTCTGTATGATATATAGAGTCAACATTGGGGTTTATGGGGTGCCTAATGAGGGGTAGTACCTCCGGTGGGGGGACACTTCGTACTCTCTAGGGGGTAGTTCACCCACCCTTGGTCCCCACTTGACACTCAGCTCTCATCAGTGGCTCCTAGTAACTGTAGCGTGCGCAGTGGCCACACCCCGGGCAACAGCTTCGACTGGCTGGCTAAACCTGGTGAGGGTAGCCGACGAGTCTCAAACCCTCGGTGATCTAGGTATGTCTACCTTTGCACGTGAAGACTGGACTCGATAGACGAAGAAACCACTAGATGGTTAACGGTCAAGAAGGCGAGTCTCAGCAAAGTGTGGTAGAACGCTAAGGGCATGACAAGACACACAGGACATCATGGCCATCCACTGCACCCGTCTCCATCACCAGCCGTCTCGATTCTGTCTTGCCACTGGATCATGATGGTTTCGGGCGAGAGAGTGAGATCGACGAAATGCGCAACTCTTTCTCACTCAAATCCAAGTCATCGCGCAAGTCACTTTTGTCATCCACCCCATCCCATCACTCACCACCAAGTCCTGTGGCGACAGGCAAGCGACGAAGCCGCAGGTGTGGGTACAGTGGGAGTCGTAGCCGCAACCCTGCACACAGGTGGCCCAGGGCATTGGCTCTTTCTTCACCGACACGGAGCAGAGGTGGAGTGCGGCAGCCCCCTGGGGTACTGAGCAGCCTTCTTCAGGAATGCACTGCTCACCTCCATGGCATGAGGTAGGGGCTAGAAAAGGTGCCCTAAACATTGCCTGCTCCAGCCTTCCCTAGCCAGCTTACCGCGGCTGGCGGGGACCCTATATCAGCTGTCGAAACACAAAGAAAATGCGGATAGGTCCTCTCACATTGAGGGCATGGAATGTGCGCACCCTCCTGGACAGAGACGATGCACATAGACCTCAGAGGAGAGCAGCCTTGATTGATAAAGAACTCGCCAGATATAATATCGACGTCGCAGCCCTGAGCGAGACAAGGCTCGCTGGTGAAGGAGAGCTCTATGAAAGAGGCTCCGGCTACACATACTTCTGGAGCGGCAGACCCAGCGAGGAGGGGCGTGAAGCAAGAGTTGGCTTTGCGGTGAGGACAACCCTTCTCGGAAAACTGGCTGGTCTACTCAAAGGAATGAATGACAGGCTCATGACCATGAAACTCCCACTGAGGGCTGGTAAGAAGCATCTCACCATCATCAGTGCCTACGCCCCAACCATGACCAACCCAGATGAAGTCAAGGCAAAGTTTTACGAAGAACTTCACACACTCATTGCCAACTCATCTTGCTAGGTGACTTCAACGCATGAGTCGGCAAGGGTAATTGTGCCTGAGAAGGAGTACTTGGACACCATGGAGTGGGCCAATGTGCCAGCAATGGTCTTCTTTTGATCCAGACTTGTGCTGAACATGAACTGCTAATCATCAACACCATCTTCCGCCTCCCTACCAGTAATCGGTCGTCTTGGATGCACCCCCGCCCGAAGCACTAAAATCTTATTGACTATGTCATTGTTAGGAATAGGAAGAGACAGGATGAAAGAGTGACCAAGTCCATGTGCGGTGCTGAATACTGGACAGACCACCACCTCATCAACTCCAACCTTAACATTCATATTCAGCCTAAAAGGCGACTGCAAGGTAGTAAGGCCCCCAAACTGCTAAATGTTGGCAAGCTCAAGACCACTAGCGGCAAACAGTCATTCGTGAATGCTCTGGAGGAGCGCTTAAAATCCACCTCTCTGGAAAACCAGAACGTGAAGGCAGATTGAGCATCGCTAAGAGAGCTGATTTACACCACAGCTACAGAGACCCTGGGGCCCAAGACCAGAAAAATAAGGACTGGTTTGATTAGAATTGCAAAGTCTTCAAGCAGTTACTGGATGAGAAACACCACCTTCACCAAGCTTACCTTAATAACCCCAATTCCACTTCAAGGAGAGAAGCGCAAGAGAAATGTCAGGAGCAGAACTCTGACCTTTTCTCCGCCTATGTTGACTTAACCAAGGCTTTCGACACGGTTGGCAGAAAGGGTCTGTGGAAGATCATGGCCAAGTACGGTTGCCCACGAAAATTCATTGCCTTGGTGCAACAATTCCACGAAGGCATGCAGGCCAGAGTCCAGGACAGAGGAGAGTCATCTGACCTTTTCCCAGTCACAAACGGTGTCAAGCAGGGATGCGTCCTGGCATTAACACTGTTTAGCCTGTTACAGACACTCCTTGTCTTGTCTAATCTATACAGTTTGCCTCATAGCCGTGGCCTGTGATCGCTGCGACACTTACCAACAGACCGGCATGGTCTGTGGACACAATAATATTGTATATAGAAGGAGCGTCTGTATAGTTAAGGCATATGACAGACGCTCCTTCTATACAGAAGATTATTGCGTCCTACGTTATGGTAAAAAGTATTGGCAGGTGACGCAGCGTTTTCAGGCCATGGCTATGAATGACCACGCAATTTCCCAACATTCTTTGCTCCCCAAACTTATGTCAGGTATCCATTAGGATCTGGGCGGACTCAAGGACACCTATGGCCCCGGGAAGAAAGTCCTGCCTTCACGGAGATTCGAACCTGTGACCCTCGGTTCGCCAGTAGAGCTATTTCTTTACAGAAGATTTTTGCGTCTTACGCGTATCCATGGTTTTTGTCAAGCATTATATTTTCATTAGAGTTTTAAATGTTAATAGTGATAGCGTGTTGTTTTTCCTGGTTTGACCAGGGAAAAAATTCCACACCCAAATTCCAGAAGGGAAGAACAATGATTTGTATGTGTTTGCTCTTGCATATGAAAATAGAAAAGTGTTTTTATCCCTATGCCTATCTGAGGATTGAATTATATTATATTCGTGTTATATTTCCAAGTTATAAATAAATGCTTTTAATATACTCTTCAAGGGGCGCGGCGGTCTAGCGGTAGCGCACTGGCAAGGCCCCCGGGGCATTGTGCTAGCCACACAATCCGTTGCTTGTTAGTGTTGGCTCAATGAAATATGTGAACGCTACTTCAATTCCCCATAGGCCGCCATGGTCTAAAAGTGGTTATCTATAATTTTCGACTAGTGATGAATCTTGCAGCTCTTCTTTTTATTGTTCTAGTTTATTTTTTCTTTGGTGGATGGGTATCCTAAAAAAGATGCATATTATAATACATGTCTGCCCAAAGTCAGGTGCGGGACAGTGGCGTAGCTAAGGGAGGGGTTCCAAATTCGAAAGTTCGCCTCCACTTGAGGGGGGCCCCCAATGGAGTGTATATTATCTCAAGTCATGATGTAATATGACGTATATCAAAATGCAGCCCCCCCCCCAAAGAGGCCAAGCCCCCGGGCCCAAAAATCCATAGCTGCGCCCAGTGGCGTAGCTAGGGGGGCGGAGGGGGCGGTCCGCCCCGGGTGGCACTGATCTAAAGGGCGGCATTTAGGGGCATTTATTTGAAAATTGGAGCCATTTCCGACAAGCGCCCTTTTTCTTTTGAAGGGGGGGGGGGAACCAAGGTGAAACAAAAATACTCTTAATTTTTTAACGGATTCACGCAACATTTGTTTGATTACATAGTGGTTGTTATAACTAACGCAAACCCGTTCAAAAATTAAAAATCGCTCCAAAAAAAAAAAAGGAATTGATTTGTTTGTAAATTTAAGCGGTATGCGTTACAAATGTCGCTATTATAAGAAAACTGCTCAAAAAAAAAACAAAAAAAAAAAACAAAAAAAACACATCGCCACTGCGCCGAAAAATATGTACTATTAATATCACGACAACAGTTTTTGCGTGGAATTTCGACATGCGCAGAATGATGCACTAACAAGTACCTACGTGACATGGTGCTTCAAATATCGTGTTTAACTTGCAAGTAGTAATTTACATTACTGTTTCAGTTTTAGAAAACTTTTTTAAGGTAACTTACTAAAAATTTAATGTATTTTGTTTTTATTGCATTAAAGTAGCACAAATAATTTGTGTTTTTCATTAAAATATTTTATTNTCTGAATTAGTAACTAGTAAAATGAGATCAGATGCTGGAACTTTACTCAGTTCATTGCAATATTTTTCTTTTCTATAGTATCTCAATTTTTGGGAACCCGTTTTCTTTAAAATAAATAGTAACAACCCATTTCATGGAACAAAGTTTTGTGCTAATACAGAGCGCTGTTATAGATTCTAGAGAGTTGGATATCAACTGGACGCCGTGATGGAAGGAGATTAAGTTTGAGGGGAGAAAATTCAGGAGACGAGGTTCTATCTTTAGAGGAAGTCGTACAACGAGAAATGTTTTTATCCATAGATGTAATTATAAAAGAAAGTAATAGAACCCACTGATGAGTTGCATGTCATTGCAAAAAAATATTTGTGCATAATACTATGTAATCTACGAATTGAAAATCTTTACCATCAAATAAATTTCTTTATTACCATTGACAAAGAACAGTTCAAATTGAACGAAAAAGGTTCCAGGTTTTTATGGCTGTACACAGGGCCAGTCTTTGAAATTGTGGGGCCTTATGCAGCTTAGTATCCGAACATTGATGCGCGGGGCCCAGTTTGGGTAGGGATGAGGGTAATAAGTGAAAATTAAAATAAGTGGTGGTCGAGAGGTAGCGCTCTCGACTGTCATACTGATGGTCACGAGTTCGAATCCACACGAAAGTGAGGATTTGTTCTCGGGACCTGAGGAGTCCCCGAGTCACCCAGCTCCGAATGGGTACCTAACTAGACAATAGTTAGGCGGCTGGGGTAATGCGTGGAACCCCTATAGCCGTGGCCTGTGACCGCTGCATCACTTGCCAACAGATCATCTCTCATGGTCTGTGGACGCAATTATCTTCTGCATAGAAGGAGCGTCTGTATATCTAAGATATAAGATAAGAACCCACTGCGGCCGCATAGGTGGCAGTGGCTTAAGACCAGCCCTGGCTTTACCTACACTACAAGAAGAGGCATTATGTTAGAAAAACAGGGGGG
>MUZC01002132.1:236202-263027 GCA_002072015.1 Radix auricularia
CCCCCCCAAAAAAAAAAATTTAAAAAATAAATAAAATAATAATAAAAATGGCGAAGACGCTTCGGGATTGATTAACTGTGCTGCACTGCACTTGTATTTATTGTGACAGCTGAGACTAAGCCGACCGCTAATTGTTTCAGAAAAATACAGAGCGCTTCCGGATGATACTTCTAAATAAAAATTCATTTTAAAATTTAAGTGCTCATCTTAGATTTTTTAAAGGATTTTTTGGAGTATAGATGTAGCAAGAGTGCTGTAACTACACTATTTACACAATTTGTGTATGCTTTTTTAAAAATAGGGATCTCCAAACAGTGGAAAATTAATTGAAAACTTTTAAAATTTCATTACTTAACTTTGTCCTTTCTTATTTCTGCATAGTTAAAAATATTTGTATAAATTAATCAGTTCTCACAATTAATCTATATGTATTAGTCTCTTCATGGTTTAACCATGCCGGACAATGAGCTGGCTTCCTGCCCCACCGACCAATCAGCTTGCAAGAAAATTTAGTGCAGGGATGGGGGGTCATCGAGACCAAGCCAACAATACGTTCCATTGAGGTCAATTACTTTGTTCTTTTAGAACAACAGAATAGCATGTATTTCATATTGTAGTGGTTATTACATTCGCCTAACATGTGGAAGGTCATAGGTTCAAGCCCCAACTAAGACATTACTTTTTTAATTTTTAAAAATGTTTGTGCCCGTTCATTTCCCACTTTCTTCGCAACACAGCTGTAAACTTTGTTTCTCCACATTGGCACAATAACTTCGTGTTCTCCGTTGTGCTCAGTGACAGAAAAGTAGTCACACACTTTCCTCAACAATTAATTGCATAAAATGTCACAGTCACTAAATCATTAGCAGTGTATGCCACGGGATGGCTATTAGCTTATGTTTGGCGAACTGGGGTGTTGCAGGGGGGGGGTGACAAGTAGCTAACCGCAGAGCACATGTTTCCAGAACAACAATGCGTTGGCAGGTATCCACGCCCCAAGGTTCATTTGCTTTGTTCTTTTTTCTTCGTGATGTAGTTTGTGTCTTTTCACCCCCTCCTTTCTTTGCAATATTTATGAGCAACTCTGTGGCGTATGCTACGCAGCAGACATATAGTTTTTTTTCATTCACCTTATCACTGATTAGTCTTAAAATATTAGAGTAATTACTATTATATCCAAAAAAATGTTAGCAACTAAAATAATTTTAAAATATAATGTCTCAAAATTCTCAAATGAATTTTAATTTTGAAAATGTGGAATTATTTTGTAAGCAAGTAAATTTCTTTATTTCAGCGCCAGTTAAAGAGGATAAAACAATGTTTTCTGCATTTTTGGAAAAAGAGCAGCAGCAAAGTGAAAAAATTGCAGCAAACAATCGGCAAACTAATGGACCAAGTTCCTCTAATAACATTAAGAAGCCTGTTGTACCAAAGAAGAAAAAGCCAGAGCAAGATAACAAAAAACATGATAAGTTGATACCACTTGATACAGCTTTCTCGCAGGTACTAAATTCTAAAAATATTAGCAAATGATTATTATTGTATATATATATAGAGAAGGGTTTTTGTAAGATAAATGAATACTGTTTCATTATTATAGCAGAAATAATTAAATACAATTTCTTTTATTACACATTTTAAAACTTTTAAAAATAAATCTACTCTTTGATTACTTAAAAAACTGTAATTTATAATGTTTAAAGTTTACATAAGGGTAATTTAGAAAAACTAAACATTTTTTGTTTTCTTAAAACTCTCTACAGGTTGACCACAAAGAACTAGAAAACATCCTTGGCATGTCTAAAGCAAGGTTTCCAGAGAATCAAGATATATGGCTGAAAGATTTGGCATCTTGGCTTAATGTGAAGCTAGAAAAAGTCAAAGACTCTGATAATTCCTTCACCTTCAAAGGAAAACCATCTGGTAAGTAGTTAGAGATCTCAACTGCAATTTCAACAAAAGGAAAATAATTTTTTCCTTTTTTTTTTTGTGTGTGTGTGTTGTCATTAGATTATTTTACTCATTTTTTTTTCTAGGCTATCCATTTGAAGCACTTCCTCAAGGTTCCCAGAAAGTTTTAAACTCTGTTGTCAAAAAGTTCTCCAACCAGTCACTGGATAACCTCTTTGACTATTGTATTCAGATGATGCTTGATCAGTCAAAAGGTACAAAAGATTGATTTGTACGTCTATGTATTTGTTAAAATTATCTAGGAAATATTCTTAAACTATGTTAAGCAGTAATTATTAAAAATTAAAATAACCAATTAAGTGTATAATTTTTTTAAAATTCAGATTTGTCTACAATGGGCTTTCGAATTTTTCTACAACTTTTGGCTCATCACAAACCAGAAATAGTTTTGGGAAAGATTCCTCAGGTAAGCTATGAAATAGTTATCAAAGACATAAAATTCAAGGTATCATGTGGGTAAAAGTAACATTGCAATGACAATGAATTTGAGATTATTTAAAAACCACAATTCCCACTTGTTCATTTCTTTGAGATTAAATAAAAACCACTATTCGTACTCATTCATTTCTTTGATGGAAATTTAAATGTTTTTAACTATCAATTACATAAACTAAATTAAGTTGAGAGACTTGACAAAAGTTTGCAGTAATGAACCTGCCAACTGAGGGCAGGGGGGTTAGCACTATTTGGGAGTTTTACAAAGATTAAGTGGTTACTTTAATGCATGGAAATTAAAATTTATTTTTTATTGATAACTTGTTAGTTGTTAAAATAAAATACGTTTAAAATATCAGTTTAAGTGCGTGTGAAAATTTAGAAAGAAGAAATTCAAACAAAATAGTTAATAACTTTTTAAACTTGCCATTTCTAGGTCATTTGTTAAAATGATAATATATATCAATTTTAATTTTTTATAATAATTCAGAGTATTCAAAATTAAATTTCATAATAAATATAGCAGATTGCCATTAATTTTTGGTGGGTACTATGGGTGAAGACAGTCTAGTGTTGTCAAGATTTAATTATCAGAGTTATTTTAATAATGAAGTGGAATTTAAGAAGTATGATGCATTAAAATGAGTTTTATAATATTTTCCATACAAATATTTAAAATAAACCAAAAAAATGAGTAAACTTTGGTTTATTGCTAATGGGAACTAAATAATTTCCTTACGATAGAATTGTTCATGACCTTGTAAATTTTCATTTTAATCCTAGTATCTGGAACTGCTCAAGACTCACCAAAATAGGCCATCTCATTGCTTATCAATCTTGTGGGCTGTTGGTCAGTGTGGAATCAAAAACTTCAAAAGTGGACTTAAAGGTACTGATTATATTTTCAAAAATTCTTTTAAAGAACTAAATCAAATCCAGCATGGCCCTTGAAACTTATTCATTGCACTGTTAGGCTACAGGGAGAAAGAAATTACACTAAATGCATCCTACATCTCAGAGATTTAAAATGTTCCTGTAATAGTTCATTGTGTCATACGGGTAAAGATGGGCTGAAGTTACAATAACTTAATTACTGTTATTCTTGACAAGGTAACAATTTGAAGAGAGACTTAGTATCGGAGCGCCGAGGGCTAATCCTTCAATTTATTCAAATTTAGTATTTTCCTACCTTTTGAATTTTGTTATATCCAATTGTCAAGGGCACCAAAAATAAATTATACAAGGGTGCGGAAAACCCAGTTATGCTTCTGAATTTGAATGTAATTAGATTCAGACATTCTTAACAACACATAATCACATGAATAATAATAATAAATTGATAATTTATATAGCGCTGTATCCCAGCTAGGAGCCGGGCTCACAGCGCTTTACATGGAGATAATAACACATATATTAATTAAATAAACATTCATATCATACTAACCACATAAATGACAATACGGTATACATAGTGATAGACAAATTTATACATTGTGGTTTTTTTGGGTATTATTGTGTTCAAAAGAAGCTCAAAAAATTTACTATAGTTAGAATTAATTGATATTCTTATAAAGTAAATCACTTGAATGTATGTCAAGTAAATTTAATAGTTAGAAGCTGACACCTTCCCACTGCCACCAGCTTTGACAGTTTATTCCTAATAATTTTAACCTGAATGCTGTCCTCCCTAAAGTTCTCTTATATTAATTTGTTATTTCTTTGTTGACAGTATGGTTAGATCTGATGCTTCCAGCTCTGGAAATTCGTCAAGTGGCTCACTATCCTGTTGAGTATTTGGAACAACTTTTGGGGTACATTTTTTTTTAATGCAAAAATTGTGTATTCTAAAAATTGGACAAAATTTTTAATTAGGTTGTTGGCGGTGAACCTGGACCTGTTAACTGTAACTTCAATCCTTCTATATAGGCATATTACCTGGAGGTCAATTTTTGGTCTCTCAAGTCAGTCAAACATTTAAACAGCCATTAAATTTCAATTAATAAATTCTGGCTAGTTGAAAAATAAATAAATAAGCATTAAAACTCACATTAAAAAGTTTGAATCACGATTTTCTAAATTGGACTACGCTAAGTTCCTTTAGCATAATACTCAAGAGGTAGGTAAACATGATGTCACCAACAGGGTGAGTGTTGCTAATTTTCTGACTGACATTTTTTGTGTGTGTGTTTAATGACCTAAGGAATAATACCACTAATACTGCTAACAAACACACTGTATATAGGTATTTGTTTTGAATGATTTCCAGTCATCAAAATTGAATGGCTTTAAAAACCTGTGAAAAATGATCATTTCAAAAATTACCATCCTGAACACGAGTAGTGATGACTTCAAAGGGCACGTCAGATTATGCTAGCCTCAAGCGTTAGTGGCTTTGATACATTCTATTGTTGGTTCTCAGAACTTAAGGGAAAATATGAGCTGTTTTATCAACTTTAATCTTTACCTTCATGATAATGATGTCAAAACATAACTAAAATAATGTCTGACCTCTATTTGCTAGGTATTACATTCAGTGGCACTCACCTCAAATAATGGTTCATCTATTACATTAACAAATTTAAGTTAACGTTAAAAAATTAATTTCTTTATGACTTTATCTGTGTGAAATAATTTGAGTAAATTTATTTTACAGATCCCAAAAGAAAGTCTCCAATGCATATGGCATTGTTACCACACGAGAATATTTTCAAATATTAGACATTGTGTTCAGTCCAAGTTTCAATCTCTCTGGTGAACTTCGCAAGAGGCTGATGGCACTTTATCCCCATATTAAGGTTTGTAGCTTTTGAATAAATTATATTAACTCATGTTTTCTCTATCACCATGTGTCTAATTATATAGAAAATTAATTTTATGTTTGTCATAGTGAAAAAAGAATTCTAGAGTGTATTCAAAGGTTTTCATGTTCATATATTTTTTTAACTTCAATCTTGATATGATGAAAGGAGTTGGCATTTGGAGAAGCACCATCACAAAGTCTGAGACTCTTTTTTCCTTCATACCTGGCAAGATTCAACCCTGCATTGAACCCAGCCCTTAAAACTGAAGTAAATATAATAGTAAAACATTGCATCAGAAGACTATTTGAGTTACTTTGTAAATCCTAATATATGTCATTTAGCTAAGATGACTTGAAAATTTTGGATGATTTGAAAGTTTGGAAAATTCAAATATCATTTGGGGAAAAATTATGAACATTGTAAAAAAAAGTTATAAACCAATTATCTAAATTTTCCAAAGAGGAAATATATATTTGAGTTTTAGATAAACATTTTCATTTTATTTCATTAAGTTAATTGTTTCGTCTTGCATAAGGTACAAACATTAAAATAAATATTGCAAACATTTTGTATATCTCATAGCTCTTGGATAGTATGGTTACATGTCTAACAACCGACAAGCAATCATTCAGTGTCTGGTGCCAGCTGTATACCAAACATCTGACAGCCTCAGGGTGAGTAGAGTTATTGTATTGACAAATAAAATCCACATTACTTTCAGGTGCAGGAATAGAATAATCAGCATCAAAAACACATATATAGCCTCCATGAAAGCGTTTGCCATAAACCCAGACACATGGGAAGAAGCTGCAATGGACCGGTCCACCTGGCGCCAATCCATCCACGAAGGTGTCAGGATGTGCAAGGCAAACAGGATCAACGCAGCAGAAAAGAAGAGGCAAGCCCGAAAGGCCCGCGCTGCCAACCCTCCAGGAGACAATCCAGTCGTCCCATGTCCTTTCTATTCCCGAACCTTCCGTGCCAGATCAGTCTCATCAGCCATCTGTGCATGCATAGGCAAAGCCAGTCCAAGCAACCCTCGGATGACTAGAGTGGTCCTCGTCGACTCAATGGACGAACAACAAGTCTTGAGAGACGATGGTGCATCACTGTTGGGTTGGTTGCATTAATTCAAGTGGCTGAGTTGTCCTATCCTTGAGTGACAGTCTTATTTTAGCTTTTCTCCTAGCTCTTCTGTCTGCAGCCTCCTCCATCCTTTGCTTTCGGCTGTGATGCCCTCTTTGGCAACTGTGCACCACATAGATCAGTCTTCTGCTTTACATTCCCAGTCACTTGTGCTTATTCTCTTATTCTGGCCGCTTTCATTTCTCTCTGGCAGACATCTTTAAATTCTCCATATAGAAGGTCCTTGGGATATGATCTGGGCTCATTCTATTTACATGTCCTAGCCATCTAAGGCGTCTTTCACTAAAGATTGAAAATATGGCTTGGATATTGGAATGCTATTCAGAACCTCACTATTTGGCACTTTTTTTTTGCGATGATGCGATGCAGGCACTTCAAGTGGAAGCTATTAAGCTTGTGCTCATGTGATATATAAGTGGTCGATGTTTTGCTCTTGATAAATATGCAGGTGAAGCTCCATTGTGTGTGTAAATAAATTCAATGCACTTCTATAACACTGCTATTTTACATCTTTAACATTGTAATACTAATAAATATGCTTAAGATGTAATTTTATTATGCTCATACTAATACTAATACTAAACATTCGATCTCATAATCAAATTTCATGATTACTAGGCAAGCCGATTAATGAATTCTATTGGTTAAAAAACTTCATTTAACAGCTATTAGATACAAATTTAGTAGTAGTTTACTGGCTAATGCTATGACTAGTCGTAGCAATACCAAATAGTTTTATTGCTACAACTATTCATAGCTGTAGCCTCAGTAGCCAATTTTCTGTTAATTCTGAAAAGCGGAGGCATTGATTAAATATATATTTAAATAAATTTAGATTTTTGAATTAATACACACCTGCCTGTAAATATGCATTTTTTGTGTATTGGTAACAACATAAAAATTTTTTATTGTTATGACCAGTTATGACAATTACAATAGTAATATGCCATGTATCTAATAATTTATTTACACAGTTTTGGCTTTAATAGAGTTATTTGGCCCTGGTTCACCGCTGCTAAAATAATGAGCCGATTTCAACATATTTAGGCTAAAATGTGTAATTCCTATGCTAATACTAAACATTAGTACTGAGATAATCAATTTTAATTTAAACACTTCATTTGTAAGGTAGTGCTAGTGCCGTCCGAAAAAATACATTAATAAATAATAATAAATTAATAGTTATAATTTTTTTTAATAATCTCAATGCGTTCCTCTATTTTTTAAAAATATTTTTTTTTTAACCATAATTAGGGTGTTGGCAAACCTGGTAATTGTAATTTTTGTACTGTTTATTCTGTAAAGCGGATACCTTTATTAAATATTTAAATAAATTTAGATTTTAGAATTAATACACACATAAATAAGATAAGATCTATTAATATTGTATTATTTATGCGTTTAAAATATTATGAAGAGTTTGTTAAGATATTATAGCGACTTAGTTTTTTTAGAAGTGTCTACTCTTAAGACTTGTCCTAACGACTATTCGTAACACTAGCAAAATTCCTTTTAAAAATAGTACAACTTCAAGCCACTTAAGATGAAAAAAACCAAAAAAAAAAAAAAATTAATGGAATAACAAGATATTAAAAAAATTATCACACTTTTTTTTCAGCCATGTTCTTGAGCACATAAATCATGAATGGTCAAAGTTGGCTCCTTTGTTTGATAAGAAATTATTGAGAGAGACTGTGAGATCTTTTTCTGTGACTAATGATGAACTGGAAACCCAAGGACGAAGTAACAAGGATGGTTTGGGACTGTGTCAAGCTGCTACTAAGGTTTTAAAAATTATTTAAAGTTATGTTTGTTAAAGTAATGGTTCTGCTCAGTGTTGCAAACTCCTGAGAAATTTCCCAAATCGTGGGAATTTTTTAGCCAAATTTATTTAAATGGGAATTCTGGAATTTATGAGGATTTGGCCTTAAATATGGGAATATTTGAGATTGACAAATTTTTCTACTTAAATAAACACTTGAATGACAATAAAATAATATGATTTAAAGTATTCTTATTTTCAAATAAGAAATCCCTTTTTTTTTGGGTGGGGGGCGGCTTTGTCACATCATATTCGTTTAATTTTAGCGTTTCTAGGTTTTTTTATTTTAGATCTAGGTATTTTTTTTACAAGTTGGCTAGGTTTTTATGCGCTATTTGTGACGTTATCTATGTTTTCTAGGCATTTCCGCGCTTTGCAAACAGGATTTAATGCATATGGGAATTTTTTGTCTAATTTGGGAATTTTTTTTACTCCTGCCCTAGAAAAATTGGCATCTTGAGTTCCCAACACCGGTTCTGCTTTTCACCCAGCTCTTGGCTATTTTAAGTTAGTGTCTGGAATTGGAATGTGACATGAATTGCCTGATCAAACCAGGAAAACTCACACCTTTATCAACATTTAAAGTTCTAATAAAAATGCAAGACCACATATATACCATGGATAAGCATTGGACGCAATAATATCATATATAGGAGGAGTGTATGTAATAAGTAAGATAAGATATCTCAATGTATCAATAACGCACTGTGCATCATCATGATTTCATTTGTTAAATTTTGCATTATTTTATTATCTTTTCACATCATACCTGTAGGAGTTGACTGGAAAGATGACAAAGAGTAGTTTCCCTTGGGGTCTGTTTATCTTCTTCCTAGTGTCAGTTGTGGCTTCCATTGTAGTCTTCGACATCTGGTCAAGTCCAAATCTTCAATGTAAGTATCTTAAGTATCTGTTTCAAGATTTACTAGCACCATTCTGGTGTTTTGAATAAAATCCTGCACTGATTTACTTCAATTATGAACCTAAGTATCTTTATTCCACAGCACATCACCTGACCACTAACTACACTCAAAGGCCATCAGGCAACATTCAGCATTAGAAAAAGGCATTCCACTCACAAACTTTCCACAGCACACCACCTGACCTTTAACTACACTCAAAGTCCACAATGGCAACATTCACCATTAGAAAAGCATGCATACAACTCACAAACTTCAAACACTTGATATTCTTGTCACTCACACTCAGCATTTTTCTTGACCTACAGCCTCAAAAACCATGCGCTTCCTTGAACATTATGGAATTTTGGCTGTTCTTCAACAAGCTTGGGGACGTGTTCACACATTTATCACTCTTGCTGCTGAGTATGTATTATGTTAACCAGTGATTTAAAATAAAACTAGGTGGGTTTTTTTTGTTGCTATCAATAGAATTATTTCATTATTTGTTTTCTTTACTTACAAATATCTTTCAACAAAATTTAAATAACAATGGAAACATTTTTTTATTAAAATACATTTTAGATCTCAAAACCCATTTATAATAAAATCTTGCTGTTGATATGCTCATTTATGAATGAGTAACTCTTGATGAATTTCAATTGATAAATAAAAAACATAGTTAACCTTATACAGTATCTGTAATTATTTGACAACACATTAGCTTCTCTTGGAGCTTAATATCAGTAGAAACCCTTATTGCTTTTGACATAATTAAACCATTATGGCTGTTGTATGTTTAGTTCAACGGTGGCAAAACCACATCTTGTGAGCTGCATACGGCTCTTCTGTGTTCACATTGTCGCTTATGAACAATTTATGAAAGTTGTGTTAAAGGATTACTGGCAAATTTCTAGCTGGGTTTAATCACCCAAAGTGCTTCATTGCCGCTCTCAACAAGATTTTTTTTTTATTTTAAAATGGCTGTCAGTTACTACAAGTCAGGCCACCCCTGGTCTAGTGGCTCCACCCCTGGTCTAGTGGCTCTCGGTTACATCAGGTCAGGCCACCCCTGGTCTAGTGGCTCTCAGATACTACAGATCAGGCCACCCCTGGTCTAATGGCTGTCAGTTACATCAGGTCTAGTCACCCCTGGTCTAGTGGCTCTCAGTTACATCAGGTCTAGCCACCCCTGGTCTATTGGCTCTCAGTTACATCAGGTCTAGAAACCCCTGGTCTAGTGGCTCTCAGTTACATCAGGTCTAGCCACCCCTGGTCTAGTGGCTCTCAGTTACTACATGTCTAGCTACCCCTGGTCTAGTTCTTTAATTAAATTTTTTTTTAATGTTACAGTTGGATAAAGGTCAACTTCCCGGTCTACTATTCATATGTGCGTGACACTGTCGGTCCATTCTTGGCCAACACCTGGATTGTAATTAAAGACACTCTAGTGGCTGCTGAATTGACAACAAGACCTCATAGGGCTTGGGTTGTGGACAAGTCAGTCAGTTTTTCCCACTGGGTATGTACTTGTACATGTATTTGTACAGCTATCCCTTTTCTGTTTCTTTAAATGTACATTTAAAAATTGAACCTACAAGTTTTAACCCAGTGTTGAAAATTTTAGGCTTAAATAGATTTCTGCTATTTATATTACCATATAGTTATTTCATTAGGAAGTTGTTCCCCACCTTTTAAGCCTCTTTTTAAAATTCATTTCAATAAGGGAGCCTGTAAGGTCTAGACTATGTTTTAAAGTTTATGTTATTTGGGCTTAGTGTTTACTTGGGGAAGTTATGACCACATAGCCCTGGGTTGTGCACACTGGGCTCTGTGTACTATAGGCAGAAAGACACTGGCATAGGGGATACAAAGGTAACAGCTTTGAAACTATCAGAGCCACATTTTTAACGGTTTCCTTATTTCACAGGTTTATGAGTTATCCCCAGAAACTTGGACGTGGTGTTATGAGGTTTCTTTACTGGCATGGGATGTAATCAAAGATTACACCTTGTGGATTTGGAAACACTCAGTGCATCTCTCACAAGAATTTTGGCATTGGGTTACAGAACATCTTTTAGTGTAAGTATTGTATCTAACTATACTGAATGTTAACCAATGGGAAGATTTTTAATTTATTTTTCTCTATTTTTCTTTGAAAAGTATATGGGTTGTTATCCTGTCTATTCCTTTGGATGATCAGGTTTCTGACTAGTCTATTAAAAATAATTTCTTTATATTAAATTGTCTTTAGGGTCTCACATATTTTAAAATAGGAAATGCTAAAACCATTCTATTTCCCTCTATTTTAAATCATACTTTGTAAAAACATTTAATGAATAATCATTTCCACAGTGGTAATATTTCAAAGGATTCTCTCAAAGCCACAGCTAATTGGAGCATTTCACAGGTGCAAACATCTTTTGAAGTTTTTTGGGCGTGGTGCCATGCAAATGTTTTCACTTTTGTAAAATGATTGGAGACATTCGTTACCCCACATTTCCTGTAAATGTTATTTTTTTGTTGTTAAACAATTTTATGTCATGTAACTTATATCTGCTAAGTTATTAAATTTTTAAAAGGACAGGGCTATTGCTCAGACTCGGAAGTACAAGGACTTCTTTATTTTAAAAAGAACTAACAGTGTTCCTGTACGCATTTACTGTGTAATTATACCATTGATACTCTACTTGTCATATATTGATTCAATAAAGCTGTGTGTTTTTTTGTTGTATTCCTCATATTCTTTGACCTCACAATGTTATTGTAATGATGTAACCAAATTGTTAAAAATATAATTCCGTTATCGCTGATAATTTAAAACATGAGAAATACTGCGTTGAGTCATTAGTTCATTAATATCACTATTTAACCTGGTTGTAAAAGACTAAAGTTAGGACAAGTTATTTTAAATGTGTACATTAATATTAATTTTTTAAATCCATATCAAATAAATTAATTTTGTCAACTATTCAGTTTGGATTTATAAAATTTAACTTTGAGAATTGTGGTCAAGGTCAACATCCTCTATAAATTAGTTGCTATATTTATCTGTATAATTAATTTTTTGCTCGATTTCATTTTTAGACAACATGATTAGCGACTGCATGAACCAAGTTTGTTTTTTAAAAATATTTACATATTATTTCTGGATTTCCATGGATAAAGTTAAAAGTGCAAGCCCAATTTCAAGTTACAAAACTAATTTTGAAATCTTCCTCCGAAATTCGGACAAAATATTTTTTTCCCCTTGTCCTCTTTGAAAAAAAATAATGATTCAAGATTATCACTGTGGTAAGAAGAAATATAGACCTACAACTTAACTCATGCCAGTAGACAATCCAAATTAAAAAATTCAAAGAGGTAATTTTTATGACTTGTAAACAAAGTAACATGTTTATTTTTCCTACTCAGTTTTTTGATGTTCATTGAAATAATCTGCTTATGTTCCTAGTCACTCTTGACAAGTTAACAGTTTTGTTTCAACCAGGCTTAGAATCATCCTGTATATTAATTTACTATACATAGTAAAATGCTGAAACAGAAATGAGCCTGACCCAGCCATCATTTATTTCTCACTTCAATTTTAAAAATAATTTTGATATTTCTGTCAAGTGAATGAGAAGACTTAGCTTATTTGTGATATCAGACTACAATATTGACATGGCAGGCGTCCCCACTCTTGTATTTCTCATTTGTTTAATGTTACCATGGCTATGTTCAGTTTGTGATAAATATAGTTTTTCATTTTAATGAATGGTGTAGGGTTAATTAATAATCATTTACTCTTCTCAACTAGGCCATGAAATTAAAAGCTGTTAATTAATTTAGTAATAACAGATACTTAAATCATTTTAAAAGGATTGTGTTGTAAGGGGTTTGATGTCATTTCTATTTGTACCTTTATTAAACTACAAAAATGTCTCATTTGTTCAAGCCCCAGTTTATAGTTTATGATATTGTTAAAAATGATATGATGTAGAAATGTTTCCATAGGACCAACATATTTTCAAAGCATGCAGACGTAATTGTCATCTTCCTCTCAATAAAAAACACTGAATTCAAAACATATTTGTTTGTTTCATGAAGACTTTTAACAACAAACTAGATCAAAACTTCTTAATAATGATGGTATTCCCAACAAATAAGTCATGCGAGTCATTTTTATGATAATGTCTTTATTGCCAGTCACACTACTGGTGATTCATACATCAGGATTGTTTACTTCCATTAAAAAATAATGCTAATGTATTGTTGTATAACATCTCTGATAGCTCCTCCTTGTTTTCATTCCGTGCACTGCTCATAACTTCTAAGACTTGTCTGTAGAGTAATTAAATAACATTGTCATGCAAAACAAATAAAAGTAATTTAAGTATTCATTAACTTTATCTATTGGTTGGTAGGCCTGTCAATGGGTAACCGGGTACATGTTGCCTAGCAATTACCCGGGTAGAAAAATTGTGCCTGGGTACCTGTATAATTTGGCTGCAACATCTATACCAACGATGGCCAAAGTGCGGCTCGCAAATAATTTAATTAAAACTTTTTGTTTGAATTATGATGTGAATACATTTAACACAAAAACCCGAAGGAGTATCTGTCAACGGGAAATTAAATACAGTCCGGACAAACTACTAAGTATTTTGACACACCTTTTCCTCAAAACATAAAACAAAATTTCTTTGAATGAATAAATGACAGGAAGCTAACTTACCTAAGAAATACGCGACAATATTGTTTATCAAACCACCCCCCCTCCCCCAACTCAATATACCCACCATACTTAAAAAGCACCTCATCTCTAATTGTGTTTTTTAACATAAATATAAATCAGCCATTTAAAAGAATTTCACTGTTATAACAAAAATAAATGAACGTTTGTTTATATTTTAATGTGGAAAAAAACAAAGGGTTGAAAATAATTTGGGTGACATGCAAAGCTACAAAGTTGCCAGTATTTAAAGTTAATAAATAATTACTACCGCCACCTCACTGACAATAACAATCAAGCTGTTGGACCCGAATGAACGTTTTGTCATTAAAGTTCACGACAGTATGTTATGGAATGCATGCTGTTGGCTACTGTGTTAAATCAGATGCTTGGTTGCATTGTATAGCAGTCATGATGGCAAAAGTTATGTGGCGTTTTGAACAGATATCTGACCGGGTACCTGTTCAAAGTTTGGACAGGTACCTGGGCAGCTTTTTAAAAAAATTTGGACAGCCCTATTGGTTAATAGAGCCATCTTTGAGTGCTAGTAATAGACATTAAGGAATGTAGGAAGTGAAAGGAAACAACAACCTTCAAGTATCCTCCTTAAAAACAGTGAAATCCCACAGAAAATACTTGAAGCAACAATTATAATAATTGACAATGTTGCTCTAAATAAATTAAATGCCATTGCTCAAGTGAATGAAAACTTATTAAAAATAACTCAATCTCATTATATTTATATTCATGTCACAGAATACTCACACAATAGTGCATGGTTCATTCCTTGATTTCACACAGAATTTAGGATCATATTTCTCTTTCTTTTTAGATTCAAAATGAGTTTTTATATATTTGTAGCCAGCGTGGGTTGACCTTATTTCACAATATGGACAATCTGTAAAAAGAAATTAAAAAATTTTAGGCATGAAATAAAGCAAACAGCAATATATAACCTTTACAGCTCTACAATACAAACATATCCTACTAATATTAAAATGGAACCTGACTCACTGACAGGACAAAGGGGAACTCTTCATCTACAGATTAAATAAATCATATAGAATAGGACTGCGATATTTGTGCATTTTATCTAAGGGTTAACCTTCAATAACAAACCATGGGTTTACCTAGTAAAGATATATAAAGTGATCGCCATAAACATTATTCCTAAATCCCACAATTCAACCCAACATGACATCCTGCCTATGACTAATGGAAAACAGAATATAGCTGTGCAAAAGCTACAAAAAATTCAAAAACTCACTTTATTCTGAAGCTTTAGAAGAAACAATAGTAAGGACACAAATACATCCCTAACAGATTAAATATAAAACTAATCTATATAGTTGAGGCTTAATAAAAAAATTATTTAAAAATTAACAGCAAAAATATAACACTGGTTAAAAAAAAGAAACTTCTGCCATTCCTGGCTTTACACACTGGTAGGAATATTTATGTACATGAGTTACTAATATAAACTTTATGGAAGAAACCCAAAAATTTTAGGAATATAAACTCTGAAATAATTCACATAGATTTCCCTGTTTTGTTTCCAAGAACTGTTCAAGTCAAACAGAGAATAACTTTTTTGTGGATTTCATTGCACACTGGATTGTACAATTGTAAATTTTAGATATGAAATGGGTCATGGAATATAATTAACTCTTAAAGTCGCATAAGGTTTTCAATAAACTTCCACCTCATTCCCGTAAGGGTTTCCCGTATTAAGATCAACTGGTTATGAAATTAAAAAATTTGTGTAAAATCCATTTATAATATTATTGTCATACTGACTTCATTTTTAGGCTAAGAATGGTTATTTTACACATCCAAAAGACCGTACTGAGTTTAAAACAATATTTACCTGTAGTTTAGTACTATTATTTTAGTAATAAAGTATAGCGAAAACGTATCTTTGAAAAAAACCAGTTAAAACTACCGAAAAACATCTCGAAACGAGCGATAACACTAGCACAGACAACGGCCGCCATTGCAGGAGGTCGAATACATAATTTTTCAAGCATTAAAGAGTTTTTACTTTCTGAGATCTCATTTCTCACGAGAGTGGTATCTAGGAACCCTTTAGGACGCTTTAAGGATAGCAAGCGGAGACGCATTACAACGCTTTGCAACTTTAAGAGTTAATGAATAAAACTTCAAGTATGTATATATAACAGATTACCTGTTTCTATCATGAGCCTGTCACTTGGTATTGAACACATGACATCTATATTATCTTGAGTCTTCAGCGAACTGAAAAATTTGTGTGTTACTTTAAGTAAAGAGAAAGCAGTTTTATCATGCATAAAAAAAGTGATGATTATCAGTCATACAGTGTAAGTGAGAAGTGACTTTGTGTCACATTTACTCTTGGTGGTGTGGGGCTATTAGAACTACTATTTTCTCAACCACTTCTTGCTTTTCCAACCAAATATAGAAATAGAAAGTACATTAATCTTTGGTTTTTTTCCCCATAACATTTAGTGTAATTATTTTATTTTTCACTCTCTGTGATAAAAATTTTGTTAAGGCAATAACTGGAGAGAAAAAAAATCATCTAAATTTAAAAAATCAGAATTTTAGTTACTCAAAAATACTTAAATTTACTCACCATCCATTTATCCCAATATAGAAACCTAAGTCTAAAATTGATGCAGCTTCATCTTTGGTACCAGTAAAAGAATGTACCTGGTAAATAAAAAATTAGTTTAACAATTTTATTTAATACTTTTTACTACTCTTTTCATTACAATTCAAAAATCACATAAATATTTTGCCATTCTAAATAGACAAAAGTTTAAGTTGTTTAAAAGATATGGAAACAGTCAAAGTAAAAATAAAAAATCTTACCACTCCACCTGGTATGCTGTCTCTATGTTTTGAGACAATTGATAAAAACTCTTGATGGGCAGCTCGACAGTGAAAAAAGACAGCCAACTTTGTGGCTGTGATTAAATTCATCTGTTTCTCAAAATACCTATTGAAAAAATGGAGACAGTAACCAATTTGAATAAAGCAATTCAAATTGCATTTAAAGTTCCACTAAAATGTTGTCATTTTTCTTAAGAGCTCACATAGAGACAGTCCTGATGAACATTGTCAACCTACATTTGCCAACTATAAATTATAAACACAAGAATGCATGGATTGATCATTACAGCATCATGTTTTTGGCTGCAATCTATTTCGCTATGAAATAGGTTATCTAGTCATAGGCGTTGTAAACAAAGATAGTTGTAGACAATTCTAATTGGCCTAAAGATGACTTATGGTTATTATTTTGTATTTTCAAATTTGTTCTAAAATTTCAAAATGCCGACAATTACTATTAACAGTGGGGAAATACTACAAATAAGGTACAATTTTATATTAATGTTTGTGTTTACATTTGGGAACATATATGTGCTGATACCTACTTCATTTGTGCTTCTTTGGGAGCAAAATTTAGTCTATCAAAGTCTGAAAGAAATGCAGTAAGAATATAAAATTTATAAATTAAAAAAACAAACATTTCAATTTAAATAAAAAATACATAAACATTCCAGGGATGTAACAAAAACATATAGTAAATATTATATACAATTAATGGTGAACGTTTTATGTAAAAGTCATCATTTACTAACAAGCTTTAAGTTGTAGGTTTCATCACAATATTTCAAGTTTTCATTAAATCATGTAGACATTACCTAGACCCATCTCTCCAACAGCAACTACTTTATCCTTGTTATTGCTGGCCAAGTTAACAAGTTCTTGTAAGTAAACATCAGGATCCTGTCCATCATTTTCAAATTCAAGTGATCTTGTTGGATGACACCCAACAGTGCAGTGAAGACTCTCTGTAAATAATTATCAAAGTCAGTGACATAACCTACAATATTTCAGTTTCAGAGACTGTGTGCAAGCCTTGTAAATGCTGGAACAGGGTTTCTACAGTTACACGCTTCCATAAGAAGACAGAAAAATTATTTAATTAACAGATACAAAGTCTCAAAAAGATGAAAGAGCAAAAATTGAGTAGCAAGCAAATAAAAAGCAGTGGAGAGTCAATAATAAAGGATCATACTTGTAGGTCTATGTTCAACTAAATACATTTTTTAAAAAATATTTACAAATGTTTTCCAGACAAGCTACCTGTTTTCTGAATAATGGAGATGGGAATTTTTTTTAAATCAAGGTAATGGTAAAACTTCTCCCTAAATACACAGCTACTTACAATAGTTATAAGGTCTATTTCAACCAATTTGTTGTACAGTTCATCCTACTTTACAAGCACATTATCTTTTTTCATTTCCACAATATTATCTACTCGTTATTCGCTTACCTATTTTTTTCTACTATATAGTTTAATGATTCTTTATATTACTCATATAATTCCATCTAGAAATTGAACCACAAAGGGGACACTACCAGTGTAAACTGCTAAAATGTAGTCATGAGAAGTAACAAATTAAAAATTATTTTTTTTCTTACCGTCCAGTTTTGTCAGATTTAAAGCAGTTTGTGAATCTTTTAAAGACCCTCCAGTGATAATAATCTGTGAACATGTGTTTTTTAAAGAAATTATTGCTTTAAAAATCAATTACAAATTTTAAGATTTAAAAAATATTAGAAAGTTTCCTAGTAGCTTGAAAGTGGTTCTTTTATATATCAATAAAAAATTATCTTTAAATGGGATGAGTTAAAGTTACAGTAAAATATGTTACATGTATTACCTTTTGTACTCCATTTTCTTTAGCTCTATTAACAACATGAATGAGGTCATCTGAAATGTTAAAAAGGAACCTTAAGAAAACATTTAGCTTTTGACAACTTACACAAAGTCCAAATCTTTTATTTTTAGTAAATAGCTGCTAGTTTAATATATTAGTCTGTCCACATCCCCCTTTCACTTTTATTCATTACTTTTGTTGAAATTGTCCACTTCAGTGAGAGAAGAGGTGTGTTTGTGAGATCAAAATTTTTTTTTAAATGTGTATGTTATACTTGCCCAGGTAGAGTGGCTTAAACTAGAATTGTATAAACATAAGGTGCTTACAAGATAAGTAGGTTTAAATTATTAGCAACAATTGAAAATTGAAAATGCTGAATTTTTAAAATTCTTTGTAGAAGTAATGCTTTCAAAAGATACAAAAAATTTTTTTTCATAAATTGTAAAAATAATTCTTGTTTAAAAATTTTGAGTTACAAATAATATTTATTTTAAATTCGTTTATATTCAATTCTCATTCTAAGGCTTTATAAAATTCTTTTCTCCACTTATCCATACTAATATTTTTTTTTTATCTGGGATTCTTTTGGATTCTTTTTTTTTCAAGCCCCTTCTCAATTTTCAGCCACATTATATTGATATTGAACATGTATGTTATTACTACTTTGGTGTCAAAGGAAATTTGGCCACAACAGCAGTTGACCTTTTTAATTTATTTATTTCAAATCTGAAAAAAGCTATTCGGACACATTTATTCACTGTATTGTCATTATGAGTTGTATTAAGGCTATGAATGTTTTACTTTAAATGAATTGATAATTACTGTATATACTTGAGTATAAGTCATGGTACTTTTTCAAAATTTCAGGGACTAAATCACAGCATCAACTTATACACATGTAATTCATTTTATAAACGCCATGAGTTAACTATAGCAATCGTTGATGGAATGTATATTTCCACATTTCAAGTAACAAAGCAGGGACTGAATTATACTTGAGATCGACTTATACTCAGTATATACGGTATGAGTGTTACTAATCTTTTTAGCCCTGAGTACCCAGTTGCTTTCTGGGGTAATGTGCTATATAAATTATCAAATTATTATTATTAATATTATATAATACCTTCGTGAACTTTCTTTCCATGGTAACTACCTCGATAAACTTCATCTGAAAATAGCCATGAAGTTAAGTTTGACATCTTAGTTATAAAAAAATTAACTAAAATAAAAAACTGCAAAGAAAGATTATCTAATAACTAATAATAAGGAGCTATCATTTTAAATCATGTTGATTACTTTATTGGTAACATGAGTGTTTAGTTTCTTTTTCCAATAAATAAATAATTTAAGACTTATTGTGACTATGGTATCTGAAATACTAAAATAACTGAACTCAATACATTATAGCAGTAAATAACTAAATTGATTTTATTACCAGATAAATTGGCTCCAATGTCTATTTCACATCAGCCATCAAGTTAATTTAAGAGCATGTAAAGAAAGAAATTAAAAGAAATCTTTTAATATACATTTTAAAAAATCAAGACATAAATTGTCAAACAAGATATATAATCTCTTCTTGACAGTCAAAACTCTGTAACCAAACCTGGGCATGACGGCTTTTAGGGGTTTATATATAAGGCCCTAACATTATATAAATTGATGTGTAGCTTTTGGTAGTTTTTTAAGACCATCATTAATAAAGATGAGCAACTGTCGATCTTTGGAAAATTGCTGATATAATTTTATTTTTTATTAACATCGGCACTGAATACAAAGTAGCTATAAAAAGATATGTATTATATTTATATATATGTATTGTATTTTAGATACTGTTCAACTTTCACACTGTAATTGATCTGTAAGTTATCAAGGTTTAATATATTATTTATCAATTGCTAAAAAATGTATCTTCCTAGACTTAAGTTTAAATCAATATTAGTAAATTGGAACTCAAAAACCAGCCAGAAAAAATATTGTTTACCTTATACAAACATTTAAAGAGAAAATAAGGCCTGAGAAGCTAATCTCTACCTAACTTTTAATTTTAATCTAACATGAATTTCTTCTAATATGTACTATTTATTTAAAAAATAATTATGCAATGATTTTCACATGTACAAATAATGATAATCTCATGCCTTGGGACTTAGGTGAGTAAATGTCTTTGCATTGGACTTCAGTGGTACAAATAAAAAAGTTACAGCTAAAAGAATTATTTAGAAAGGAGTGAATTAACAATAACAAACTTTAATGTAATTGATAGCTTTACCTATTCGTGCTCACAAAAAAGAAGTCATAACTATTATAACTCTCTTTTTCTTGGTTTATGACAGTGATGGCAAACTATGGGCATGTGCGCCAAAGTGGGCATGCCGAGTCTCATTAGCCAGCAGGCGACATAAATATTACTTCCATAATTAAACCAGCAACACCAAACCCCCCTATTTGGGTTTCATTTGAGTGTTGGCTCTTGCTATAAATAAATGGGTTTTCATTCAACTTTGGGCACACTGCCCTAAAAAAAATTCACCACCATTGTTTTATGAGAAAAAAGTTAGGTTTTGCATTTATGTGTAACCTGCATAGATGAAGATTAAATATTTATTTCACAGAACAAGTGAGAGGGGGAGAGAACACAGAAGGGTCAGGCTCCTAAAAATTACAAATTTTTTTATGACAAGATGGCACCAAAATTGGATTTTGGGGCATCTATTAAGGTTGTTGAGGAGCACTAGGTAGTTGTTTCTATTTACAGTTCAGTTACAGTATGGAGATAACGCATAACCCCCTCTCCCTCATTTTAACAAAAATAATTAGAGGACAAAACTAATAATATAAATTCTGAATTATTTGTACTATCTTTTTGCAGGGTACCGGATACTAGGTACTGAGTCTGAAAGGGATACATTTTAAAATCCTTTATATTAACTTGTGGTGTCTGAGCCCTTGCTTGCCGAAAAAACTTTGATTTGATTTTTAACCCACTTCCTCGTAAGTTAGCGAACTGAAATTTTGCAGGCAGACTCGTGCTGATGATAAAAATGATGTTTCAAAATTTCAGATCGCTCCAATGTACTGTAATTGAATTATTGAATTTTCAAATAATTTTATTTATCTCTATGTATCATATTAATTTTTGAGATAGAGTGTCATGGTGCGTTTAACAACCTTTCCTGTCACGCAATAAGGTTGTGCATCATATTGACAATACTTGTTTAAATATATTCACGACTGGTGTGCATTATATTAAACACTTTTTACGAGACATAACTAGAATTTGGTATTTTTGGATTATTTTGCCTTGCGTATTATAATGAACATCCTTATGGTTAGTTCTCGTATATAAAGGATCTATAGTTAAAATAAATGTATATTTTTTCTGCAACAATTTTTTAAAAAATTTAAACACATGATCATTAATCTTTTAATTATTATTCAGATTATTCATACACTCAAACAAAAGATTACATTTCAAGAATTAAAACCAAAATAAAAAATGTATTTATATATACAAATTCAAGGCTGAAGCGAAGTATGTCGACGTCACAACGCTACCAGTTGTTGGAAAAGAGAGTTCCATCAATTCTAAAAGTAAAAGGATTATCAAAAATGGAAGGTTTAAGGGTTTAGGTTAGGTATAGACAGTATAGTATAGCTTTAGAATTTTTGGAAAATTTAAGGTTTTATGGTTTGGGTTAGGTATAGTATAGCTATAACTATAGTATAGTAGTATAGTCTATTATAGTATAGAATTTTAAATTTAAAGCTTTTTAAAGTAAAGGAGTGCTATAGCAACAAAGAAGGCTGTCATGACCGTGACGTCACGGTCGACATACTTCACTTTAACCAAAATTCAAATGGTAAATACAATTTTAATGTTAAGTAATCAGCGATATTTGTTGTTAAAAATATAAAGTATAATAAATATTTATAATAAAGGATCACAGGGGAACAGTTACAGTTTCAGTTACAGTGTCACTGTCAGCTATTTAAAAAATTAAGAATTTTTTAATCATCAACAACATTACAATAGGTTTCTTGGGTTTAAAAAAATCAAATCACCTTCTTCCACTTCCTGCCCCCTTAGCCCCACTTTTCAAAACAAAACAAAAAACTTGTGTAATTTATTACCAATAAATTTAAGGCCAGGATAACAGTGACAGGTACTTGCCATTTTTCGAATACAAGTAAATAACTTCATTATTGCCAGATTTTTTTGTGGACGTATAGATCTGGCGAAATTATTTTTTTAAACTTAACTTGGAATTGTAATTTTGATAGTTTTCTGAATCTGTTACAGTATTTTAAACATTGTCATTGTTATTTTAATACTATTAATAGAGCCTAATTTCATAATTATTATACAGTTTCAAATTCTTGGATATTTCTATCTAATAATAATAGCAACATGTCATGTGTTTATAATTTTACGGAGCACACGCACAATCACAATGATTTGTAACCTTTGACCTTCAATAAGCACTTTACTGATTATTCAGTACTCACACACAATTGTTAGCATTAATTCGTTTAGAGCTTTCGTGGAAGAGAATGCGCAATAAAACAAATGAATCGAATCTTTACATTGTTGGAATATATTTTACGTGGTGCGAATTGAGACAGAAATTTGGAGTAGTTTGGGATAGTCTTGATTTCTTAATTAGATCTAAATAAAATCAAGATCAGGATGTATTTTAAATTCTAAAGCTTTGGCATTATTTAGACTTATTTAGATTCTACTCAGATCAATGTCTATGACTCCATGTCAGTGTTTTTTTAATTTTAATTAATTACATCAATGTATAGGTTAGCCAATTTACGTGTACAAAGTACAATATAAGTGAAAAACAGTTTAATTCTGAATTTTAGCTGTAACTTATAACCTCAATTTGTTAAAATTGCTCTATCAGTACTCCAAGTTGATACATTAACTACTTTTAGTATCTATTTAAAATTTATAGATTATAATAATTATAGGCCAGAATAGTGTGTGCTCTGTGTCATGAAACACAACATTCAGTTCTAAAAATAATGTACGATCAATTCATAAGCTCGCCGCAGAGTGAATTCAAAGAAACATTCATCGTAACGTCGTACCGACGAAACGAAGATGTACTCAGTAGTTGAAACATGGTTACGTCTTCCAGGAATTACCAAGTACGGTTTGGGTTTGCAATGGCAATATTCGTAACACACACATGTTTATTGTGTTTAATAAAAACAGCATTTGTCCTCGTACTCGGGCAATCATTGCAAGATTCTAATTCAACGAGATTCAACGTCCACTTTACTCATGCTGATGAAAACGGCATTATTTTGCTGCCTGAAGATGCCAACGAAAACTTAATATTAGGACTCATAGAAATAGAAAGTTCGGCGTCCAACTTGGAAAATGCTGATTGCGTCACAGACAGCAAACACGTAGTGGCTCGACGAGCAGGAAATATGTTGTTTAAAATCGAGCTCGGTGAGCGAGTGGACAGGGAGAACGAATCTGAGTTTGAGGTGGGCATTGTCTGCAGCAGCCACGGGAACACACACAGGACAGCGCAAACGTTTGCGGTTCGTGTCATTGACGCTAATGACAATCCTCCTGTTTTTTTCGTTCCCGTATACAACGTGAACGTAAAAGAGGGAGTTAACCTTGGTCATTTTGTCGTCCGTGTGAATGCCCACGATATAGACCTTGGTAGAAATTCCATTTTTAAGTATTCTCTCTCGGAGCTCGGAGACAGTAATAACGGTTCTTTTAAAATAGATCCGGATAACGGAGACATTGTTACTAATAGTGTCATTGATCGAGAAGCCGTTCCTGTGTACAGATTGACGGTGTTGGCAACAGACGAAGGTGTTCCACCCATGACTGGCACTGCTCTGGCTGTCATCACTGTCAATGACGTCAACGATAATGCTCCAGTGATCCAAGTAAAAGAGTTACATGTACGCGAGAACGTACCAGCCCGGTCCATCGTCGGAACGATTTTGGCGTTTGATGACGACACGGGGAGTAATGCGGAGTTTTTTTTCATGAAAGTTGACGCGGGCGTCAATGTGTCGAGGGAACCGTTCGTTTTGAAGTCCAACGGTGAAGTCTTGACAACAGAACTGCTGGACAGGGAGAAGATAGCCAACTATTCATTGGTAGTTGCCGTCAAGGATAAGGGCTCTCCACAGCAAAGCAGTACATCAACAGTAATGATAATCGTCGACGACGCTAACGATAACGCACCAGAAATTACCAGCCCCTGTCTTTTGAACCAGGAAAGTTTTGTAGTGGAAGCAGACAATCCTGGCAAAGTGAACACTAGTGGTTATGTGGTCATCGACAAGTACTGCCCTCAAAACGACACGCGTGTTTTTCAGGTGGTAGCTGAAGACAAGGACACCCATGAGAACGCCGCCCTGGTTTACAGTTTAGATTCTGTGGACGGCGGCCGCCAACACGCAAGTCAGGATGAACTGTTCAAAATTAACGGCAGCTCTGGTGTCATCTCGCTCCAACGTTGCGCCTATCAAGGTGAAGGTCTCGTCAATATTCTCCGTGTGCGTGTGTCAGACTCTGGTATCCCAAGAAAATCAGTCGTCTGCTTACTGAATGTGACGCTGGACGTTGATCCGCAACAACTTCCTTACTTCATGAACACCGGCGACTCTAGATTTTCGTTGGTCAAAGTCGTCTCCTTGCTGTTGTTTTTACTTCTGTTCTTCCCTAATTTTAAATACTAATGTACTTATGTATATATATATATACACACACACACACACACACACACACATATAACTGTCAATGATTCGATCCAATTGAAAATTGCTAATTGGTTGTTTTTTTAATTTAGAAAATTAGCATGTTCTATTTTTTAAAATAATTTTTTTTTAAGGAAAAAAAATTGTAGGGCTATTTTTAGAGGATGGGGGTGGAGGTGTCAAATCATGGGTAGGCATACAAATGCCTTCTTGAACCCAGGGTTGCAAATTTTGAAGTAATACTATAACATATGATTAACAAATAATTGTCTTTATTCCATAATGATTTGACATTTGTTGTTAATTTTTTAATTCAGTTTGATAAACAGACGCGGAAATGTTTAGTGATTGAATATGCCCAGCGATAACAAAGCATTTGTTTTATCCAGAATAGATTGAAAAACAACTATATGTTAAAGACATTAAAGAAACTTGCTCTTTAACCACTGTCACACTCACACAGTTTCTTTCATGCTACTTAAATGGAGTCATACTTCCCGTGTAAAGTGTAACTAAACATCAGTGGCGTCACTAGGGGCCGGGTGACACCATCAGGTGGGTGAAATCAAAATGTAAAATCCTGTATGTTCCCGTTACTTGGCACTGGAAAACTCGGATGAGTTTTATTGGTTCAGTAGTGAGGGGGTTGATACCATGAGCTACCGCCCTGGGTAACACCAACCCTAGTGACGCCTCTGCTAAACAAAACATATAAATTGGTCCATCTGTCTGATATTATCAACAACCCTAGTTTAGTCTTTGAGATGGCGGAACTTCCTTTAAAAATACCCTACCATTTCCATATATTTCTATACACATAACTGAAAGAAAGTGTCCGTGGCAATGAAAACAAAAAAAGTTATCCTTGCTGTCCAGTTTCATGACTTTGATTTAATTACATTAAAAACAAAATGTGGTGTTATTTTTTTCAAAATTAACTTTAAAAATCAGATAGTGGAGCTTTTATGTATACAATATTGTTATAAGTTCCGGGGCTAGCAACAACCGGTGCGGTAGCTCAAAGTGTCACTGCTCCCCCCCCCCATAGTCGCCATATACCTCCTATTCTGCCAGTGCCAAAAACCGGGAACATAGAGAAATTTACATGTTGGTGTCACCCCCTTGTGATAGTATCACCTGGTGCGGTCCACACCCCCTCATAGTGGGGCCGTCCATAAATGACGTCACGCACCTAGAGGGGGGGGTCACACTTTTGTGACGATGCGTGACGTGGGGGAGGGAGGGGGGTTGAAGAAATGTGACGTCACATCGAAAGGGTAACTTTAAATAAAACTTCCACTGAAATATTTGGTCACTTAAAATTTATTTAAAGACTTTTTTTTTAAGTTCAATGCTTCTCAAAGTGCCGGTCGATTGGCTATCAGACGCCGGTTGGCGTAAGTTAACAAGACACGAAAATTAAATATAATTATAATTCTTAAGTTTGAGAATTCACAAGAGAACATAGGAAATTGTAACTGTGCGTCGTTTGATGTTGACATCAAAGATTTTGTGATGTAACCGCAGTTTCGTTCACTCGCGTCAGGAGTCTGTGAACTTTTTTTTTCTCCGTTA
>MUZC01002132.1:264688-303331 GCA_002072015.1 Radix auricularia
AAAAAAAAAAAAAAAAAAACAAAAAAAAACAAACAAACAAACAAACAAACAAACTTGTGAGCTTCGGAGTTAAAAGTCATGATAATGTTGGATATTTTAATAATGTAATAGTACTTCAGTCCTCTACTTGCAAGAATTACTGTATTTTGCGACGCACAAGATGACACCCTACTTTCCTGCACAAATGTGGGGTTCATACAGAATGGGCCATTTTCCTCTTCCAGGGCATACCTAATAATTTTTTAGAAAACATGAGATGTGATATCAATGTGATAATTTTAGATCAAATCCCTTTGATGTGCATATACTTAGAAGGGAAACTGTCATTAGAAGATCGAAATCAATTTGAGGAATTGTCTTGTATCTTTTTATTCTAGGTCTATAAACAATGCAATGATTCTTGTAGTATCAATAGTCACATTCGCGAGCTTAATCGCGAAGGTTAATCACATCAATGGTTTTTGAAATTACCGCTGCATTGTTCGTTAGCTGTCTTGCTGTGCCATGGCAACTTAACATTTTTTAAAAAATGTAATATATAAAACAAGCTGTGTAGGGGCTCATTATGCTATCAAATAAGTACAGAGAAAATCATGTCAAAACGGGAAAAGAATGCAATGGTACCTGGTGAAATGGAAAAGTTCTTGCCGGTCGTCTGATACGAAAAAGTTTGAGAATCACTGGCTTACAATTTTTAAAATATATTTAATATCTTTTACATAGCTTCACTCATGTTACTTTTATACAATGTAGACATACACTAAATAAATACTTAAATGACAAAAAAAAAAAATGAATTGAAACATTCTTATTTTCAAATAGAATTTTTTTTTTGTTTAGGGGGGGGGGGGATCAAAGTTTTGTGACGTACTTTTTGAGGGGGGGTCGACGATTTTGTGACGTCGCGTGACGTAGGGGGGGTAAAAAATCGGCCAAAATCGCGTGACGTCATTTATGGACGGCCCCAGTGACGCCTCTGGCCTCTGATAAGTTATTTGACTTCTGGTGTCATTTTCACATTATACTAATCGGATGTTACTGTCATCAAAAGTCACAATGGATATCCACTGAATTTCTAAGACACATTGCTTTATATTCACTACTTGAGATCTCATGGAATATGTATGCACAAAATAATATAAAATTACATCCAGTAATAATAAATGTGTGTATATGTGTATTTTCTGTGTCACGTGAGAAAGATGATTGGTAGAAAGGAGTTATTTGTGTTTAACAAGGACTTCAATCTTTTCATTGAGAGAAAGAGATTGTTGTTAATTAACGCCTACAAGAGAGAACGGGGTCAAACCAACCACGTTATATCCTGTTCGTTTCTTTAGCTATGAATGCGCTTTGCTATAGGTTTAACTAAATGATATTCTCAAAGCAAATTATTTTATTTGTAATTTTATAACTAAAAAGCGGTGGTTAAAATGTATCAAACAAATTCCTATACATGTAAAAAAAAAAATTAAAAAAAATAAACATGGATGTTTAATTGAGCCAAGTTTTATTTTATTAAAAAAAATAATTTCATATTGATTTGTCTTTTTAATTACAAATTTATGGATGAACTACATGTTTTTACAATTATATTTTAAAGATTAATTTTTTTAAAAAGAATCAGGATTTATTAAAAACAAGTTTTAGTTTCACTTAATAATTAACAATAATTTTCTTTTTGAAAATTAGTTAACATTTTTAAAACAAAGCTATTAAAAATAAAAATAAAAACGCATTTAAGTTTTGGCACTTTGAAGAAAAATTTTAATCAATTTTCAAATTATAAAAGTAATACAGCTGTATAGAATTCATTTGATGATTAACAAAACATAAAGACCATCTTTTTTAAAATTAAATTATTTTTTTTTAATCTCAAATGGTTCAAAAGTTAATTTTTTAATTTTTTTTTTAGAGACTTCATATTTTAATAACTTTTTCGTCTATGTTGTTTTCCTTTAAATTATTGTGCCCTTATAGGCCATTTTTAAAAATTCCCATAACTTAAGTATTTAATAAGAAAAAATAGTATATTATTAGGAGATATAATTAAATATAATTAGTTCAATATAATGTCAATGAATTTAAATATTGTTATTGTTAATTAATAAAGTTTTTAAAAATCTTAAATTTTTATATCGTTTTCCTTATAAAACAGTTTATTCTAAAGTTTACACTGTAAAAACTTATGTTAATGGAGAAGTTTGTATGTAAATAAAGCAAACTATTATTGATCATTAATTATTTATTAATAAATAGAAAAAAAATAAAACACGTTCTTTAACTTTAGGCCTAATCGATACACACACAAACACACACACAAACACACACACNTATATATATAAATTATATTTTAGAAATACAACACAGAGAAAACTTAATACAACCCTCAGATAGAAATAAGGATAAAACACTTTTCTTATTCCGTATGCAAGAACAAACACATACACGTTTTCTTTCTTCCCGTCCGGAATTCGGGCGTGGATGGGTTACCTGGGGAAACCAGGAAAGCCAACACTTTATCATCATTTAAAACTTTAACTAGAGTATAGGACGAGACACAAACCATAGATAAACGTAGGACGCAACAATCGTCTGTGTTGAAGTAGCGTCTGTAACAGATAATATAAGATAAGATATTTCTTGAGTCGTCAGAGATAATGGAGGTGCGCATTAATATTTAATATTAGGTAGACTCTGCATCGGAATTTTAAATTATTTTTGTGTTTGTGGTGTTTCTTGGTTTTCAGAAAAAGGCTAATTGTCAATATCATAGTTATTTCGTTGTCTTTTTTCAGGTTTACCATTACCTCTAAAAACTGTTAAAACTGTAATAAGAATGCAGGACTAAACACAAACCATAGATAAACGTTGACGCAATAATCTTCCGTATAGAAGGAGCGTCTGTAATATATAAGATAAGATAAGTTAATAATTTATTTATTACTAAGGGGGTTATCCATAAATTACGTCACGCACCGGGGGGGGGGGTAACGCATTTGTGGCAATGTGTGATGAGGGCATTGAGGGGAACGGGGGTGTTTAAGAATTGTGACGTCACATCCAAAACGCGCAACTATGAAGTTCGAATTAAATATTTGATTGCTTACAATAATGACGTTTTCAATGGCTCCATACGTGTTATGATATTAGAGTCCATAATAAATACACATTTAAAAGACAAAAAAGCAATTTGCAATTTGCTTATTTCAATGAGAAAATACGACTTCGGGGGTTGGTTCGGGTAAAAGCTTTGTGACGTCATGTTGGAAGGGGGTCTAAGTTTTTGTGACGAAGTGTGACGTCATTTATGGATGGCCCATTTCCCTTATCCGATGTATTACATGGTAGCTTATTATTTTTAATTTTCTCACCAACCCCCCCCTCACTTTTTTAAATAGTTCACCAAATCTGATCAAATCAAGCTTCTTTGTAATCGCTAATTTTTTAAACACTGTTTTTTTAAGAAGAAAATAAATAATTTAATCTCCACTTTTATGTAATTACTGTAATGCTTCACATAATTTAAAAAGTGTCTTCCATGAAAAATATGATTCCTTTCAACTTGCTATGGACAGGACTGAAGCTATATAAATCTTTAAATAAGAATAGACTCGACTATAAATTTATTCTATTCTTTTTTTTTTCTTTTTCATTAAGTATAAAGTATACATCGCTGCTTTCCATTTAATTGGAAGCGTCTGCATGTGTGGGGTGGGGCAGATAGATCCCTTTTGGCAAGCTCTACCCCATAGTTTCTAAACATAATTGACAATCACATCTTTTGAACTTAATTTAAAAGGAAAGATAATTTGACCCCAGTTTAATGCTATTTATATTAACTTTATTAAAGAAAAATGCGAAACAACATGACTATGATTTGGTGTTTTGTTTAAGGTAGGCCTTGAACCTGTCTTCTTAACATCGTATGTGATTACTTGTTATGTATTTAACCACTGCATGATTTTTTTCGAGTGCGGTGCGACTTAGATTTATTTGGTAATTTAATTATTTTTTTCATAAGTTGATTCATGCTTTATTAATAATTCCCATATTAAATAGGCTTTATGTTTTTTTTCAAAAGACACGCACGTCCGCACGTGGTTGATCAGACCATTTTTTCAAACTCAAAAGTTGAATTATTGTGATGTGCATGTATCGTTCGACTTTTTCGGCGATTTAATTAGGTTAGGCTTAGGCTTCGTTGTGAATGTCATGGTCCTAGATTGTTCACCTATAACCTACAGTTTAATTTTGTTTATGAAAGAATAGCGAATTGGGAATTAGAGGCAAGACTTAAATTAAAGACATTCAATTCTCATTCACTTAAGTCACTTAAATTTCTTAAAATAATAATCTCAATACTGGGAATCTGTACACCTCATACTCATGCCTCATTTATTATTTTTCATTTAGTCATTTAGTTTATTGAACATTGAATGAAATTAACCCTTCAGTGGGAAGAGTTTAGCGGATTTTCATCCTCCAAAACGGGCAAGATTATTTTTTTTTACAATTTTAGTGATATTTTAAAATATTTAAATTTAGGAGTATGTCAGTAATTTCAGTAAAAACACCATTCATTCAGTCAACAACAACATCAACAACAAAAAAACAAAAACAAAAAAAAAAACCTGTTTTGATTGTTTACTGTTTACCTTTTTATTTTTATTATTGTCAAGTCAAGTGTTCTTTTTTTTAATCAATCTCTTCCCCCCAAAAAATTTCCAATAAATAATGTTTTTAATAAGTCTAAACAAGCACTATTAACATAATTGACATATACAATAATACAAGGAAAATTTTCCAGTCTGACTGAAAGACCAGTTGTTTGCACTATATTAACAGTTATTACTAACACTAATGTCACTATGGATCTTTTTATTATTTTTCTTAACTCAATTTCTGTTAAATTTAAGCCTGTAAACTCCACTTTAATGCTTTAAGAATCCAAACCATAAAAATTTTTGAACACACAGAATTAGCAAAAATAATTTTAAAAACGAACACAACAAAGAAAACACGTGTGGAAATGTAGTGTAATCTATCACCAACAGAAGAAATAGGAAAAGAGAGATTTTGAGTGATGGTAGTACCTGCCGTTTTGTCAGTTTGGGGATAAGACGGTTTTGTCCACTACACCATTAAAAGTTTAATATAAAATATAATTATTTATACAATATACATGTGGTAATCTTGCAGTTTCTACACGCATGTTATTTCATAGCACAATTTATTTTCTTGTGAGAACTTATGTTTCCAATTTATTAAATGCTTTATCATTTTTATATGTTGTATTTTAGCTATTGCAGTGCTAATTTGTGAAAAATGCATTTAATAAATTATCAGTATTTATACATTTTAAAAAAAACATAAGTTCTTATGAAAAAATTATCAGAAAATTAAATTTGGCTGTGAATCTGTGAAATAATATACCTCTGTAGAAACTGCAGGATTACCTAATATGTCAATGTAATTATATTTTAATATAGTATAGAAAAGTATATAAAATGTAGATAGTTATCAATCATAACTTATTAACCTTACTAACACTAACATTTAAGTTTTACTTACAATATCTCCCTGAAAATAAATAAATTGTCTTAAATTGGTTGACATGAATTAGAACAATATTTTCAAAAATGCCAATAATAAAATAACTAGTTCTATATAATAAAATTTTTATTAAAACAATACACAACATAAACTTATAGTTACAGCAACTAGAAAAAGCAGTATACTTGATTTAATTATTTTTAACAAACATATAAGGACTAGTTATAGAAAATGAAATAATCCCTTAAAAATAATAATTTAAAATTCTTTGTTGGCATTTCTGCCCCCTTAAATCAGTGGATTCAAATTTTCCTATTAGGCTGAGAAAAAAATTAATAGTAGTAATAGTAACTAGACATGTGCATTGATAGTGCAAATTAAGTGGGGGGGAGAACAGACATAAACTTCATCACGAAGATATCAGTACAACGCAAATGAATCTCAATGACGGGGATAACTGCTAACGCATTGTTTGTCTGGAAACATGTACACTGCAGTTAGCTACTTGCCAGCCCCCCNNCCCCCCCCCCCCCCCCCCCCGTTACCCTAGCTTGCCAACCATAAACTGTGATTGGCCGACCCTGGCAAAGGTCAGCAAAGCTTATTTGCACTTGTCTTGTGCTTGTTCTGGTTTTATATATACAGATGGTGGATGGAAGCTCTTCTGCGGAATCCATTCGTACATTAGAGTATGTTGAAATGCGGTTGTGCATGTTAATTAGGATAGTGGCAAGGTGATGTCCCATTAGTGTGATAAGATGGCTGTGAAATCTGTGTGGACATACCAGCGTTATCAATTAATGGCACCAGAAAGTCATCACATGTGAAAGACAGGTGAGCTTTGTAATGGCCATGATTGGAAGGACCGCATAAAGAGCAGGCATATAGAGAAATGTTGACCGGGATTGTAAACTTGAGGACGCTCTCGGAAGTAAATGATGATATTGGCTGGAAGTATATCGGACATCGCGATAATTTCTGCTTCACAACCATATACTCCTATAGTATGTATGTACTGAACATATTGTTGAGGAGAGAGTATGACTATTTTTTGTTACTGAGAACAACAGAGAGTTGGTCGCCAAGGTTATCCCAATGTTGAAAAACAAAATTAACAGCCATGTTGTGAAGTCATGTTCAAAGAGAAAAGAGAAAATAAATGGGCAAAAACTTCAAAAAAATATAAAAAATAATGTCTTAGCTGGGGCTTAAACCCAGGACCTTCTTTTGTTAGGTGGATGTAATAACTACTATACTAGGAAATGCATGTTATTAAGTGAAAGAACAACAAAAGTGAACTCAAGAAGCATTGTTTTACTTTAAAAAAAACTAGCTGAAATTATTTGACACCCTCATGTCCATGTGCAAAGTTAAAAGCCTTTGCAGGATTAGATATCCAAAAATGTGTCAGATATGCTTTGTTCGCAAATGTTGCAATCCTTTTATTTCAATTATATTGATAATTTTTCCCTGCCATTCTTTGTTCAACGCATTCAAATGCTCAAAAATAGCAGCTAAGTAATTAAAGTATGCTACTCAACCAGCGCATGCTTTTGACCAGCCCGAAATTTTGAAGTTTTGCTTTCAGAGCCTACACTCTGTTCAGTCATGTGAAAGCCACTGTAACTTGGCGTGATAAAGTATGTCTGTATATTTAGCCTCACCATCTTTACATAAATAACAAAACACTTAACATGTTCTTCAATGAAAATTGTACAATCTGGATATAACAATAATTCATAATTTAAGAGGAGCACAAAACAACATATCCTATTTGTTTCAAACAGAAAACCTTTGTATTAAAAGAAGGTACTACTTATTGTAACACCTAATTATTGTAATACTAAAAAGTATACAATTAAATTGTTTTGATATTAACAGGCATAAGCATGTTAGTTCAGTTGACATTGATTTTCACTGTCACAGAGCAGATATTGAATACGAGCGCAGAGTAATAAAGGGATATAACAATTAATCCGATTTAGGGAGGTTTTCGACTTAGAGAAGTTTAACTTAGCAAGGTCTGACAGTATGTAGCAGATTTGACGTTCCCCATTGATTCTGCATTACCCCGACCCGTCTTCTATGCAGAAGATTATTGCATCATAGTGTTGAGTTAAAACAATTTTTTTCTCTATTTGTTATTAAATTCTGAATATATCCACTAGCATTAATAATTGTAATTTACTTGAAACATTTCCATTTCATTGAAAGGGAAAAACCCAGATCTCACTATTACTTATATAGCTTTGTCCTTTCCTCTGACTGGAATTAATGCTGGATTTCCGTTATTCCTATATTTCCTAAACTTGTTTTAAATTGCTCAGGATATCAGTATATAAGTGCTAAAAATATTATTATTTTTTAAGTTCTAAATTGTGATGCATCTTTGTCTTTTCAGCAAAATTTTACATATACTTGAGGCATGGCTCAAATAATAGAATCTAATGGCTATCTCAAGTTGGAAGATGGGACAGTTTTTCCAGGGATATGCTTTGGTGCTCCAAGGAGTGTTGCTGGAGAAGTCGGTATGGTTACATTTCTTCATAAAAGAATGATTTTTAAAATTCAATAATCTCTTAACTTACAGGCACTAATTTGTTTTTTTTAAAATTAAAAGTATTTCAGACTGGGATGGTTGGCTATCCTGAATCCTTAACAGATCCTTCATACCATAGACAAATATTAGTTTTGACCTACCCCCTCATTGGGAATTATGGCATTGGAGGAGATGACATTGATGAATTTGGATTGCTGCATTGGTTCGAGTCCTACAAAATTCATGCTGCAGCTTTGATCATTGGAGACTTAACAGAAGAATATAGTCACTGGGGGGCAAAGAAATCACTTTCTGAATGGATGAAGGAGCAAAACATACCTGGAATCTATGGTAATGCTAAGTATAGAAATAAATATTTAAGAAACAGGTTAAAAAAAGCTGAGAAAAAAACTTATGGAGCCTGTTAATGACAGACATTTTTGTGAATATTATTTAAGGAAAACAGTTAAAAATTTTAAATTTCTTGTTTTTAAGATTCCAGATTAATTTATAAATAACAGATAAACAATCTCAGTGTTTTGAGTTTAGTGTAAATGACACTATTTTAAGGTGGTCCATTGGACCAAAATTGGGATATCTCTTAATCTAAAGCAATTATTGAACATATTATAACTATACACTAATAAAAGATTTTGAAAAACATAGACATCTATATTTAAAAGAAAAAAAACAAAAACTTTTATCGCAAAAAAAAAGAAGTAAAAGTGATTTTACAATTGATCATCAGGCAAATGTTAATGAGACTAATTCATTATGCAATATTATGACACAAATGCAAAATATCACATCTTTTAGAAGAGCTTCAAATAGCATTTTTGTGTAGTGATAAAAAAAATAATTGGTGTATTATGAAAAAAAAACCTAAACATTTTTGTTTAGTTAATATAAAAAAGTAGGGTTGTTAACGATTAATTTAAATTTAATCATTAACTTTTGAAAAATTAATGATTAATTAATTGTTTACTTGATTAAAACCAAAAATTAACATTTATAATGTCATAAGCAACACTTAGTAGACTTTCTTGTAGAAAATCTAAATAACACGGGAATGTCTCCTTTAAATATGTCATCTTTTAACCAACTAAGCAAAAAGACAATTATGTTGACATTATTTGGTTTAAGTGATGAGCGGGTCTAATTGACAACATAACCAGCTGAGCTTATCAATCAATCTCATGGGACTGAGGTAACTGTTATGCACAAAACAGTCTTGGCAAGGAATGACATCAGATATCTGTGTTCATTAAGTTCCCACCATTGTAGAGGGTTAATGGGTTCAGGAACTTTCATCCCCATTTTGTAAGCGGTAATTCTTCAGAAGACCTGTCATCATTTTCTGTCTTTGAGTCAGACTCCATTACTGCCATTAGCTTAATATGATTTTCATTTGGTTTGATAAGTAGACTAAGTGCTAGAACCATGGTAGGCAAACTTTATCATCACTTTGAACATTCCTGTCAGTCAATAGTTTAAAACCAAAATGTTCATGTAATAGTCACGAAATTTATTATTTATCGTCTGCTTTGTTTTATTATTTTTGTTTTAATTTTTAACTTCCAATAATTTGTAAAAGATGGGTTGAAAGCATTACTAATTTAAAGGTTTAACAAATTTTAACGATTTATCGGGAAATTAATCGTTAATTTCCGCAGCCCTATAAAAAGCAGATGTAACTTTGAATATAACATTTTAAAGCAGCGTAGAAAGTTTAAATTTCAAACGGTTTCATTACACAAAGAAACTAACCAGCAGTCATCCTCAGATTGTGCTGAATACTAAAAAGATCAGTTAACAATTTAGATTGCAAACAGTTTAATTTTACTGTGATGTCTTCATCTCATTATTATTAATAATTTTTTTTTAAAAATCTAATTCATACTGCACATTATCATACCTTAATAGATCATTTAGGGATCTAAACACTCTGCCTTTTAAGAAACACAAAAACAACTTTATTATTTTGAAATGAACTGCTTATAATGTTGAATAAAATTCTTACATAATATTTGAGGTACTGAGTTGCTTTTATATCAGTTATGGTGTTGCTTTAATTTGTAATTTATGAGGTAAGTCTAACATTTTGTCATTCATAATTTAAACATTGCAAAAGACAAATATATGGAAGGAATTGCCCAACTGAATTTCAATGCATTCACATTTGAAAAGGTATCCAAGCGTTAACTCAGATTGAAAGAAGCAACTTATTCGTTATTCTGCTTTAAACCTTCTATAAATTTAAATTTTACAGGGATTGACACTCGTGCTTTGACAAAGAAAATCAGAGAAAAGGGAACAATGCTTGGAAAGGTATAATTAGACATAATTAAAAAGGAATCAGTGAGACATATTAGTTAAGAGTATTTTAGCAACTTGTGTGAATTTAAAAAAAATTAAATTGTATGATTCTATTTTATATAATAATTAGGGCTGGTAACGATTAATTTATATTTAATTGTTAACTTTTGAAAAATTAACGATTCATTTCATGAAATAATTGTTAATTTCGGTTAATGCCAAACATTTTAAGTTGGGAAAAAAAAAATTTCTCGATTAAAATTATTTTAATCAATCGATAAAATTTTCAACAATTAATTGTTAATTTCCGCAGCCTTATAATAATTTTAAAAAATTCTTCTAATTTCTTCAGGTCATTGTGAATCAAGATGATGAAAATGTTCCATTTTTAGATCCGGATACGTTGAATCTTGTTGCAGAGGTATCTTCAAAGGTAAGCATTTGGAAGAGGAGAAATCAAATTCAGTATCACCAATATAAAAAAAACAACAACTTTTTGGATGAGTTGTCATGGACTTTAAAAAAGTTAAACTGAAGTTTGGTTTGAAAAAAGAAATATCTCATTGCTTTGCATTTATTATCTTATTGAGATTTTGTCTTAAGAGTCAAGGAGGTTATCTAAATGGTAGTATGTTTTACTAGTCTTTGAGCGCTAAGAAACATTTTGAAAAGTTTTAATTATGAAAGAAGAAAGAAAATTCTTTCAAATTCACTATTCAGAATTAACGTTTGTTTTCCACAACTAGAACGTCAAAACATACAATCCAAGCGGTGATGTGAAGATTGTTGCCATTGATTGTGGCATGAAGTATAACCAGATTCGATGTCTGTGTCAGAGAGGAGCAGCAGTGACTGTTGTCCCATGGGATTATCCTATTAAACCTCAAGGTTAGTCAATAAAATTATTATGTCTTTTTACCAAAATGATTTTACTGTCATTGTCAAGTCAGCGCAGAAAGTATCTGTAATGAATCTTCTAGATTAGTCAACTGGGCATGGCCCCAATGTCTTGAGTTCCCATAGTTATTGAGAAAGTTGTCTTGGGCAGTTATATTATAGATAACCACTATTTAAATTCATTTTTAAAGAGTTTAGTTAACGATTCTGAGAGAAAATTAACTGATAATAATTTATGCTATTTTGTTGAATTTAAAATTTTTGGCATTGCACTATACTCCTAAACATTTGTTTAAAGACTTAAGTGCATTTTAGTACCGAATACTTGTTGGATGAAGCTTTACATAGCCATTTATATGAGACGTGTGGGTGTGGAATGCAAGGATCTATTTTAGAAGAAAAAAAATTCTAAAATGAAATTTATGTTCACTTGGATTGCTACATCAATAATCATGTTATTTGATTGCTTAGTGCTATATAAACAAATAATAGTGTTCAGAAACCATAAAGCCATTCTTGTGTGCTACTTCAGATCATAGCATGCCACCAGGGGCGGATTAAGACTGCACGGGGCCCCGGGCTGCAATCAAACGGGGGCCCTAGCCCTATTCAGCCAGCGTCCCTTAAAATAAAATGATTGTTAACAGCTAATATAGGACTGTAACTAAATATTAATAATGAAAAAAAACCGAACACAAAGAATCAACTGTTTGAAGTGTTTGTGGAATATTAAAATTGAGTGTGAAAAGAAAATTTGTATCTTCTACTGATGGGAATCGAACCCCACACAAGTTGCGCCTGTACTCTCTCCACACGGCCAGCGGAGCTTGACTAAAATGAGAAATTTTTAAAATATAAACTATACTTCATACTATGTTCTCTAAGTGAGCCAATTAAATCACTTTTTATCGATTATTAACTCTATCAGTAGTATCCGGTCTGATTCGCGATGAGTTGTATAGCTAATATTTAAAAAAAAAAAAATATTTTCAAGGGTTCGTGCAAACATTTGCACACTTTGATTATAAATATAAAAAGTTTGGGGGCCCCTAAACCGTGGGGGGCCCCTGGCTTTAGCCCGCTCAGCCCCCCCCTTAATCCGCCATAGCATGCCACTATTTCATGGTTAGTAAGTAGTGCGTGCTCTTCAATTATGTGTTGATTGAACAAATATTCTAAATGAGAGGTTTATGCCATTCAAGGAACCTCCACGATGGCTGATCACCCTTATCATGCCTATTGGAACCCTGACACAATTCTTTCCTTGAACATTATTTCACGTTACCGTCTTCACATTCCTGTCTCACTCCACTGATCTTACATGACCTGATGCCTAATTGTGGGGAAGATCCCCAAGAACTGTACCAGCTTTACATGAGAATATGGTCTCATTTGACAAAAGTTTGCAGAAACCAGTGTTTCATTTGATCATGAAGCAGTGTGTAATAAAATAACAAATTTCATAAAGCAATGGTAAATCAAAATGCAAATAGAGTGTAAGCAATATGAATGTACATATGTAAGGAAATAATAATCATTTTTTTTTCTTTTAGAATTGTTTTTGTTTTCATTATTAAAGTTGTAATGACTTATATTTCTTGTGTGTGTTGCTTTCCTCAGATTTTGATGGTATATTTGTGAGCAATGGACCAGGTGATCCCATGATGTGTGATGCAACCATCAACACAATCCGGGCAATAGTAAAAGATGCACATTCCATCCCTTTGTTTGGGATCTGCCTCGGACACCAGCTTTTGTCATTAGCCATTGGGGCCAAGACTTACAAAATGAAGTAATATCACATTAGGTTACAAAATAAAACAGTAACTTTCAAAGGGTCTAATGAGTAGGTTTTAATAGTATTATTCTAAAATGTAACATATATAATTGTAACAGAACAAAGATACTCTCAAATTAAAGTTAATAAGTCATTTAAAAAGAAACAAATTCTCATAAATAAGTTTAAATTAATGTTATAATTCATAGTTGAAATTATTTCCTTGTTGCAAAAGGCAAAAATGTTTTTTAGGCCTATGCAGCATTTGACATAAAAAAAATGTGTCAGATCTGCTCTGTTTGCAAATTCATTACTTGCCTCGTTATTGGATAGAAGTTCAAAAAGTGTCTTCTGCCAACCTAGAGGCTCATTTTGTACAGCCGCAATGTCACGATATGTGTAGCGGATTTTATTTGTCCCATTTTGTCTCACTTACCTCCAAGAATTCCCTTTTTACCCCAATTGGGGTAATTTACCCCTGTTCGCTGACCCCTGTTCTACAAGATTCGACCGCTCTACCAGACGCTATAAAATATTACTAAACATCTGCACTTACCTTATTTATTTATTTTTGTGAATGTTTTAATAAATTGTTCAAAAAATTTTGTTTTCAACTAATTTTAATTTACACACTTTCGCCAATGTAAACCAAAGAAATAAAAAAATACTGATAACTCTTGGGGTCGGCTTACGAGCGGGTTACATACTTTCTATACTAATCTCTTCCAAAATGAGGGGGATCGGCTTATGAATGAATGGGATATAGAAGGAATATATTGGAAATCAATTTATGCTCTTATTAAAAATTAGTTAAAATTTTTAATATTACCTGGAAATCAGATCATTATTTATTATTTTTATAAACGTTGGAATTTGAAATGTCCTTAATGCTATTTTTTGCAACTAATATAGGTACGGCAATAGAGGTCATAACCAGCCTTGCATATACGAGGATACAATACGCTGTTTCATCACAAGTCAGAACCATGGTTTTGCTGTAGACACCACCACACTGCCAGATGGATGGCTGCCGCTCTTCACCAATGCCAACGACAAAACGAATGAGGGCATCATACATGAGCACCTTCCTTTCTTCAGTGTCCAGTTCCACCCAGAAAATAAACCAGGGCCCCAGGACTTAGAGGATTTATTTACTGTCTTTTTAGACCATGTTCGCTCATACAAGCTTGGATTAAACAGGTCAGCCAGGGTGGTCGGTCTATGTTCACTTCCAGAGTGATTAAAGATTTTTTAAAGAAAATTTCAGGGCAGCAATAATAACATTTTTAAAGTTACAAATTTCTGTTGAATTAATAATAATAAATTATCATTTATATTGCGCTGTACTCCAGTAAGAAACTGGGCTCACAGTGCTTTACATAAAAATAATAACATACATTTAAGTATCAATGCATTCAATAAAAATTCACATCCTAACAACCACATAAATGACAGTGCAGTACATATAAGCTAGATTTTATCGTTAGAAGAATGCTTGGTAATCAATGTTAAACATACTCATAATAATTTATTATCTTCTGTCAATACTAATTTTTAACTAGATAAGAGGATACGTGTAGTTTTTATTGATTCTTCTCATAACTTCTCCTTGTAGCCCTTGATTAATGTTATAAACCTGTGTCATCATTAGCCCAACTATCAAGGAAAGGATACGCACACATATCAGAACTGAAGGCATATCTATGGTTCCTCTTGAGCAACCAAAGCCCAAGAAGGTTCTCATTCTGGGATCAGGTGGACTGTCCATAGGTCAAGCAGGAGAGTTTGATTATTCAGGTTCACAGGTTGGTAGATATTTATGTTTGATCAGCTTTACTTGTCAGAAATACACTTCTTAAAACAATAATTTGTTTTGCAGTTAAACAATAGTTTGTGAATTCTGTGTGCTAAAATTTATTGACTATTTAAAATTTTATTTCCAAAAATCTATTTTCACCTAGTTTACAAGATCACCAAAAAAATTAATCAAAAGGCCTGTTTAATTCGCATAATATATTTTTGGTCATTATCTATGTCACAGAATTATTTCTGTTACATTTTCCTAAATTTTTAATTTTTAAGTCAACACCATTATATTGCACTTGCAGGAACACGTTATATTTTACATATTTTTGTGTGTGTTAAAATGAGGGAAATGATCCTTAATCTATAATAATTCTAGATCCCACTCCTATCCTTAGTTTTATTGACCTCATTTGTCTTTTTTTTTAGTGATGACCTTTAAGTTTGTTAATAGGTTATGAATGCATGTGTTATTTGGTAGTGTAAACATTAAGTCTCTGGGATGTGGTGAGAAATGAATGAAGAAGCAAGGCTAACCAAGGAAAAATATTGTAAGATATGCATTTATTTGTTTAGGCCATCAAAGCTCTAAAGAAAGAGAATATCAATATTGTGCTCATCAATCCTAACATTTATTTGTTTAGGCCTTCAAAGCTCTAAAGAAAGAGAATATCAATATTGTGCTCATCAATCCTAACATTTATTTGTTTAGGCCTTCAAAGCTCTAAAGGAAGAGAATATCAATATTGTGCTCATCAATCCTAACATTTATTTGTTTAGGCCATCAAAGCTCTAAAGGAAGAGAATATCAATATTGTGCTCATCAATCCTAACATCGCCACCGTCCAGACGTCAAGAGGTCTAGCAGATAAAGTTTATTTCCTACCCATAACCCCTGAATATGTCACACAGGTAAGTACCACATTTGGAAACTAATTTCTTAAATAATATTGTGAAAAAATGATTGATATGGCAATGAATTACTTGTGCAGATATGGCAATGAATTAATTGTGCAGAATGGATTGGTTTGGCATGAGGACCTCGGTGTAGATATTGTTCCAATGGGTTTGAAATGTTTGCTTTGGGTTAAATGGTTGTGAATGTTTCAGGTTATCACTGCTGAGCGTCCCGACGGTGTGCTCCTCACATTTGGTGGACAAACTGCTCTCAATTGTGGAGTGACCCTGACCAAGACAGGAGTCTTCGATAAGTATCATGTCAAGGTGCTAGGAACTCAGGTCTCCTCCATCCTGTGGACAGAGGACAGGAAAATGTTTGCAGACAAGATGGCAGAGATCAATGAGTTTGTGGCCCCCAGTGAAGCCGCTTATACACCTGAACAGGTTGGTTGACATGCTTGTACAACAGGTTGTTTGGCATGATTGTACAACAGGTTGGTTGACACACTTGTACAACAGGTTGTTTGGCACACTTGTATAACAGGTTGGTTGATACACTTGTACAACAGGTTGTTTGACACACTTGTACAACACGTTGGTTGACACACTTGTACAACAGGTTGGTTGACACGCTTGTGCAACAGGTTAGTTGACACTGTTATATTGGTTTTGTTGTTTTTATAGCTTTGTCTTCCATCAAATATCTGTAGTCTTAAATAACTTATATGTATTACCTTTCAGTTATTTAGACATATTTTAATCTTGGATAAAAAATTCAAGTAGTTAAAAGTGTTACTGTCTAACATTGTATATTTTAGGCAGAACAGGCCGCTGAAAGACTTGGATATCCTGTCATGATTCGAGCTGCCTTTGCCCTTGGCGGATTGGGTTCAGGTTTTGCAGAGAACAAAGAAGAACTGGCCGTTCTCGTGACAGCTGCATTTGCCCACACTTCTCAAGTGTTAGTGGATAAGTCATTAAAAGGCTGGAAGGAGGTCGAGTATGAGGTTGTTCGAGATGCCTATGACAACTGTATCACTGTAAGTATATGATTGATGGTCAGGTGCTATGTGCTATATGATTGATGGTCAGGTGCTATGTGCTATATGATTGATGGTCAGGTGCTATGTGCTGTATTGTTATGGATCATTCTAATTTCTGGTCATAGGTCTATATTGGTGCCAGAAATTGAGCAGAAAATTGGTAATAGGAGTGTAGTTTAAAATTACAAAATCTGTAATTGATGCAAGGGAAATTATATTTCAGGTCTGCAACATGGAGAACGTTGATCCTCTTGGTATTCACACTGGAGAAAGCATTGTTGTAGCCCCCAGCCAGACACTGACAGACACTGAATACAACATGCTCAGATCCACAGCCATCAAAGTCATCAGACATCTGGGCATTGTTGGAGAATGCAACATACAGTACGCACTCAACCCACTGTCACAGCAAGTATGTTAATACAGTAAACAGGGTCATACAGTAACTATGCTTTGTATTGAATTTATTATAGGATTATTAAAAAAAAATAATTTTGATATTTATTGACTCAAACTTGGTGATCATCAGAAGGATATACTTTAGTAGATGCTATGAGAATTCTAGATCTATAAGAGCCTTTAGCTCAGGACTTTTGGCGTAATTCCTTTCAGAGGTTATTTTAGCAGTCTCAGAGCTCATCGCATCTTATACACTCATTCTAAAGTTTATTTCAAAGATACTGTAGTTAATTGTTCTGAAATTTCAGGACATGTTCAAAGATCAAAACGAATGCTGATTAAAACTTATGTCTTTTAACTTGTATTGATCCTAATTACCTCCTCTGCTTTAATATTTTTCACTAATGATTAATTTTTTCCCTGCCAGTATTACATTATTGAGGTGAATGCCAGATTATCGAGGTCATCTGCATTGGCCAGCAAGGCTACAGGTTACCCATTGGCCTATGTTGCTGCTAAATTGTCTTTGGGATACCCTCTGCCATCATTGAAGAATTCTGTGACTGGGTCAACAACAGCTTGCTTTGAGCCAAGCTTAGATTACTGTGTTGTAAAGATTCCAAGATGGGACTTGAGGAAATTCTCTCGAGTTTCTACTAAAGTAAGGGGACTGTACTTTCTTTTTAAAGTAACATTTAGAATGTGAGATTTTATCAATGACATTAAAGAACATTTTTGTTTAATAATTAACAGCACTTCAGTAAGTTTGGCGTAACATCTTAAATTTTATTGTAATTATGTTTGTCAATTACCAAATAAATTTTTTAAAAAGTTTCTCCTTAGTTGTTCCTTAAATTCGAATCTGAAAAATACACGCGAGCTGCTGATTAGATCAACTCGGTTTATCAGGAAATTATTTTAGTTCATTGATTTTTTTTCTATCAATTTATTATTGACATTGATTATCTTCTCTTGCCAAACAGATTGGAAGCTCCATGAAAAGTGTGGGGGAAGTCATGGCTATAGGCCGAAATTTCGAAGAGGCATTCCAGAAAGCTTTAAGAATGGTGGATGAGAGTGTTAGAGGTTTCGACCCTACCACTCACAAAGTTTGTGAAAATGTAAGTTTGAATTTCTCAAATAAATACCTGACAGATGTTGTTGGTTTTGAATTCTTTAATAAAATCACCAACTATTTAAATCATTATTTATGGATATAATTACAGACCCTACAGTAAAACTGTCGTTTTTAAACAGTTAATCGGTTATCAAAAACAAACTGACCTAACAGAATTTAATGAATTAAATGCATAAAAATATACATTAAATGTTAATCATTGCGGTTTAATTCTTTGTTCCAATGATTTTGTAAATATTACCATAATTTTAAAAAAAATTTGCTGTTTTGACAGCATCGCGGCAGAGAGCTGAACAGTAGCATCGTTACATCACAGTGGCTTTGATATCAAATAAGACGACTCGAGAATTTGATCCATTCTATTTTTATTTCACAAAACATAGTAAAAACATCTACCGACGGTTAATTGATCATAAGTTAAACGGTTAACCGGTTCTCTGAAACTAACGGTCTTAACAACCTTATTATTTACTAAAATGCATTTAGCATACATTATTTTAAAAAATCAAAATTCTGCAATGGACCATCCTAAATGATTGTAAATATTGTTAGTTTTGTGAAGTATTAATTATTGAGTTTATTTTGCTAACAGGAACTTCAGCATCCAACTGACAAGAGAATCTTTGTCCTGGCAGCAGCCTTGAAACAAGAGATGTCCATTGATAAACTCTATGAACTGACTCGTATTGATCGCTGGTTCCTGCACAAGTTCAAGAACATTATCAACAAATACAATGAGTTAAAGGCTTATAAGGGGAAGGTAACTGATAAGTAAATAAATACTTGGTGAACACAAATTAGTTTTTGGCAGTCTTTGAACAAAAATTCTTTTTCATGTTTTATCTTTTTTTTTTCAGGCTTATAATGTTCCTAGAAACTTACTTCTCTCAGCCAAACAGCTGGGGTTCAGTGACCAGCAAATAGCCCAGGTTGTTTATAGGTACGTAGTGTTGCAAGTCTATAGGGTTCAGTGACCAGCAAATAGCTCACGTTGTTTATAGGTACATAGTGTTGCAAGTCTATAGGGTTCAGTAACCAGCAAATAGCCCAGGTTGTTTATAGGTACGTAGTGTTGCAAGTCTATAGGGTTCAGTACCAGCAAATAGCCCAGGGTGTTTACAAGTACGTTGTGTTTTAAGCCTGGGGTAGGTGACAAGTGTTGTAAAGTGCGCACACGCAGATTTCTTTATTTAAATGAGATTTTATATTATGAGTTTTATGCTTATCAATATTTTCCATTTTCATAATATGATTGACTTTATCTGACTGCTAAGTTGCTTATTTTGTTTTTTTTAGTAGTGCAATGTGCTGGTAATGATTTTTACAAGTCTCGTATAAAAAAAAATAATAATTCTGCCTTAGCTCAGTGAAAATAGATAATCTGAGTTTAAAATTTATCATCCTTGCAGTACAGAGCTGGTGATTCGCAAATGCCGTTATGATCTTGGGGTCATACCTTGGGTCCGGCAGATAGACACTGTTGCAGCCGAGTGGCCTGCCAGCACCAACTACTTATACCTGACCTATGGTGGGAGTGAGCATGACATTGATTTTCCTGGCAAGCATGTCATGGTGCTAGGTTCTGGTGTGTACAGGATTGGTTCAAGTGTTGAGTTTGACTGGTGTGCTGTGAACTGTATCAGAACTTTGAGGGAGGTTAGTTGGAAAGTCTTCACATACAGTTCAAGTTGTGTTTACATGTTTACTAATATTACCTTAAAATTGTTCATTTCATTTGTTTACAAAACTACTATTGACAGTCATCCTTCAAGTTTCAGTGTGTTTAGACTCCAGATGTAGCGATGTTATATTTATTGTTAAATATATTCTACCATCTACTGTAAGCTACATTATTTATTTTGAGTCATTGCTCTTTTCCTATTTTATTTATATTTTTTCAAACTTTTTATGCTGGACGATAGATTTTTGCAAAAAAAAAATTATACAAAAGTACCCTATCTTTCAGAAACCAAAAACATTAGATGTAATCATAATTAATATATATTTACAAGTGAAAGCTTGTAGAATATAATGAGATCAGCTGTAGAGAACTATGATATACAGCCACGTTGTATTGTTATTTATAATATGATTATTTTCCCAATCCAGATGCATACTTATCAATCCAAACTGTGCTAAAACAGTATTTATTACAAGCATTAGTTGTCTCATCAAATGTGGGGTAAAATATAAGGTAAACAATTGAATGGATGCTCGTCACTTATAATTAAGTGACTTAGAAAGAGTTGTTACCCTCTATTCTCAGTTGGGCCACAAGACTATTATGGTCAACTACAACCCAGAGACAGTGAGCACTGACTATGACATGTGTGACAGACTGTACTTTGATGAAATATCATTTGAGGTCAGTTCAAGATCACACATAGTTTACAACTCTATTATGATTTTATTGACTATAAATCAACCATTTTTATGATCCATAAAAAATAAAATTTTGAAAAATATTTGAATAAAACCTTTTATTTTAAAATTTTATTTACCATAAACAATTTTCATCAATTAAATCAAACCTAGGGATTATTTTAAAAAACGTAATCAGTTTCTATGAAAATTATTTTTGTTTTACTTCACAAACATCATTCATACAATTGTTTTTACAAGAATTCTCTTAATTATTAATTTTAGAATATGATATGAATGATAATCAGGCCTCCTCTGTTAGCCAGAGATTAAGCAGACAAATATTATTCCAAGACCATGTTATACCAATGTTATTTTCTTAAATCATGAGAAATATAAAGTGCATGCATTGAAATACTACATATTGTATACATAACTTTTTAAAAAAGTTGTGATGAAGATAGAAACAAAATTAATGGATGTATGGTATGTGGCTTTTACAAACATGAAAACATTTTGAGAATTTCAGAAATTTTTTGGCTGTTTTTATGTATAAAATTAAAATTGTATTTTTCTGTCATTAAAATGTTGTCAGGTTGTTATGGACATCTACACAATGGAAAATCCAATAGGAATCATACTTTGCATGGGTGGCCAATTACCCAACAATATTGCTATGGACTTACACCGCCAACAAGTAAGTAGCACAAATACTTGGCACAAAAATTATTTTAAAATTGTGAAAGTCTCCTCAATGACTTCCTAATAGTGGATAAATTGTTATGTAGTAGTTACAGAGTTCAGACAGTTGTTCATGTTGAACAATTAAATTTGTTTCCCCAGGCTGTGATACTTGGAACATCTCCAGACAGCATTGATAATGCTGAGAATAGATTTAAATTCTCACGAATGTTGGACAATCTTAACATCAATCAACCTATGTGGAAGGAACTCTCTACAACAGAGGTTTGTGACAGTTGAGTTTATTGTTATGATAAATTAAGGAAAAGTCTGTAGCGATACATATCGGCTTACATCTTAGTAAATATCATATGTGTTAAAACAATTGTGTTTTGAAACAACTATAAAGGGACAGTTATAACAATCATCCTCATTAATGTGTTGTGTTCATGGAAATTTTACAACCTTCTTGAAATAAGTCGGAATAGTTTTTGTTGGATTTTAAAGAGTTTTCAAACAATTTTTTTTAGTTATTTCTGTAAAGAACAGATTTATATCTCAAATGAAATCTATCAGACGTTTCATTTTTTTTACCTTGATATTTAGGCTGCTATGGAATTCTGTGAAGAAGTGGGTTATCCTTGTCTGATCCGACCCTCCTATGTACTGAGTGGAGCGGCCATGAATGTTGCAATGAACAAACATGACCTGGAAACCTTCCTGACGCAAGCCGTGGCTGTGTCTAAAGATCAGCCTGTTGTCATTTCCAAATTCATCTTGGAAGCTAAGGTATATACACATGTAATCTGAGCGGATAATCATGAGGGTATTAAAACACATGGCTATCTTGTTGGTAATGCTGTTGCTGTTTTATTATAAATATTTCCATTTTAATTGAGAAAAGCTACAGTAAATTGTGTGTACATGAATGGTAATGCAAGGCAATATGATAGTTGACATGTATGTTTACACATATTATTAGGAAATTGACGTGGATGCAGTGGCTGAGGATGGTGAGGTCATCTGTATGGCTGTCTCAGAACATGTTGAAAATGCTGGTGTCCACTCAGGGGATGCAACTCTTGTCACTCCACCTCAAGACTTGAATTCAGAAACCTTAGCAAAAATTAAAGGGATCTGTTGTGCTATTGGTAGAGCCCTTGAAGTGACTGGACCTTTTAATTTACAGCTCATTGCAAAGGTGATATTATAGTTCAGCTAGTTCACCAAATGAAATTAAATACTTATTTAAAGAAAAAAGTTTTCAGTGGAAAGTGTACAAAATATAAAGTTTATCTAAAATCAAAACATAATTTGTATTCTTTGTTTTTTAAAAGGCTAGTGATACACCATGTTTTAAATTTTTTTTTACATTTGCAGCTAATTCCAAAAAAATATGTTTGTATTATTTTAAAGGAACTGATAGTAAATGAGAATAAGGAAAAAGCAGTTAGATAAAATTTAAAAAAATCATTTTGTCTTAATAGGATAAATCAAATAGTCAAATGTTTGTCATCATTTACCTTAAATGATTAGAGTTATGTGATACTTTGTAAAACTTACAAGCCTTAGTAAACTAAAATTCATTTAAAAAAACAATTTCTTTCACAGGACAACCACTTGAAAGTAATCGAGTGCAATGTGAGGGTATCACGGTCTTTCCCATTTGTGTCAAAAGCCCTGGATTATGACTTTGTAGCAACAGCTACTCGTATCATAATGGGAGAATATGTGGAACCTGTTAATGTCACTGCAGGATGTGGTAAAGTGGCGGTGAAGGTAATACAATTTGGTTAGAGATTAAAATCACACTGTCAACATGTTTACATTTCATTATGTTCATCACCTTCATCATTTTTCATTTAAGTTCCTTTTCGAACAAGATGCCTCAATCAAAGCCTTCCACTTAACACAAACTCTGGCCAGTATGTCTAGCCCTTTCTTGCTGCCTCAGCCAATACACTATGTTTCAAAGTCTTCTTTGGGTCTTTCTCTTGCTGTTTGGACTGTGGGTTCCATTCTAGTGCTTGTATTGGTTTATTATTTCATTAAGTTAGCTGAAAATTAACAATAAAACAATAATTTAAATAATGGATTCACAGTCACATGCATTAGTAAAATTTTGTTTGTGAATATTTAGTCCTCAAAATTTTAAAGGCCTCGAATTAGTGAAAAATATTTTTATTTTAAAACACTTGTATTTTATGCTTTAAAGCACATTTATTTTTTAATTATTTTTTTCAAAAGTTTAAATTTATATTTTATTTGTCTAGGTACCAGTTTTCTCCTTCTCTCGCTTGCAAGGTGCAGATGTCCTTCTGGGAGTGGAGATGGCCAGCACTGGAGAAGTTGCTTGTTTTGGAGAGAACCGTTATGATGCTTACCTTAAAGCCCAGCTTAGCACAGGATTCCAGATACCCAAAAAGAATATTCTAATTTCTATTGGAAGTTACAAGGTTTGTAAAAATTAGGATTAATTATAATTAGGGCTTGTATGGATTTAAAAAATTTGGTTCGATTAATTTGGTAAAAAATTTGATAGATTAATTGGTTTATTGCAATTAATTATATTTTTTAAAACGCTTATATAGATCCCATTAAGTCGCGATTCATTATTTTGCAAAATTGGTTAAGTTGTGGTAATTCCATGGCTCCCAAATTTTGTGACGTAACACAGCAAATTCTTTCTGATTAGGCAAGAAATATGGAAGAAAAACATTTTTGTTTAAAAAGTATGCAAGTCTAAATAAAAAATAATACGAGGGAAAAGTATGAAAGTAACAAAAAATTATTAATAAATTGGAAAAAACAATATTAAAAATATTTTCATTTATTTTAATTGAATTTTAATAGATAAAATTAATATCAATTGATTAAAATTTGTAACAATTAATCGATTAATTAACCATTAATTTCCACAGCCCTAATTATAATAGTATCACATGCTTGTTTCTTCAAAAAAAAAAAAAAAAAAATGTCAACAAACAATTGATACAAAACGACATGATAAATGTATTTGAAGAAAATTAATCAAACACTTAATATTGATCTATAATAATTGATTGGAAACGAAGAGTTACACATAGACATCACCTGATTGTTCCTGGCATTTTGTATTAAATGATAACTGTATCATCCAGCACAAAAATGAACTAATCCCAACAATGAGGACCTTGGAGAAACTTGGTTATCAACTTTTTGCCAGCTTGGGAACTGCAGATTTCTACAATGAACACAATTTCAATGTAAGTAAAAATTTCTAATAGAATTTAAAATGGTTACATTTAGTGCTTATGGTTATTCGATTTTACAAGGTATTTATTGATTTATGAAAAGAAAGAAGAAACAAAGTGAAGTTGATTGTTTTAGTGAGGTCTTTTTTAGTATACATATAATTGTTTAGTATCAAATTTTAATGTTTCAACAGTTAACACATCTTTACAATTAACACGTGCTATCATAACTCTTGTGCCATGAAGTCCATTTGTTCTCTCTGATCAGATTAAAGCTGTTGACTGGCCCTATGAGGACACGGGTGACGAGAGCAGTCGTAATGGAGAGCAGAGGACCATAGCCGACTACCTGTCGGAGCACATGTTTGATTTGGTCATTAACCTGCCCCTAAGGAATTCTGGGTCCTACAGGGCTTCCTCCTTCATCACCCAGGGCTACAAGACAAGGAGAATGGCTGTGGATTATTCCGTTCCCCTCATCACAGATGTCAAGTGCACCAAACTCTTTGTGGAGGTCAGTCTAACAATATTCAAGCCAATCAATTCAGTATTGCTTATAAATGAAAATATGAAACTGATTGCTACACATATTTATTTATTTTCATGCTTCTAGCGTCCTAATCAGTAAGCAAAAATATTTTCAGTTAAGTGTTCCAGTTTATAAAATTTCATGCAGTAGACATTTGATATTACAAGTAAAATAATTTTAAAGTGTATTAAATTAGTATTCAACCAATTGCAGGTTAATAATAATAATAATAATAATAAAATGATGATTTATATAGCGCTGTATCCCAGCAAGGAGCCAGGCTCACAGCGCTTTACATGGAAACAAAAATACATATATAAATAAAAAGAAACATTCATAGCATATTAACTACATAAATAACAATACGGTATACTCAATACATCAGCTATGCTAATTAATTACAGAAATGTGTTTTTATTATTTTTGAAAATAAATTTTAAAGAGATGTGTCTTAAGTGCTGTCTTAAATGACTTAGCAGTTGAAATGCTACGGATGTGTAATAAATCTAAGCAAGAAACTTTAAGTTACAATAAAGGAAATAATAGAATTACATTAGTTTGAAAATGAGTAGAGACAACATGTTTAAGGGTTTGTTAGGACTGACATGTTGTATATGGCATCTTACACATGAATCAGAGCTGTCAGATTTGTCTGTCTATTCCAGGCAATCCATCAACTCAAAGGACAACAACCAAAGATGAAGACCAACATTGACTGTCTGTCATCTCAGAAAATAATCAGACTCCCAGGTGGCTAAAAAGACCCATTGTTAATCCTTTATTTTTTTCAGTATCTTCAAAAAAATTTTTGAAAAACTTACTTACAGTACAGTTATTCATATTTATATCATTTTTATAGAAAATTAATAAGGGTAATATGCCATTCAAATTCAAAACAATTATACAAATATATATATATTTTTTTTTCTATACTGATAGGTCTTATTGACATCCATGTGCATGTGAGGGAGCCAGGAGCTGTCCACAAAGAAGATTGGGCATCATGCACTGCAGCTGCCCTGGCTGGTGGAATCACAACCATCTTGGCCATGCCCAACACAATGCCCCCAGTGACTGATCTGGAGGCTCTGAAGTTAACCTCTAAGGTAGGTGCCATTGTTACAAAATAGATATAAAAAAGTTTGTACAAGATTTGCAGTTCAATCAACAGTGAAGAGATTAAATTTCTTTTCTCTTCATAGCTTTAGTTTATTAGAGAAAGGTCAATACTAAAGGTGGCTGAAGAAATAAAAGTGGTAAAAAAAATGCTTTCAAGACTTGAAAGCTTATGTTTTCATGCTTAATTTGCTTTACTTTCAATGTATTGAAAAAAATATTGTTTAGTCAAAATGGTCACTGCTGGTGTTGTAATTCTAAATAAAGGAATGATACTTGTTTCTTCTAATTCAAAACATATTTGTTCTCTGTCAGAACTAATTAACACTGAAGATGGGGAATCACTAAGCCTCACACCAGTTACCAATGTTTTTATTTTTTGTTGATCTTTTGAAACTTGTTATATTTCAATGACACAAACAAAATAATTTATTAGTATACCAATTTTACAGAAAAAAAAAAGAAAAATATATATTTGCATTTGTTCCTGAGTCTTTGTACAGTGCCCAGTTAGTCTAAAATAATAAATATCCTTCTCTATTTTTTCCTAATTAAAGCTGGCCCACCAGAATGCTCGTTGTGACTATGGCCTGTATGCTGGAGCCAGTAACAGTAATGCACTGACAGTCCCACATCTAAGTGGTAAAGTTGTGGCCCTGAAGATGTACCTGAATGACACATTCACAACCTTGAAGCTGGATGATATCACTGTGTGGATGAAGGTAAGAAGATAATCCTTGTCCTTTTGTTACCTTTCAAGAAAGTTACTAGTATGTAACAGTCAATATACATCATTTAGTTAGTATTTATATGGTATTGATAATAGTGAATTACAGAATTCCACAAGAAAAGGAAATATCCTTTGGGCATGTCCCAGATTGATAGTTCACAACTAAGAAATGCATGTTTGAAGAATAGAGGACTCTTATTATTGTAAAGAAATGTGAACATAAATATGAAAACTTATCCAGCTTTTAGAGACACTCAGAATTGTCAATTATTTTCACCATTCTGTTATTTTGAAGTATTGTGGACATAAAATAAATTTGATCTATTGAGGAACATCTTCTTAGTCCTGTTTGACAGGTGGAATATTTTCACCACCACTACAAACACTACTACTCCCGGTAGCTGCAGCTCAAATAATAATTATTACCATCAGTGACACAACATGTGTTTAAAAAATAACAAATAATTTGAGTTTATTGTTGTCTTACAGCACTTTGAACACTGGCCCAAAAACATTCCTATCTGTGCACACGCTGAGGAGATCACCACCCCAGCTGTCATACTTTTGGCAGAACTCTTTCAGAGATCTTTACATATTTGTCATGTGGCCAGGAAGTCGGAGGTAACCTAAAAAAATATTTACATCCAAAATTTTATATACCACTTTGAAAGTGGCTTATTTTTTGTCTTATTAGTGAATTATGGATTTTTTTTAAAGCGGTCAATACATCTTTGCATTTCATTTTATTTTACATAATTTTAAAAAAAAATAATTTGAGGCAGTTGTTTCAAGTTATTTTAAATTCAGCCGGTTGAAATATAAATTATTGTCTTATGTCATACAGATACTGATAATCAAAGCAGCAAAGGAAAAAGGACTTCAAATTACTTGTGAGGTTGCTCCACACCATCTTTTCTTGACAGTGGATGATCTTTGTTCCATTGGTCCATGCAGGGGCAAGGTCATGCCTCGCCTGGTCACTAAGGAAGATCAGCAATCATTGTGGGAAAACTTAGACATTATCGATTGCTTTGCTACGGACCATGGTAAAGTTTTATTTTTTATAGTGCTGAAAATAACCACATGTTTACTTGATATAACTATATTAACTCTTCTTGTGCCATAAGGTTTTCGGAAACTTCCGCCTCAGTGCCGTAAGAATTTTTTGATTGCGATCAACTGGTTACGAAATTTTAAAAATTGCGTAATATCCATTTATATTATTATTGTCACACTGACTTCATCTTTTAGGAAAAGAATGTTTATTTTATGTATACAAAGACCGTTTTGAGTTTAAAACTATTTTTACCTGTAGTTTAGTTCTATTATTTTCGTAATAAAGTATAGCAAAATCACATCTTTGAAAAAAAAACATAAAAATTTTTAAAAAACTTTGCAAATCGAGCGATAACACTAGCGAGGGAAACACTAGCTGCCATTGCCGGAAGTTATATATATCACTTTTCAAGCATTGAAGAGCTTTTACTTTCCATGATTTCATTTCTAATAAGAGTGTTGTCTAGGGATGCTTTACGACGCTTTGGTAATAGCAGTCAAGGACGCATTATAACGATTAAACACATTAAGAGTTAATAACCACATGTTAACTTGATTTAACTATATTAATTCTCCTGTGTCCTTTTCTTGCTAAAGCTGCAAGAGTATCAATTTTTAAAAACTTTAAGGGAACGAGATTTAATTTTTTAAAATATAAACTGGATTAACCACTTAAATTTCAGCCAGCATGTTTGTCCAATCTGTTGGAAAGAACTAGGCTTGCCAAATTATGAAATAAGACCTGTCCTCAATTCTTTTAATAGACAGTTTTATAAAACACAAGCAAAATAAATTAGGATTTCACCCAGACATTGGAAATGGCTCTTTTGGGCACTGAATCAAACTAAAAAAGTGATTTGCACAAAAATTGAGGAGCCACTAGTATTTAATAAATCTCATCCCACTAAATTCAGTCACCAATAAAGTAATATTTAACTTTTTATTCCTAGAATATATCAATATTTGACTATTTCTTTGTATTTCTCATACTATTAGATGTTAGTTTAATTTTTTAAAATCTATTGAAATAATAAAGAGGTCCTCACCACAGTCATGAATGGTGTTTACTCACAATGAAAGATGTTATATTATTTCAGCCCCTCACACTTTAGAAGAAAAAAATTCCACCAACGCTCCACCAGGATTTCCCGGCCTTGAAACAATTCTGCCACTTCTTCTGACTGCTGTTAATGACGGCAAGCTGACTATTGAAGTAAGTCCCATTTTCAAATGTTAACATCAAGTCCAAGTGAAATGTTTTATGTTAACTCTTCTTGTGCCATAAGGTTTTCGGAAAACTTACGCCTCAGTGCCGTAAGAATTTCCCGAATTGCGATCAACCGGTTATGAAATTTAAAAAATTGCGTAAAATCCATTTATATTATTATTGTCATACTGACTCATCTTTTAAGATAAGGATGGTTATTTTATGTATCCAAAAGACCTTATTGAGTTTAAAACTATTTTTACCTGTAGTTTAGTACTATTATTTTAGTAATAAAGTATAGCAAAATCGCATCTTTGGAAAAAAAAAATGTAAAAACTAGCAAAAAACTTCACGAATCAAGCGATAACACTAACGAGGGAAACAGCGGCCTTTGCCGGAAGTAGAAAACATCGTTTTTCACGCACTGAAGAGTTATTACTTTCTGTAATTTTGTTTCTAAAGAGAGTTCTATCGAGGCGTGCATTATTGCGCTTTAGTAAAAAACGGAGTGGCGCGCATTATCGCGCTTTAACACATTAAGAGTTGATGACAAAATTATGATACACTAAGGCTTTTCATATTTCAGAGCATTTATTTATTTTTATATTCATATTTAGATTTTAAACACTTTTTAAACAAATTTATCTATTTGATTCTAAATAAATTTGTTTAAAATCCTTTTGTTAAATATCTTCCTTGTTACTCTGACTGTACAGGACATAGTTTTGAGAATGCACACAAATCCAAGGAGAATTTTCAACTTACCAGAACAACCTGATACTTACATTGAGGTAGACCTAGACCAAAAGTGGGTTATTCCACAAGCCATGCCTTATACAAAATCAAAATGGACACCATTCGCTGGCCATACAGTAAAAGGCATTGTGAGACGAGTAGTACTACGGGGAGAACTTGCTGTAATTGATGGAGAGGTGTGTACTGCTATAATTAAAATAGCCTTAAAGTGTAGACTCTCGATGATTAATTAAAATTTAAGTTAATTTTGTTTGTATTAATGCAGGTAGTTATAATTTTATCCTATCGAATGAAATTATCAATTCTCAGTCTTTAGATACTTAAATTAATATTTCCATTTATAAAAAAAGGTATTGGCCAGTCCTGGACAGGGCATTGACGTTAAGTCTCTACTGCCACCACTTACACTGCCTAAAGGTCCAGAGTCCACCCTTGCGCAGCTGAGTGTACAGATTCCTAGTAGTGCTCCTATATCTCAGGGCCCGTCTGAGCCCCCGAGCCCAAGGAGAACCCTCCCTGGTGTCTACCCAGACAAGCCTGTACCTCATCCACCACCACGCACGCCAAGAGTGTCAGAATCCTCTCCATTTGGTAGGTTCTTTCTCTACACAAATTTCGCTTTGCTTCACTGTAGCTGAACAGTTTTATTTTTTACTAGTTAATTTTTTTTAAAAAGTAATATATTTAGTGAGTGTATAGTTGTGAAATTTTTGTTTGGCCTGTTATACTAATCTGTGTGAGATTTAGGATTTACATATAAATGGTGCACACTGCTTGTCCCTTTGCCTTGGGATGTATTGTTTGAATTTTTTTACTGTATTGATTTTATTTTAACTCAGATTGAAAATGACCTCAATTTTATAGATGTAAAAAAAAATCCTGACACATAAAAAAAGGAAATTTATAACCGCAATCACCAAACGTTTTTGCACATTTTGTATCATACGAAGTAACTTATTAATTTATGAAAACCAAATAAACTAACACGTATGCCAGTACTAAGATAATCTTAAATACTGACCTCTAACTGTCTAGAAATTATTAAATATACCTGCAATATATTTGATTTAACCTGTACTGTGTGGAAATGATGTATTTAATTGTGATCATGACAAACTTATGAATAGATTTGATTTAGCAGCACCCAAACAAATCTGTTTTCTACTAGACTGGCTCAGCTTTCAATGGAATTGTTTTCACCATTCAACTTGTTCATACATGAACTTTTCTGATAAGCTTTTTCTGTCTTATATAAATATCATTTCATCAACTGTTCATTGCAAGTCATCAACATATAGCCTTTGTTTTCATCTTATCACAAAGTAGTGTTCTATTTATTTTTCTACTTTCATACATTTATGTGACCAGTTGGTGAATCACCTGAGCATCGTGAAAAATCAGGTAAAGAAAAAGTAGTAACTTGCATGCAACATTTTTACATGAACTTGTCTGCTTTTGTTTGGCTCATGCAACTAATTTTCTTTTATAAATCACAAATAGATTTTCATTTTCAGGCAGTTCCAGATTTACCAATGAGGTGGCAAAAGGGGAGGTCAATCACGATTAGTTTACTTTATTTACGATATTAAAGATCACCATTTGTTCATAAAACTAAAATAAATTTTAAAAAGTATTAGTACTGGAAGATACTAAGATAAGGTGTAGCTTTTAAGCAAAATTACTAGTGGGATAGTGGTAGTTTGATTGCTAGTGGGATAGTGGTAGTTTGATTGCTAGTGGGATAGTGTTAGTTTGTTATTTTTATCCTTAAGTAATCCTTAGAAATTGAGTTTAAAAGCTGCTGCCAATTTCTTGATATAGAATAATTGTTTATGTCAATATTAATATTACTTAATCCTTGATAATTCTTTTTCCGTCTCTTCCTCCTTCTGTTAGTGGCACATCTCTCTCACATGAGCTGATTCCTGAGTTCCATTTAAATGATCATTTCTCTAGTCACTGGTTCAGCTGGCAGATAAAATCAGTGATATATTCCAGTGTTTTATGTGCCTTAAGTACTCCTTATTTTGGTCTGAATCCTGGCCTGTAATATATTTTGTAAGGCCAACATTGGTAAATCAAGAACGACCCTGTATTTTTTTGTTTATTTAAATTAACCGTGCTACTGACATTTAAGATATTATGCCCTACATGTTTCATTCAATTATCAGTCATTTCCACAGTTGTCCTCATTTTGCTCTACTTTGATTTGTTTGTAAATGTAAAAATCTTAATTACACATTAAAAAAAAAATCTTGAGGTAAACAAAAAATCATGAGCATTATCAGTTTTTTTTGTTGGTGTCAATTGATTATATAGTTTCATTTTAAATGTCATGCAGAATAGTACTGCAATAAAGCTTTCAATAAAATTGAAGATGCACAAAAGAAGTGCTATTAAAACAAACACCAAAGAATGTGATTAACACAAATACAAAAGAAAGGTCTGATTAAAACAAACACAAGAGAATAGTGTGATTAAAGAAATCAATTAAAGCCATATTTATGGACTGTCAATGGTTTAGTTTTCTTGATCCACTAGGACCATTCTAATCACTTTAGCCATGTGCCCTGGACTAATACAAAAGAAAAAATGTAATATGTTTTTTATAATTTTCAATTTAATCACTTGTTTTTATATATTTATACTGATAAAGGCATTGGCTGCAACATTTATTTGTGTATTAGTCCATACATAAAGCTCTAATTTACAGTTTTAATCACTCAACAAGGATAACCTTGTACTTGTAGTCAAAATGGATGACAATATTTTTGATGCACAAGTTTATTTGAATTGTTTATTTTATAACCTACCTAAGTTGTTTATCTGTTTTTCAAGCTAAAAGTGGTTTAATGAACTTACTATAAAGTCTAACTTGATTTATTGAACTGAATCCTTATCTTGGTTCAATGCAAGTCAATGGTAGATAGAAGAGATTAAGGTTTACTGTTCTCATCAAGGGAAAACTATATTTGTGGCTATAACACTTGCCATGATACATTGAGTAATCTGGCTTGGCCTTGTTCTTGTAGGTGAGGTACCTACACTAGTTGAGAAAAATTCAGGTAAAGCAATTCAACTCTTATCTATAGTCATTTGTGGAAAAAGGGCTTTTTATGTGGTTCACTGTAGTGTGTTTTTTTTAAAAATTATTTATTTTTTTACTAATACAACCAGCACAGTTAACTGTATACATTCAAGTCAGTGTTTAAAAAAATAAGTAACGAAATATTAATACCAGAACTTTACAATTCTAAAATGTAAAGTTATAAACTGAAATTATTTTTTGGATAATTACTTTTATCACTTGATATTTTCCAAATTCTTTATTTTGAATCCAAACATAAGAGTAAAGATTTGGTCCAATTAAAGATCAATTTAAAAACTACAGCCTCACAGAGAGAAACAAATAACTTCTTAACTCACCTGCATGTGATTGCAGTATAGTTTGCTTCTCAGTCTGATATGTTGTTGTAATATAAACTCATAACTTCCATGTGTTTCATCCACTCTTTTGTCAGCAGCAGTCAGAAAATATATAAATGTATACAGTGTTTTGTTATTTTCTTTTATTTTTGTTGCTTGTCTCTAGAGATGAGGGCATACACTTGTCTCTAGAGGTGAGGGCATACACTTGTCTCTAGAGATGAGGGCATACACTTGTCTCTAGAGGGCATGCACTTGTCTCTAGAGATGAGGGCATACTCTTGTCTCCTTATATTCTCATTGAATGTCAGATTTATTGGTAAAAATATGGAGCATTCTCATAGATATTACGTTTTTTATTATCAATGATCTTTTAACTCATTTGTTTTTCTCATCAGTCAACCATTAGTAAGTACAATTTTTAAAAAACTATTCTGTACTATTTTTGTGGGTCAATTTGAAATCAGTTTTTAAAATAAATGAATGACTATCAATATATTGATGCCTCCATTAAATACAAAGATATACATGTGACAAATAAATATTTCAGAGAAGGATAAAATGTCAGGCTCACTGGCAAAGAAATGTATCCATGTTTGTAAACCTGCTCTTGTAAACATGTATTTGTAAAGTCATGGTTTAGTCTATGGTTTGATCGTGTATTAAATGTCGAATGTAAGTAGATCAGTTCAATTTGTTTAAACATTTAAACTAATAGAAGCTAGAAATTTGATGATAAAAGTAGAGTAACACTTTTAAAGCCCAAATTTTAGTACATAACAATTTTAATATAAATCTTTTTTTTTCTTCCAATTAATATATATTATTTCAGAATCAGAAATTTCTTATAGGTCGAGACCAAAAGATGTCTTGATCTGTTTTTAGAGTTTGTAAACTGTAAACTTAAATTTACAAAAAATTGTTATTTTTTTATGACATTGTTAAGTAAAATGAATTTCCTGAAATCCCTTCCGCAGAGATTCCAAGAGAGTTTCATGCAACTCATCCTGAGATATCTCGTCAGCTCCCTGCTGCTCCAGTGGTTCCCCTGCCTGGCATGTATCCAGCATCTCTCCAGCCAGTAGGCAATCCTCATTACACACCTGGTCTAACTGGTCTTCACTGCCACACTGTCATGACCTTCAACAAAGATCAGGTAAAACTCATGCCTTTTGTAACCAAAGTTTCCATCCATTATTTAAACATTTTAAATATTTCAAGACCTTGTTTAAAGAATCATAAGCCTTTCCTGTGGTAAATAATGTTCACTAAAAAGTTTTATAAAGCTCTTTAAAAGAGAACTTATTAATTAATCATATTGTTTATTAAATGAAGCTTAACAATTTTAAATGAACTACAGCAGGAGCACTATCTGATATTTTCTATGAATAATTAGGAAAAATATTTGCTAATACCACTTGCCAAAATGTTTAAGATCTGTAAGGTAATTTGTATGATGGGTGCTGTGTATGGTGGTAATTTGTATGATGGGTGCTGTGTATGGTGCATATTGCTAACAAGTTATTTAGTAACTCAACAACTGTTTTTTGTTCAATGTAATATTTCTCCATGCTTTGGAATATTTAGACATTGTTTGTTCTATTGATGCAGCTGTCTGAAATTTTCAACTTGGCTCATAACTATAAAGTTGGTGTTACAAAGGACAGACCGTTGGACCATGTATTAAAGGTGAGACAGATTTTGGTTAAAAAGATTAGCAATGCATTTAGATCAGGGGTCTCCAAACTACGGCCCGTGGGCCATATTGAGGCCCTCTCATCCGGCCCCTGGAGAACTTTTAATATAAAAAAAGATACTATTTTTAGTTGTATTTTACCACAAAACTGTGTGTAGTCGGCCCCCAAACAGCTGTTTGACAGTTAATGCGTCCCTAGGGATGAAAAGGTTAGATAAACAAAATAATTATGTAATATAATAAGTTAAAATCATCTTTAGAGCTGTAAGTAGAATCATGCACTAATTTATGTGAAATATTCAATTAATGCCAAGATGAGGAGCTACAGGTTTTGGCCTGGGTACTTAAATTACCCCTTTGTTTTTACATACAGGGTAAGGTCCTTGCATCAATGTTCTTTGAAGCTTCCACCAGAACCAGCTGTTCATTTACTGTAGCCATGCAGAGACTTGGTGGAACTGTTGTGCACTTTAATGAACTTACATCTTCTACCACCAAGGGGGAAACTTTAGAAGGTGAATATCTTTTCAATAAGTAAATCCTCCACATAATATCTTGATGGCAATCTCCAGGTTCAAGGCTGTCCATCTTCCATCTTTATTAGAACGGAATGCTTCATAAGGACAATTTGGCCTAGCACAATAAACTGGCATCTCATTGTCAATGACAACATTGGCTTCATATACATAAACTGCTAATATCTACTGACACTGTACTCATGATGTCTTGCCATGCTGATATCATTGTCATTATATGCTAATATCTACAGATACTGTACTCATGATGGCTTGCCATGCTGATATCATTGTCATTATATGCTAATATCTACAGATACTGTACTCATGATGGCTGGCTATGTTGATATCATTGTCATTATATGCTAATATCTACAGATACTGTACTCATGATGGCTTGCCATGGTGTTATCATTCTCATTATATGCTAATATCTACAGATACTGTACTCATGATGGCTGGCTATGCTGATATCATTGTCATTATATGCTAATATCTACAGATACTGTACTCATGATGGCTGGCTATGCTGATATCATTGTCATTCGTCACCCTAAGCTTGGTGCAGTGCAGGTATGTGTTTAAGCTAAGATAATTCTGTCCACCTTTACTTGACTATAAAACAATGTCACCTCAAATCACAACAGTCCTGGAATTTATTTTGACCATTGACCCAGTTCTGAAGTTAAATCCATGTTGGCAACATCTCTTGTTAAGGTTTACATGGGGAAAATATTCCATTTATTAAAAACCTTTATTAACTCATAATATTATCAGCATTACAGAATAAGGAGTTTGTTAGACTTGCTATAAAACTGAGAGTGTATTTGATACAAAGTTTAAATTTTTAGCATTCATAGTGTGGTTTACAATGTATTCTTTATTTAAAATAGATTGTACAAAAAAAGCTAAAAAATGGTATTCATTGCCATTAAAATTTAATTTATGTATTTAAAATGTGTATTGTTGTAATTAAAATGTGTATTGTTGTAATTAAAATGTGTATTATTGTATTTGAAATCGCGTGATAACGTAGGCTGCAGCAAAAATAAGCAGGAAGCCAGTAGTGAATGCAGGAGATGGGATTGGAGAACATCCTACTCAAGCTTTACTTGATGTTTTCACAATAAGAGAAGAAATTGGAACAGTTAATGGACTAACGGTATTAACATCATACTATGTGTTCTTTAGTACACTGCCATCTAAATAATCCACAATAAAATTGTCTACAACTTTATTCACACTCAAGTACTAGAGAAATTTTTTGTACATTTGATTTTAATTTCAACAAAGGTCCATTGTGCTGATACCCAGAAGTTTCATAAAATTAAAGTAAAAAGTATTTTCTGACATTTCTTTGTTCTTGTGTTTAAAAAAAAGGTTCATATTGCTTTTAAAATAGTGTTTGACTAATAGATTTTGTTTACTATCATCACCAGATCACTTTAGTGGGAGACTTAAAGAATGGCCGCACTGTGCATTCACTGGCTAGACTACTTACTCTATACAAAGTCAACCTGAGATATGTGCCTGTACCTGGACTCGAAATGCCCTCTGAAATACTGGATCTAGTGTCAAAGAGAAAAATTAAACAGGTTTTTCATTTAATGAATACCTCAAAATGATTTTAATGAGTTATAAATTAGATACTTTAAATTCACAGAATAGATTAATATTCAAATATATTAATGAAAGGCTAATCATCTTTAGTAAATATTTACATCCGGCATCCTTCCGTCTCGTGAGACGATGGTGCATCACCGTTGGGTTGCATTTTCTCGAGTGGCTGTGCAGTCCTATCCTTGAGTGACAGTCTTTGCCACAGTTTTTACACGCGAGTTCTGTGCTTCCAAATGTTTTGGCCTTTCTCCTAGCTCTTCTGTCTGCAGCCTCCTCCATTCTTCGCTCCTCGGCTACTATGACGCCCTCTTTGACAACTGTGCGCCACGTAGATCGGTCTTCTGCCTTACACTCCCAGTCACTTGTATGTATTTTGGCTGCTTTCATGTCCCTTTGACAGACATCTTTAAATCGCAAGTGTGGGCGACCTGTTTTCCTCTTTCCTGAAGCAAGTTCACCAAATAGGAGGTCCTTCAGGATGCAGCCGGGGCTCATTCTTTTGACATGTCCTAGCCACCTCAGGCGTCTTTCACTAAGAATTGAGAACATGCTTTGGGTATTGGCACGCATTAAGACCTCACTATTGGGCACTTGTCTTGCCATTTAATACCAAGGATGCGGCGCAGGCATCTCAAATGGAAGCTGTTAAGCTCTTGTGATGTATAAGTGGTCCATGTCTCGCTCCCATATAGTAGTGTACTGATGACACAGGCTCGATAGACGCACAGTTTGGTTTTCTCCGTTAGCTTGGTGTTTTGCCAGACCCGCTTATTTAGTTTAGCCATTGTTGCGGCTGCCTTGCCAATTCTGCTGTTTATTTCTTCTTCAATGGACAGTGTATTGGAGACCTTGGATCCCAAGTAGGTGAAGCTGTCCACAACCTCCAAGTTTTCATTATCGATATTTATGGTAGGAGGAGGTCGAGTGTCTTGGGCCATGATGTTTGTCTTTTTCAAGCTGATTTGCAGACCAAATTCTTTGCAGGCATTGGAGAAGCTTGACACGAGTTGTTGCAAACCAGATTCTGTATGTGCTGTTAGTGCCGCATCATCCGCAAATAGTAGCTCTCGAATTAGGACATCCGTCGTTTTGGTCTTGGCTCGGAGGCGAGCAGTGTTGAAAAGTCCTCCATCAGCTCTGGTATGTAACCAGATTCCCTCACTGCTATCCTTGAACGCGTATCGAAGAAGCACAGAAAAGAATATTGCGAAGAGTGTTGGTGCGAGTACACAACCTTGTTTAACTCCGCTGCTGACAGGGAAGGCCTCTGACTTAGCTCCATCGAACTGCACTGTGCCAAGCATATTTTCATGGAACTGTCTGATGATGGCAAGTAGGTGAGGGGGACA
>MUZC01002132.1:303438-321999 GCA_002072015.1 Radix auricularia
TTAGTATAACGCGGGCAAAGGTCTTTCCTACAATACTAAGGAGTGAAATGCCGCGATAATTATTGCAATCACTCCTATCACCTTTGTTTTTATATAGTGTCACTATATTTGCATCCTTTAGGTCTTGGGGGATGTAGCCCTGTTCCCAGCAGAGGGACAGAATCTCGTGCAATGGTTGGAGTAAAGCTGTCTTGCCACTCTTTAGAACCTCTGGTGGTATTCCATCATTCCCAGGCGCTTTTCCACAAGCTAGACTGTCAATTGCTTTGCTCAGCTCTTCCTGTGTGGGCACGACATCAAGTTCTTCCATGAGTGGCATATCTGGGATGTCATCTAGAGCGGTGCTGGAGACTGTGGTAACTGTTGAATACAATTCCAGATAATGCTCAACCCACCGTTTTAGCTGTGCTGCCTGGTCTTGAATAATTTCTCCACTTTTGGACTTTAGGGGAGCAGCTTTTGACGTCAAGGGGCCCGTTGCCTTTTTGATGTTTTCGTACATGACTTTTGCATTGCCCATGTCTGCAGCTGATTGTATACTGGAACAGAGCTTAAGCCAGTAGGTATTGACACATTTACGTGCAACCTTTTGGGCAAGTGACTTAGCTGTTTTTAAGGCATGCAAATTGTCGGGTGTAGGCTTTTCCTTGTAAGCCATAAGAGCTTTCCTTTTTGCTTCAGTGACGGGTTTCATCTCGTCCCAATGTTCATCAAACCAGTCCGTGTTTTTGTGAGATTTTTTGCCAAAGGCTTGTATTGCGGATGTATAGATTGTGTCTCTCAGATGCGTCCATTTGGAGTCAATGGTGACGCATGGGGACATCTTTGAGAGACTTTCCTTCACCTTGTCTTTGAACAGCTGCGCTATCGCAGGGTCTTTCATGCAGGAGGTATTGATGCGTGGACTTCCCTTTTTCTTTGTGTGGTACGAGTTTTTCCTCATTATTCGTACTTTGCTGGCGACAAGGGAGTGATCCGTGTCACAGTCGGCACTGTGATAGCTGCGAGTGAGTAGGACGCTAGCTAGTTGTGCACGCCTGGTGATAATGAGGTCCAGCTGGTGCCATTGGTGGGATCGAGGGTGTCTCCAAGATACTTGATGTATATCCTTGCACTTGAAGTAAATATTTACCCAATGACTAACAAAGTGTAGTATATTATTACCTACTGTGTTATTTAAATAACAAGACTTTATTAGATAGTTGGTGTCTAACAAACTGTATGCAACAAATAAAATAGGATAAAAACTCTTTTTAAAATCTGACATTTATCTGTTTTAAAAAAAACCCACAAAAACTAAGCCAATTTCCTCATTTAAATTAATTCTAATAGATCAATTTTAAAATTGCTATTTCTCTTAAGTCTGACCTTCATCACTTCTAGCTTTATTTAAATATTTTAGCAGTTACTGTAAAGATCTATGCTTAATTTTTCCTTGTAATTTTAATCTTTCAAGACTAATGATATAAATTTGATTTATATAAATATCAATGTCTTTAATGGTTTAGGACCATTTCACTTGTTTGGAAGATGCCTTGCCTGACACAGACGTCCTATACATGACACGCATTCAGAAGGAGAGATTTGACAGCATTGAGGCTTACAATAAGGTCATCTTGTTCAAACCTTTACATTTAGTCTCAGCTTCTTTCTTCTATTCAGAGACCAAACAAATTATGTCTCACCAACAATGTATGTTAAGCTTTAATTATACGACCAATTCAATTGTTTTGTAAATGCCCTGATCCGTTAGAAAGGAACCGTTCATATTAGTTTTTTTTTTAATATGCGTACCCTACCTCAACCAACTAAAGTAATGGACACAAGTCCTAACAAAAAAAAATCTCATAAGATCAGTGGTGTGAGAAAGAAAGGTCCTGTTTATTGTTGTAAAAAAAAAGTGTACCTTGGAACAGTCCATGCCCTGTTAATGATTTCTTTCTCCTCTTATGCAGGAAAGTATAATGGTTATTGTGAATTTTGGTAGTTAACACATCATTGTTTCTGAATATATACAGTGCTTGTGATCCTTTTCACTTGAGCAGTTATATATTGACTTGTTTTAGAACAAGTACGGTTGCCACTTTAGTTTCCAGGATTCATTTATCAGCTCTTCTCAAAGTGGTGGTGCCAGTACAGGTGCTGGTTTGTGGGCCATCCGCCAGTGGTCTGCAGAAGTTATCAAGAAAGGACAGAAAAATCTAATTATAATCCTCCATCTTCGTCCATACTAAAAATGTCAATTTTTCTGCAATAAGCATAAAAAATGAAACAAATAAAATAAAATCTTATCTTAGATATACAGACGCTCCTTCTATGCAGAAGATAATTGCGTCCACAGACCATGAGAGATGATCTGTTGGCAAGTGATGCAGCGGTCACAGGCCACGGCTATAGGGGTTCCACGCATTACCCCAGCCGCCTAACTATTGTCTAGTTAGGTACCCATTCGGAGCTGGGTGACTCGGGGACTCCTCAGGCCCCAAGAACAAATCCTCACCTTCGTGTGGATTCGAACTCGTGACCATCGGTATGACAGTCGAGAGCGCTACCTCTCGACCACCACGTCCCATTACATTTTGCTACCATGTCAGTATAAGGAAAATAGTGCACCTGTCCCTGGTGCAATGGAAAATGTATGTTGCTCTGTCATACTAAAAAATTTGAGAAGCACTGCATTAGGTGATATATGATGTACAAGTTTCAGAAAATTCAATTTTAAATAATTGGATCTTAAAATTTTTTGTTTTATTTACACAATTTCTTTTTTTATTAAAAAAATCTCCATGATGATTGATGTTCCATGTATCCAACAGGCTTGTAACAGACTTATATTGACCCCTGAGTTGATGACGCTGGCCAAAAAGAAGATGGTTGTCATGCATCCACTGCCTCGCTTGTTTGAAATCAGGTAACTTCATTTTTTTAAAAAAGCATTTAACTATACTATAACCTAATCTAATTAATTGTCATTGAATAGATGTTACTGAAATCTTTATAGAAAAGCTAGTAACTCTTCCATTTTCCACTTAACAGCCCCAGCATTGACACAGATCCACGTGCTGCATATTTCCGCCAGGCTGAGAATGGCATGTATGTGAGGATGGCACTCATTGCCCTCATCCTAGGGAGATGTTGATCTTAGGGAGATACTGATCTTAGGGAGATGTTGATCCCAGGGAGATGTTGATCTTAGGGAGATACTGATCTACAGAGATGTTGATCCTAGGGATATGTTGATCGTAGGGTGATGCTTATCCTAGGATAAGGGTGTCTAAATTGTTTGCAAAGCGTGCCGTATTCTAAAGTAATAGGTGGGGGCCTGGATTAAGAAAATAAACAAAAGTGATTCAAATATTTTAAGAGGAAAAAAAAGTGATAATACTAAAACAATTTTTGAGACCAAATTCCATCATTAGAAATAAATTTTTATTTGTAATGACTAATTATTACTAAAATAGCCAAATTATGAAATTAAAACTTGTTAATTTTGTATTGTTTACCATACAATAAATTGTGTTAAAGTTAAAATATAACTAGTGCCGAAAACATTGTGTTAAAATTATGTAAAAACTGTCTTAAGATTTAAGCATAATAATGCAACATTTATTCCTTTCCAAGTTGGCCAAATTAATCAAAATTACCAATTCATTTTTGTCATCGGACATCATCAATTTCTTACACACAATAGCACATGACTTCATTGCCTTTTTTAATCAATATCCAGTTCTAGCCATCATTTGACATAATCTTATTTTGTACACAAAAGCACAAAAAATTATAAATATGATTACAAAAATATTTATTGGTCCATTATTTTAGATTAGGCAGCTGCCTGTTAAAAGTTAGACGCAGGCCACATTTGGCCCACGGGCCGGACTGTTGACACCCTTGTCCTAGGAAGATGCTAGTCATTTTTCATATTGCATGGATGAGAATTTTACCCTTAACTCATTTTTTGTTGTTGAAATAATTTAACATAATTAATTTGCTTTTGATAAGAAATCTAACCAATTTGAGAATTTGACCAATAAATAAACTAAGAGGATAAAATCTTACAATCCTCTCTTAACTGTAAATATTTCATTTACCTTATTACTTAATCACCTTGTTTGATAATTCTGTCACTTTGGGACAACATCACTTCGGGACAACATCACTTCTTTATAAATGGAGATTATTTCATTGGGTTATCTGTCACTATCAAGATAAAATCACTTTATTACTTAAGGGAGTGGAATTGTTAAAACATGGTCTCATGTCCAATAAAATCTTGCGGTTAGCTGTTTTTGTAACATTGAATTTGAAAATAATTGAGATCAATTGTTGGATTATTCATTGTAATGTTTAATAATTCTCACCTTTTCTTGTCATATGTTATTTGTCATTGAACGTTACTTATTCCACAGCTATTTCTGTATATATATATATTGTTCAATATAGTTTCAAAAATAGATAAAAATATGCCATTTTATTAGTTTGGTAAATTTAAATGAAATGCTTATTATTTACTAAGATGGTGACTGATCAAAGTCACGGTCAAGAGCAGCATTGTTAAATTGATGTTCCTTGAATGCATTTATAATTTATAAACATGAATCGTTCTTCACATTTTTATGAAGGATTTTTTTTTTAACAAAAAGAAAAATTTTAATAGTAAAATTATCACATCCATTGCATTTACATGAAATATTGAATCCTCATACAATGATCTGCATTGTTTTTTTTTCCATTTTCTAATCAACTTCCAAGTGGCTCATATCTATCTCAATTTTGAAATAATTACTAAAATTGTCCCGTTGGGAAAATAAAATGTAACAAGTCTATGAATTATTAAGTATTTAAAAAAAGGTATTGAATCTCATTGTCTGCTTTCTTAATGCAACTATTTGAATGATTCTCTTTATTATTTTGAAATATTGTCCCATTTAGACTTATTTAATATTGGATTTGTGAATGAGGTGTCCCATACTTATTGACCATGATGACTCATATCAAGTGTTGTATTTGACAAATGTGTTGGTAAGAAAGCTACTCAGGAAGGTTTTTTTGTTTAATTTTAATGTATTAAGTTTTAAGTATTTTGATGGCTTTACACTCTACAACTGCACAAAACATATTGATATTTTATTGATGTCATTTATGTCATGTATTGACATACCATCCCTTGTTATAATTAATTTTGTATGATTGTCATGCCTAAATTATCATTTTAATGTAATTGACGGCATTGATTAGTAGTGTAAAATGATTAGCTATGAGTATTCGAATTCTTCAATTGCATGTTTGTGTCTGGTGCTGGTTAGTGTTCTTGACTTCACCATCCAGCTATGAAAGACTCATTAAACAAAGAATATGGGGATTTTTTTGTTGTTGTTGTCTGCCTGTTTGCCAGGTAGAATCGCTTTAAGGAACAGTGTTTAGTGACCTGTGCTGGCCACTTTGATATTTGCCCTCCCCCATTGGAGGTCATTAGCATCAGGATGTTCTGGGACATCAAATTCTGGTGGAAAAAAATCAAATTTCTTTCTATTAAAAGTAAAATTTAAATTTTAAGGAACTGTCATTAACTTTTTACAATTGTCTTAGTTCTTTGTGTTTAATTTACATCTTTATGTTATAAAAATAAGCTTACGGAATAAAAGAGAGTTAAAAAAAAAAAAGCAAACATTCATCTTAGTTTTCTCTTCAGAATGTTGGCAAACGTAAAAATATCTCCATTTTTTTGGGTACAAACTGAATTGAGCCCAATCCATAATATTGATTATGATTATCTAAATGGCTAAAGTAAGAATGAAAAAATATTATTTTATTCAACCTTTAAATAAAAGTTTACTCTGTTGGAAACCATTAAAATAAATCAAATTTAAAGGTAATTTATTTTTATTTAAAATTCAAGTTTTATATTTTCCTACTTGTATTTTACATAACGTAAAATTTATCGTCAATGGATAGGGGAGGTAATAATCAAATCAGCTAGGGAAAACGATCAAATGGGAAGGCTTTTACCAAACCACCGGCATTCGTGTGTGGAGATGTAAAAAAAAAAATTATAGAGTCAGCCACAACAAGAGCTGCAAACAGGAAATAAATCCATCGGCTTTCGCCTGCCGAAAAAAAACATATAATAAAAGGATTGTCAGAAGTGGGATTTGAACCCACGCCCACATTCGTGGACCAGAACACTCTCACCCATGCACCATGGGAAGTTTGTAACCTTGAGTCTGGCGCCTTAGACCACTCGGCCATCCTGACTTCAATACAAAGACAATTAGGAATAAACTATTGTTGATGTACTTAGAATTTCAGTGTTTCAAAGGGTGTTCCATCTTATCCAACTTGAAGCCAACAGTGTACGTTCATATGATATATTATAACATTCAGTCCAAATAAATTACCCTTGACAGAATCATTAACCACTGGGCCAATATTCATTTTTTACTCTCCACATCCCCCCTCCCCCCAAAAAAAAAAATAAAATAAATACTTCCATTTTGCTGAGTGTATTTTTGAAATGATGAAGGATTCTTATTCTTTACTATAAATTCTATAGACTATGGCCGTAGCCAAAGTATTAAAGTTCTCTAAGCGCTACTCTAAGTGACTAACACTAAACTAACACTAACCACTGATAATAACGAATAGTTCTTACCACTAACATAATTAAATGACATAATACGGAACATTATCCTTGCTTGGCTACCATGTACGTTGCGCTTGGATGTTCAAAAACTTAATAAAATACAAATTTTAAAGTCTATTAAAAAGCCAGTGACGTGGTATATAATATAATAATTATAACTAAGTGCCGGTTTTATATGAGGTCCAACTTATAGTCTTCAAGTAGTACTGACCGCGCCGGGTGAGGGGCTGTCAATAAATTACGTCAACAAATTTTTGGCGAGTTTTACCCCCCCCCCCCCTGTCAACAACTTGTCAAACTTCCAGAGACGCACCCCCTATAAAATCACGTCAAAATTTGTAAAAGTAATTAATAAAATGGAACAAAACATTTATTTTAAATAGATTAGTTTACAAATACAACACAAAAGGGAATAAAAGAAAAATGTTTAGAAAAACAAAGTTTCATAAACTTTTTACTTTTGAACATATTTCTAATTCATACCTACAAAGGCTTACTCTAATCAGAAAAGAGATTATAGGGTTTACAAAAATGTTTACTCATTAATTACACCTTTAAATTATGAACATATTTCAAATTAATATTACATTTTAAAGACTATTTAAATATTTACAAAAACTTGTCCTAACTTCTTGCAGAAACGAGATTTAAAAGATAAACTATAAGAACACTTTTAATGTATATTAGATCTATATATCAAACACATTTTTTACAAACAAATCCTAATCCTATATCTCAGCCTCTATATCTTCCCATTGAGATGTCAAATGTTCATTAATTGTTATTTCTGGCTGAATAATTTCTTGTATAACCGAAACACCAGACAAGTCAACATTTTCTTCATAGAGCCATTCTGAACTGAACATATCTCCATAAGCAATAATTGTCATGAGCTCTCTCTGTCTTTGGGCTGCCACTCGCATTGGACGAATTCTTTGCTGTTGGGTGGCATGTATAGGCTAGTATTTGACTGGGGCAAGGCATACAGTGTTGGTGCTGTTGAATGGACTTCTTTAACATGGCTTGAGAAGCAACATAAAGGTGACAGATTTTACAGATCCGTTCAAACATTAGCAACTGAATAGATGGACAATATATATCATATGGAAAAATTGGGAATGCTTTTGCTGATCGAGGTGGTATGTTTTAAACTTTCAGAGACTAATTGAAGAAAAGAAATGGAAATCTATGTGAGTTTATATAAGATACTTCTGGTGCTTTAAGGTCCTCATTAGTTTGGCAGATTGGAATAGGCGGGGGGGGGGGGGNAAAACGGCAAAAATCTTTAACCAACCCCCCCCCCCCAATAAATAAAGGTAAAAAAACAAAACAAAAAACCCACCTTTTTTCTATTTGAAAATAAGTACTGCATTTTCATATCACTTTTTTTTGTCATTTAAGTATTTATTTAGTGTAGGTCTGCATAATAATATCGTAACACGTGTGAAGCTATGTAAAATGCCTTTAAATAAATTGTAAGTCAGTGCTTCTCAAACTTTTTCGTATTTGACGACCGGCAGGAATTTTTCTATTTCAGTAGGTACCGGTGCATTCTTTTCCCGTTTTGACGTGATTTTCGCTGTACTGACGTGATAGCGAAATGAGCCCTTGCATGGCCTAAGCCTAAAGCCCTATAAGATTAAGTATGATTTCGGCTTGTTTATTAAAAAAATAATTTTACAATTTTTTTTTAGTTGCCAAGACATAGCAAAACAGCTAACGAACAATGCAGCGGTAACGCCAAAAACCCTTTGATTTTTATTAACCTTGAAGCTTGCGAGTGTGACTATTGATATTACAAGAATAATTTCATTGTTGATAGACCTAGAATACATAGATACAGGACAATTCCTCAAATTGATTTCGATCTTATAGTGACAGTTTTCCTGCTAATTATAGGCTATGCACTTCAAGGGCATTAAATCTAAAATTACCACATTGATATAAAATCTCATGTTTTCTAAAAAATTAAAAATTATTAGGTATGCACTGGAAGAGGAATATGTCGAGTTCTATACGACCCCCACATTTTTACAGGAAAGTAGGGTGTCATCTTGTGCGTCGCAAGATACACTAATTTCTGCTAGTTCAAGATTGAAAAATACTTTAACTTTAATAAAATATCCAATACTAGATGCCCACGGCGTAGCATACGCCGCAGATTTGCTCATAGATAGTGCAAATAAGATAAGTGAGTGTGTGTGGGGGGGGGGTGAACAGACACAAACTACATCACGATGAAATCAGAACAATGCGAATGAACCTCGGATGCGGGGATAACTGCGACGCATTGTTGATCTGGAAACATGTACAATGTGGTTAGCCACTTGCCACCCCGCACCACCCTAGCTTGCCAACCATAAACTAATTGGCATAACATTAATAACATGACAAAGGTCATTCGTCAAGCTTATTTCCACTCGTCTTTTGCTTGTTTTGGTGATCGAAAAGATAGAGGGCACAAACACAAACATTTTTAAAAAATAAAAAAGTATTGTCTTAGCTGCGACCTCCGCGTGTTAGGCGAATGTAATAACCACTACACTACGAAATACATGTTATTTTGTTGTTCTGACAAAAAAAAAAGTAATTGACCTCAATTCAACGAAATGACCCCCCTACCCCCACGCTGTCTACTACCTTTTCTTGCAATCTGCTTGGTCGGTCACCAAAAGTAACATTTTGTGTTCCCGTTATTTGGCACTGGCAGACTAGGAGGAGGTATATGGGACGGCCCTTTGATACGGAGGAGTTCCATGGGGTACGCCGTGAGGGGGATGACACTATGAACTACCGCCACGGGTGACACCAACTGTAGTGACGCCACTGGATCTAACACTATTCCTTGTAGAAGTCCTGAGGTAACTGTTATTGGTATGTCACGCTTCTAAAGGGGGGGAGGAGGGGTGTAAGAAAGTTAAATTATTTTTTAAAATTAAATATTTTTTTTCGAAAGTGTGACGTAAATTGGGGGGTGGGGTTCCCCCCGAGATTTGTGACAGCGGGAGGGGGGGTAAAAAATAGCAAGACTTACTTTATTTAAGGCCCCCTTAATTATTACAATTAGCTCTACCCAAAACAAATCTTGGCTTTATGACAGTACTTCTCAAAGTGTTAGTCCGCGGACCGTTGCCGTCCATGGGCCATCCGCATCCGCTGCACAGAAGTTATAAGGAAGGTGCAGGCAAATATAATTATAATTCCCAATTTGCAACCATTAATAGTATATGCCAATTTTTTGATAGAAGCATATAAAGTGAAACAATTAAATCAAAATAAATTAAATTTCGTTACCACGTAATTACAGGGAAAATGGTGCACCGGACCTTGGTGCTATGAAACAATTTCTGCTGGTCCGCCATACCAAAAAGTTTGAGAAGCACTGATCTATGAGACCAGAGATTCCAAAATTGTTAAGTTTTTTGAGTAAACTAAAGCGGTGAACTCTGTCAAATTCTTTTGGGAAATCTAGTAATATTGTATCTATTTGATTATTATTATTTAAGACTTTTGACAGATATCTATTTATACTATAAGAAAAACTAATTGTGTTTTACATGATCTGTTCTTTCTAAAGCCATGAACTTTTATACTATATATTATGTTAAACAATAAATTACTTGTACATTATAATTAAAGTTTTAAAAAAATATTTTTCCTCAATAATTCTATCCAATCACTTCAAATTTTAAATAATACAATTCAATATATTCATACATATACCAGCTGCATTAATTTCGATGCTATGGTTGGCGATTTCGCATCATTCATTTACTATAGATCTATAGTTCTATATTTAACTAACAAAAACATCGTATAAAGGAATATATTGTACTGCATTTTTCAATACGTTAAAATAAATTTGAATCTCTTAATTAAGTTTTAGTAGCATTGAAAAAAACATTAACAGAAAAAAAAAAGCTGTCAGAAGTGGGATTTGAACCCACGCCCACATTCGTGGACCAGAACACTCTATCCCATTAGATCATGGGAAGGTTATTATCCTTGAGTCTGGCGCCTTAGACCACTCGGCCATCCTGACATGTCTTCTCAATCGACAAATTAACAATATATTGTAAATTAATTTTGTAAATCTAAAATTTTAAAATTGATTTTATTTTTACGATTTTAATACTTAAAATAAATATAAAGGTATTGTTAGACAATAATTATTTTATTACTGAGTTGGTTTCAATCAAATTATTGTGCTTCACTTTGAAAGTCTGAAGGGCAGGGAGTCGTTCGCGCATCGCTCTGCGCATGTTGTAAATTTACGGAAAAACTTTTTCGGAATATTTTTATTTATTATTATAATATTATTAGCTCTACGGAGACCCAAGAAAGACATGTTTTTACGTCACAGTAATCGAAAAACAAATTAATTTTGTCATCGAGCACGTCAATTAGTAGATTAGTAGGTTTCGTCGACGCTATCACTGTTCATGCAACTTGATGTTCGTTGGAGACTTTCGGTCTGTTGCAACATCGGTAAGTCCGGCGTCCGGTAATAAGTAATAACGATAAGTGAGGTAAGCTAACAATTATTGTAATGTCTTAAATATTCTGTATTTAATGCAAATAAATTACTCGGACTAAAATATACATAATAACAATTTTAATTTTGTTTGGAAAATCATTGATTTCATCAATGTAGCCTTCTAACATAAGCCGTAGACCTCCATTAGTATTTTGACCAAGCATCGGCACCGTAAGAAACAAAAAATGGCCGATTTTCCCTTGTTCACCGGCGTGATAGTTTTCTAAGAAAGAATACTCAGACTCAACAATATAGCTTATGCCTTATACATATTTCATTCTACATCAAAATAAATACAAATATAACAAAGAAATTTTTTAAAAATAATGTAAAAGGGATGATAAACCTATTAGTACCTTAAGTCTAAGTAGGTACTTTGACATAAAATTCTAACTTGTCTGATCTCAATCAAACTCAAACCTATGCCTGTACTAACTGCCAGTCCATTAGGTCCATTATCATTTGTATTAGACTTTAGACATTAGAGTAGACTTAGAAAGAGCTTGCAAATTGTAATTCAAACTTCAAAGCTACAAAGATTATGTTTCTATGTCAAGTGGTTAAAAAGTTATTACATTTTTAGTGCATGAGTTTTTCCTTATATAATTGTTCCGAAATCTGTGACCGCAAATCGACACTTTGGTCACTAAAAATGTAATAACTTTTTAACCGTTTGAGTCTCAAGATTTGACTGGTTTATCTCAAATTGAGATAAACCAGTCAAATTTTCAGCATAGTTGCATTATTCAATTGATTCACTTTGCTTGAAAAGTAACTTAGATGAATGAATTAATAAAATGGGAAACTAACTCAACTAACTGGAGTATGTCCTTCCACCCAGAAAAAATGTCAACTGCTAAGAGTAACAAAGAAAAAGAAACAAATAAATTCAAAATACTTCATTCATGGAAAAGAACTAACCCAAGCTAAAGATGCAAAATACTTAGGAGTCATAATAAATGAGAAACTATCTTGGAATCCCCATGTCCATGTCAATGAAGTTATTAAAAAATCAAACAAAACCTTAGGCTTTATAAAAAGAAACTTTTACAAATGTAACAAAGATATAAAACTAAAATGCTACCTCACCCTGTTGAGACCTATACTAGAATATGCATCTTCTGTATGGGACCGATCCACCAAAGAAAATATTGATAAGTTAGAACAAATCCAAAAAAGAGCTGCCAGATTCATTACTGGAGAATATTCAATACTGACAAGAGTAACACCATTAGTTAAATCATTAAACCTTGAAACACTAGAGGATAGAAGAACCAAGAGTAAATTATTAAATTAGTAATTATACATAAGGCAATTAATTCTAATTTAGAAATACAACACAAAGATAACTTAATACAACCCTCAAATAGACATAAAGATGAAACCACCTTTCTTATTCCATATGCAAGAACAAACACATACAAGTTTTCTTTCTTTCCGTCCTGTATTCGGACGTGGAATGGGTTGCCTGAAGAAACCAGGAAAGCCAACACTTTATCATCATTTAAAACTCTAGTAAGAATACAGGACTAAACACAAACCATAGAAATACCTAGGACGCAATAATCTTCTGTACAGAAGGAACGTCTGTAACATAAGATAAGATAACTAATTGAATGAGCAAAACTGCAATGATTCATGCTTTAAGGTGACATTTGTTAGCAGAAGGTAAGTACATTTTTTAGAAAAATTTATAATATGCATCAATTTAAAATAATAAACTTGAAACTTTCTATCATATATATTTCAGGGATTGATCCCTCATTTATTATATTATCTGTATTGATAATTATAATGAACTGTTTGCTGTTTATTTGAAAAAGAACCATTTGAGATCTGAAAAAAAAAATAGGTTTGACGAGGAAAGCAAACAATTTTTTTTTAGAAAATGATGAAATGCGGAATAGCTTTTAAGATTTTTAAAATGATATATACATATATATGCCTTAAGTTGCCGCCTAACTAAGACTTTAAAGTACTTTAGACTTATAGACTTTAGATAATATAATAATTTTATATAATTTATTATTAACATTCATTGTTTTCATTTTTCAAAATTTTTTTAAAAAAAAAATTAATTGTAAATCATACACAAAGCTAAACATTATACTATGCACATATTATGTATTTAAATTTAATTATATGTATTATAATATATTAATATTAAATTAAAGTTGAGTGCTGACAGTGACAGTGCTGAGAGCAAATATACTCTTTTACTTTTAGTCTTATTACTAATACTCTTATACTAACTTATAGATATAGTTATAGTATAGAGTATAGTAATACTATCTACTGCCTGTAAATTAGAAAATCAAACATGAAAAAAATCATAATTTAATTGGACGTGGTGGTCGAGAGGTAGCGCGCTCGACTGTCATACCGATGGTCACGAGTTCGAATCCACGCGAAGGCGAGGATTTGTTCCCGGGGCCTGAGGAGTCCCCGAGTCACCCAGCTCTGAATGGGTACCTAACTAGACAATAGTTAGGCGGCTGGGATAATGTGTGGAACCCCTATAGCGTGGCCTGTGACCGCTGCATCACTTGCCAACAGATCATCTCTCATGGTCTGTGGACACAATTATCTTCTGCAAAGAAGGAGCGTCTGTATATCTAAGATAATTGTAAAGATAAATAGCAATTTAATTAATTATTAATTTATTTAAGTTAACTTAACTGAACTTATTGAACTTTAATGTAATGGCAATAAAATAAATTTGTTATAATAATAATAATTAAATATGATTAAAAATTATTTTTGACTAAGAATAATTTTTTTTTTCACTGTTAGATCCTACTTTGCAAGAATGTTTGCAACCATTAAGGATTTTGACAGTTTGGTGGAAAGCTTTGCCCAAGATGGAGTGAATGGCGTTATTAGGATGGGCTATGCATTCTACCTTTATACCAGATGTGCTAACAAGAGGGAGGGGATGAATGCTGCTGTGATTGCACTGGACAAAGCATATCAGAAAGATCCAAGCTATGTTTCCAACCAGCCAGGAATTCGTTCCAATTTTACTCATTTTGTTAAAAATATTACATTTTTAAAAAATCGTTTACATGCCAACTGGATGAAAATCCAGGATCTTTTTTTTCAGTCTGCAGATGCAAGGAAACCAGTCCAAAGGAAGAAAAAGATCGAGAATGAGCCATTCAGCTCTTCTGACATTTCTCCTGCATTACATGATGAACTTATTATTCCACAGATACCTCAGCAGCCTTTAGAGGTAGCTTCACAGAACACAGTGTTGCGTTCTGACTGTCCCCAGTGCTATTCTATGAGGCAAAGCTGTAAGGCCAGGTGCCTTTTATTAGAAAAAAGGGTTAAAAAAGCTAAATTAATCGTTAAGTCTTTCAAGATTGCTCCTAAGTATAAGGTATGGACTCAGACCATCAAAAGAAAGACAAAGAGGGTTGCTGAGCTTAGACACGAGAGGTCAGCACTGAAGACCAGGGTCTCAACCTTGGAGCGCCAGCTAGGATGTTCAACTACCAAGGTGGAAAAGTGTTGTCTCCTGAGGAGAAGAAACCGGATTTTGGCAAAGAAGGTCAGCCAACTGAAGCAGGAGGTGTTGGATCTCAAGGCCACACTGAAAGCTACTGCAGAGGAATTAAAAAAAAATTAAATTATTCTTTTCTTTTCTTTCTTGGAGTTTTTTTTTTCAGGTTCCCTTTTAAATGAATGATATGAACATGATAATAATTTCTTTTTTGATTCTATTTGTTAAACTGAGATTTTATACAATTAAATTTTTTTCGATATTTGTTGGCATATTTTTGGTACCCTAGTGGTAAATAAAAATTTACATATTTTGTACAGCTATCTGGAACCTTTGTTGTTAATACTAATTGTGTTGTATATTGCATTAAGAATGTATCCTGAAAGTTTGGTGCAGTTATCTATCAAATCTATGCAAATAAAAGTGTTATGGTTGAAAGTGTACAGAAATGTGAAATTCTGGTCTCAAGTTTTAGAAGTTAATTACTGTATATTATAATAATAATAAATTATATAGATTATACAAGGGGCAAAAAAAAAAGGTGACTAAAAAATTCATAACTCCACTACTAATACTAATGCTTCAATAAAAGATAGAAATACAAAACAAGTGGTTTTGAAAAGGTCTTTGCGAGGCCATTAAATTAAAAATATATTATTTAAATTTCAGCCAATTGGACAACATTACATTACATTAAATTTTTTTTAGTACCTCAGAGGGGGATATCACTGAAGAAATACTTAAAACTTTAAATCAAGTTATTTATATTAATTAAAATTAATTTGTTTTTCAGTATTATCAGTCTAGTCCTAGTCCTTGCCTTCCATAGGCTTATAATTATATAACTTGACATTCTTTATATAATTTTAATATGGTTGTATAATTAAAATTAAGTATACCACATCCGCTTTTATTTGCAAATTTCCATTTTTTTCATCTACAACTGCAAGTGACACAGATTTAATATAATATAAATTATATAAATATAATAATATTTTACTGTGAGTTGTATTTTTTATAATTTATAATAAAAACATTCATACAGTAAGAGACTAATACATGGGTCTTGTGACTTATCGGTTGCTTTTAATTTTTAAAGTATTATAAATTATAGTAATTTAATTATTAAATAAGTACTATTAAATAACATAGGCTTTTTTTTTCAAGTGCAAATTTTCTACATATCTAGACATTCTAGATCAAAATTTATATCTGTTATTAACATTTTATCTAGTTTGAGTCCACATAATAAAAATTAAAAATGTCACAAAAACTTAGATCCCCCTCCAATATGACGTCACAAACCTGTGTGACGGCGCGTGACGTAGGAGGGGGAAGGGGGTAAAAAATCAGCCAAAATGGCGTGACGTCATTTATGGATGGCCCCAAAGCAGATTCGAACACATGTTGGATTCCGGAGGGGTGGATGAATTATTTCGACTTATAATTTTTAGCAGTTCATAAGAGACTTTAGAAAGGACTTGAGGCATGTAATTTAGGGACTAGGGCAGCTAACGGGTCGTCCATAAAGTACGTCACGCTATTTTTGACAATTTTAACTCCCTCCCCCGTCACAAACTCATAAATCTCGCCCCCTCCCCAAATAATACGTCACACTTTCGAACCAAAATATTGTTTTTAATAACAAAATAATACAAATTTAATATAAAACACAATGACGTCACACATGGTGGGCGCCCCCCCCCCACTTCCACTTTAAAAACTATCAGATTTCCAGCCCCCCTCCCCCTCTGAAGCGTGACATACTTTTTCTTATGGCTGGCTCCTAATTTAGGGACTTAAGACTGCTAATTTAGGGACTTGAGGCAGCTAATTTAGGGGAAACTGGGGTAAAATGGGGTAGTGGGGTAAAATGGGGTTTTGAAAATTCACCCCTTTCAGAGCCTCAGAGCATGAAAAAAATTATTGGAATTGAAATATCGTGAGACGAGACGGCGCCATCTTTTATTTTGGTTCACGTTTTCATCATGTGTCGTGGTTGAGAGGTAAATACAATTTTTTCAACTTTTTCATCTTATATTTTGACATTATATTTTAAGAAGCAGCTTCCTTGTAAATAAAGATTTGAGTTAAATCTATTATTGCTGCTGAATTATATTATATATTAAGCAAATAAGACTCTTATTTATACATGAGCATTGTTCTGCTTCGTTTTTTTAAAAAGTTTTATTGTGCCCCCATATGTTGGGGTGAGATGGGGTATCTTAAAGGGGCAAAATGGGGTATTTCCCCATTTTGCCCCGGTAGTTTTATTTATTTAAATTAGTCTTAAGCATCCTTGTATTTTTTAATTACAAATATAGGCCTACAGTCTATTTTTAGAATATATTTTTATTGATAAGGCCTAATAGTAATAGTAATAGTAGTAATAGCTAAAACTATAAATATAAACTAAGAAAGTCTAGTTTGAGCTAAGTCATCTAAGTAATCTAAGTAACATAATTCTGACATTTAATTATAGTAATAGTAGGCCTATTTGTTAAGTTCTTACTGAATCATACTTAAATTGCTGTTATTAAATTTGTTTTGTGTTTGTTTGTTGTTTTTATTTTCAGATTATTAACTGTAAACAATGAGAAATTATAAAAGAATATCTGAACGTCAAACTTGGAATGAAACCGACATGCAGCAGGCAGTACTGTCTGTGATCAATGGTGATCATGATTATAAAAAGGCAGATGCAATGTATGGTGTGCCCCAGACAACCCTGGAACGCAGAGTGGCTCAATTTAAAAATAATCCCTATATTGAGGATGCTTGCAAAAAGAGTAAGTAAAAGGATTAAACACAATCTAAATATAGGAATTTTTCCACATTATTAAATGCAAGAAAAATTAACATGAATAGCCTATGGCATATGTTCTAAATAAATGAATTTGTATGAAATTAATCTTTATTTAGTTAATGCTAATTTGTAATTTTAATTTCTTTTTCAGGGCTAGGCGCATTCAACACCATCTTTACATTGGAAGAGGAGGCGGAACTTGTTCAGTATGTTCAGCAGATGGAGAAAATGCTTTTTGGCCTAACCTCCTATGAGTTGAGAAAACTTGCCTTTGAGCTGGCTGAAAGAAATAAAAAGGCTCATAAATTTAATAAAGAGTTGGGGGTGGCCGGTTACGACTGGTATCAAGGTTTTATGTTGAGACATGCCAAACATTTGTCACTGAGAAAGCCTGAAGCGACTTCTGCAGCTAGAGCAATGGGCTTCAATAAAGTACCCATTAATACATTTTTCGGGCTTCTTGAGAATGTCATTGATGAAAATAAAATTGATGTCGAAAGAGTATGGAACGTTGATGAAACTGGCATTTCTGCTGTCCCTAAGTCACTGTCAAAAGTTATTTCCACAAAAGGAAAAAGGCAAGTTGGCTCTCTTACATCTGCAGAAAGGGGTCAACTTGTTACAGCTGTAGTTTGCTGTTCGGCAAGTGGGAGATACATGCCTCCTATGTTAATCTTTCCCCGTCAGCGCATGAAGGCAGAGTTAATGGATGGAGCACCTCCAGGTGCTTGGGCAGAATGCCACCCAAGTGGATGGATCCAGACTGATTTATTTATAAATTGGCTAAAGAAATTTATATTATACACAGGAACCACAAAAGATTCCCCCGTTCTTTTAATATTAGATGGACATGCGACACACACTAAAAGCATAGAGCTTATCGATGTTGCCAAAGAGAATGGTGTCATTCTCCTTTGTTTGCCTCCACACTGCACTCACAAAATGCAACCTCTTGACATCTCGTTTATGAAACCCTTGAGTACATTTTATGACCATAATTTAAGGAAATGGTTAAGAACAAATCCTGGGCGTGTGGTAACGCAATTTCAAATTGCATCACTGTTTGGTGC
>MUZC01002132.1:322076-336645 GCA_002072015.1 Radix auricularia
AAAAAGCAGGTATTTGGCCAGTGGATAGGTCAGTATTTACTGATGCTGATTTCATGGCAGCGGAAGTAACAGACATGAGCATTATCTCTGAGGATACAGAAAGTTTTGTTACCACGGATTCAGCCCCTACCACTGTCTCTGCTCCTGCCACTGCCACTAAACCTTCAGGTAGTACATCAACCACTGAACCTTCCACTTCATGTTCTGGTAGCACATCCACCGCTGAACCTTCAACTTCATGTAGCACATCAACCACTGAACTTTCAAGTTTTGCAATCTCGCCACGACATTTGCTGCCCATCCCAAAACAAGCAAAAAGAAAACGTATTTCCAAACAAAGAGGAAAAACGGCTATTTTGACTTCTTCGCCTTATAAAAAATCTTTAATGGAAGCCAAAGAAAAAAAGAATCAAAGTCAAAAGAAATCTGTCAAAACATCGAATGAAGATACAGCATGCCTCTATTGTGAGGAGCTTTACTCCAGCAGCACAGAGAGTTGGGTCTCATGTACTGAGTGCCAGAGATGGGCCCATTATTCTTGTGCAGGCATTGATGAAAGTAACAAAAACCTGACTTTTTGTGTGAGCTATGTACCAGCAGTGATTAATCATCTTGTTTTTTGAAATTTGAAATCTTCCTTTGACCCCATTTTGCCCCACCCATAACCCCGTTTTGCCCCATGCTTGGGGTAAAATGGGGTTTTTATGTTACTTTTTTAAAATTTCAATAAATCAATAAATTTACATCCTTTTCACTTGCTGATTTTTTACAATGTTGTCTATGTTGTATTCTAATGTTTCAACATTTATTTGCAATCATTTTATTTAATTTGGTGAAGTTAATAGGGTTTCGTTCTTAAGTACCCCATTTTACCCCAGTTTCCCCTAAGTCTATATGAGGATTAGGGCTGTCAATATTGTTGAAAAATGCTGCCCGGGTACCCGTCCAAAATTTGAACGGGTACCCGGGTTACCCGTTCGAAATGCCTCAAAATTTTCGTAATTTTTTTAATGCCCGCTATTACTACCATTAGCCTTTTACTGCTTTTTTTATTGGGGAAATGCAAATTTTGATGAGTCAACGATTGTAAAATGATGACATTGAAATACTACTGTAGTATAGTGGTGTAAAAACAGTGAGCAGAGGGGTGGTAAGGTGATTTTTTGAGCGGGGGGGGGAGGTGTGCTAAGGTATGATGACATGGCGGGTTATTTCTAGTTTATTGCTGTAGCTGACAACTGTTTTAATTAACTAAACTTTTCAGGACTTGCCCCTACTTAGTGAACCCATCCCCCAGTATTTATTTTTGTAATACGGTACAGATTGTTCAAATGATTGAAATATGATTTTATAAATACAATTTTTAAAAAAAAATTACCCCCCCCCCTTCCCAGAATATAGCAGGTGTTTATTTCTTTTTAAGTNGGCGCGTCTCAATCGGTAACATAGATGAGCGGCGTATTTCAAAGCTAAGGTCATTTCTAGCCATTCCTAGTTATCGCTCTCGTGTCCTATTTTGTGTCATACTGAGGGGATGGACCCACCCCCCACCATTTATTTTCGTTATTATAGTGAAAATCATTCAACGATTGGAACATTTTTTTTTAAAAGTATGGTGGGGATAGGAGTGGAGACACGTGTGCGTCGGTTGGTGGGGGGGGGGGTTGGCTCGCTCTGTCGGTAACAACGATGAGCGGCGTATTTCAAAGCCAATGTGAAGGTCATTTCGAGCCCTTCCTAGTTAATAGTAGTTATCGGCGTTGTGCTTTATTTTCCTTACTTGAACAATTCAAAGAACAAAAACCTTTTTGTTTTAAATGATTTTTGTATCATGTTCCTGGAAAAAAAAGTATATCAAAATACTTTGTAGTTTATTGTCGAGACCATGTTTCATTTCCCTTTAACACTTATTTTATTTTAAGCATTTTCATGTTAAAACGTATTTCACAGTATTTATTTGAAACGAAAAATTTTAATTTGATAAATCATTCTCGAGCCGAAATTTAAACACATAAGAGCCACAGTTTAAACACTGGTGGTAACGATATTGTAGTACCATTTTCACGGGTACCCGGGGGCCATTTTACTACCCGGGTAATTGCTCGTCAACGGGTACCCGGGTACCGGGTACCCGTTGACAGGCCTAATGAGGATGAAGACAAACTTGAGGATGTTATAAAACAGAATTCCTGACTGATTTTGTTATTGAAGAACGTTTGATTCTTAACTATTTCTAGACCAGAATGCCAGGACTGTTTTTGCATTTAATGTTTTATTTCTTGTCTGTGTGAATCTGAGTAGTATTGCATTTATTATATTTTAAGCTAAAATAAGGTACAATTAAGCTGCACAATATTCATTATTTTTTAATGTTCTTTATGCTACAAAGCAGTGGCGTAGCTAAAGCTTTTGCCGCCCGGGGCGGTCTCCAATTTGCCGCCCTTTTAGGGGAGTCCACAAATGACGTCACATATGTGGGGGGAGAGGGTTTGAAGTCACAACAAAACTCGCAAATTTAAATAAAAGTACCACTTAAATATATGATTACCTGTTTCATGGTTTCACACGTGTTACGATATTGGAGTGCAGCCTTACACTAAAAAATATTTAAATGACAAAAAATTGATTGGAAATATGCTCATTTTCCAATTGATAAAATGGCTTTTATGTCCCGGGTGGGGGGATCTTTATGATGTCACATTGAAGAAGGGGTCTTTGACGACGTGTGACCAGGGGGGGGCAGGGGGTGAATTATCAGCCCAAATCGTGTGACGTCATTTGAGGACGGCCACTTGTTACTGTGTGTGGCTTCAGACACTTGTAAGTCAATCGTATAATGGTTTTTATGAATTAATAAACATTAATAAATAATGGTAATTGAAAGGAAGTCAATTGCAAAAGTAAAAGGTGTGGAACATGTTAACCATTCAATGCCATATTTATGTAAGCATTAATAAAAGAGGACGAATAAGATGCTTTTGTTAAAGGCCACAAGAAAGTTTTNCCCCCCCCCCCCCCAAAAAAAAAAAAGACACAAAAAACATATTTCAAATTTCTACCCAAAATTATTAACAATTATTTTTTATTTATAAATATATGATTATTTTATTTTTAAAAATTGTATACATTAGTACGTAAACATATTTATACATTTACTTACCTAACTTTCATAATAGAAATCGTGTATTATGGTATCAAAATTTAAACAATTTTAATGTCTTGTTATATCCTTAGACAATATTGCAAGTTTGTGTAGTATTAAATCACTCATTGTGGAACGAAATTAATTTTTTTATCAACTGCAGTTTGGAGAACCTCCTTTCACAACTAGATACTCTGATAGCAATTTTTGAAAACATTCTTAGCAAAATTATAATGTTGGATAAAGAATTTTCCAAATCTATACTATTAAATATATTTTAATAGATCAAGGGGGCATCCCCCCTGTTTTTCTAATATAATGCCTCTTCTTGTAGTGTAGGTAAAGCCAGGGCTGGTCTTAAGACACTGCCACCTATGCGCCCGCAGTGGGTTCACGCTTTCTTAGGCCCCACCTATCTTAAAGTTCACTAATTACCCTCATCCCTACCCAAACTGCGCCCCTCGCATCCATGTTCGCATACTAAGCTGCATAAGGCCCCGCAATTTCAAAGACTGGCCGTATGTACAGCCATAAAAAATTGGAGCCTTTTTCGTTCAATTTGAACTGTTCTTTGTCAATGGTAATAAAGAAATTTATTTGATGGTAATGATTTACAATTCGTAGATTACATGGTATTATGCACGAATATTTTCTTGCAAGGACATGCAACTCATTAGTGGGTTATATTACTTTCTTTTATAATTATATCTATGGATTAAAACTAAAAACATTTCTCGTTCTACGACTTCCTCTAAAGATAGAACCCAGTCTCCTGAGTTTTCTCCCCTCATACTTATTCACCTTACATCACGGCGTTCAGTTGATATCCCAAACTTTCTAGAATCTATAACAGCGCTCTGTATCAGCACATAACTTTGTTCCATGAAATGGGTTGGCATTATTTATTTTAAATAAAACGGGTTCCCATCAATTGAGATAATATAGAAAAGAAAAATAGTTCAATGAACTAAGTAAAGTTCCAGCATCTGATCTTATTTTACTAGTTACTAATTCAGATGTCAATTTTTTCCATGACATTTGGAATTGTCAAATATATCTTTTCGAAAATATTTATGTTATAGCGATGCTTATTAACGGGTAGATGTGAATATTTTCACGTTCTTGCGCTAATTATTAATAATTTTCCATAAAATAAAAAATAAAAAAACCTTATTTACGCATTTCTTTAATTGGATAGACGTAGCATTTTAATGAATAACAATATTTTCATGAAAAACACAAATTATGTGTTCTACTTTAATGCAATAAAAACAAAATGCATTTAATCTTTAGTAAGTTACCTTGAAATTATTTTATAAAACTGAAACAGTGATATAAATTACTACTTGCAAGTTAAACATAATATTTGAAGCACCATGTCATGTAGGTACTTGTTAGCGCATCATTCTGCTAAAAAATTCCACGCAAAAACTTTCGTGGTGATATTAATAGTACAAAGATCTACTATTAGGCCCAGCGGTGATGTATTTTGTTTTTTTTGAGCAGTTTTCTTATAATAGCGCCATTTGTAACGCACACCGCTTAATTTTCCAAACAAATCGATTCCTTTTTTTTAAAGCGATTTTTAATTCTTGAACGGTTTTGCGTAAGTTATAACAACCACTATGTAATCAAACAGATGTTGCGTGAATCCGTTAATAAAGATTCGAAATTAAGAGTATTTTTTGTTTCACCTTGGTTTTCCCCCTTCGAAAGAAAAAGGGCGGTTGTCGGAAATGGCTCCATTTTTCAAATAAATGCCCCTAAATGCCGCCCTTTAGATGAGTGCCGCCCGGGGCGGACCGCCCCCTCCGCCCCCCCTAGCTACGCCACTGCTACAAAGTAAGGCAAACATGTATAAATAATTAGAGTGAGACTTTTTAAAGTCATCAATTCATCAATTAAAAGAATTAAAATTATCCTTAAAAAAAAAGTATGGATGTTTGAATTTCAGATGCATCAGGGTTCCATTGCTTTAACTTTATTGGTTGAGTGGTAAAAATAACGTGGTGTCATTTTTTTTCCAATGTGAATCAAGAAAACTGCAAAACATTACATGCAACATTGCAACTTAAAAGAAGGCTTGTACTCCTAGTGCTGTGGTATTAAGGTGTAAGGCTGCTGGAGGCTATGGAATAGTGTGTGTTTTCTGTGAGATTGTTAAAATAAAATATTCGGGTGACACACAAGCCGCTCCTTTATTTATTGACTCAAGCTTATTCTTAAAACTCTCACATTTTTTTTATATCACAAGCAGTTATTAAATTAAAGATATCTTCTCTTCTTAATCACTCCCCCCCCCCCTTCCACCTGTCTTTTTTCTCCACTAGGAGCATGTCAATCATTGATGACTCCTTTCCTATTAATGCATCTAAAGATGCACTTCAAATGCAGAGAATTACCCTCAGCTTTCGTCTAAGAATATATTGCCAATTTATTATTAAACTTAATCATAGTTGTAGTTATATAGGGGTGTTAAATTACATTTGCAAATGATGTGATGTTGTTTGGCTTAATTCATAGTAAGCAAACTTGGCTGTTTGCAACTTAAATTTCAGTTTTTGTTTCTGGTATAAGGACTCAATTAAAAATATTTAACTGAAAGCAATAATTCTTTTTTCATTTTTGAATTGTTTGAAGCTAAAAGTTGTTTTACCCTGTTGTGGTGTTAAAGTTTTTGTTTAATAACAAACCAAAAATTATCAGCCATTTTTACCAGCTATTTTTGTTGCTTAAACTTAATTCTTAAATGATCATGAAGCAACATTATTATAATTCAATTGATATCACTTATTTTTTTAGAAAAGATTTTACAAAAATCTCATAGGTCTTCTAAAAAGTAATTTCTCAAGTCAAGTGGATGGTAAAATTGAACTTGATATTATGTAAAGCCTTAAAGGTTAATGTGCTTTTTATTGGATGAAAACTTGTTACTAATTAAATTAAGATAAACACAAAATAATTTTAAGTTTATCATTTTATTTTTTTACTTAAATTTAACATAATATAGCAAGACGTGACTTAAAAAATAAAATAAATTCAAATGCATTTCAACAAAACTTTTGAACACATACTCAATTTTAGAGTTAGCTCAATAAATATGTACAACAACAATTATCTCTTTGACACTAAAACATCTGTTCAGTTGGCAAACGGCTTGGAATAGTATCAGCCTCTTGTCATATTAGCTCTCACAAGGGGGAAAAACCTACATAAGAAAATCTTAGCTTTGAGAAAAAAAAGGTTAATATAAAAACTCTACTTCCATCATCCCCACTCAGCAGAATTAAAGCTATACAAAAACAAAAAACCCAAGGAAAAAATTTAGATAAAATTTATAAGATAATGTTCTTCTCTTTGACTGGCCATAAATAAACCCTATAAACAACAGGACACAAAGGACAAACATTTTACCTGTATTTAAAATATAATTTAAAATGACATTACTTGTGCTTGTTAAAAATTAAAGACTTGTGTAAAATAAAACTGTTAAGTGCCATTTGACAAAAAATTAAAATAAAATTACATTTCAGTAAAAATTGAGATTCTTTGTACTACAGATCTTAATTTAGAGGACAAAATACATATTTATGGATATCCTCCTTTATGGTTAAAAATCATAACTCCAAAAAATACTCAGTTTTGGACATCCTCCTTTGTTTAAAAAAAAATACTTTGAAAAATTAAAATTTAGACAGAATAATAATACAGAAAGCCTTTAAATTAAAATTTGGACAGAAATATAATACACAAAAGCCTTAGTTATCATTATTAAAATTAGGTTTTACTTGCATTAGTCCATTAATAAACCAACTCTGAATAATGATACAGCCAAGAGGACATGTTCCTTATCCTTCCTATTTTTAAGGGGTGTAAATATTAAATATAAAAAAAAGATTTCAAATGTATGCTTGTTCTAACTTCATTACAATTAAGTTTCAATCTGCTTTCAAAACTTTACACAGTTATACAAGGATTGAACTATTGTTTATTTTGAATTGTAAACAAAAAATTTACATCAATAAAAATAGTATGTCATGAGGGTTATGAGATGTTGGTATTATTAATTAAAAGCTTTACAAAATGCCACTAAAACAAATATATTGCACAAGGTCGTTGCTAGGATAAATTATAAATGCTAGGAAGGAGTTCAGTATGGAGTGCATAAAATAACATAGCTTTTCCTGTTAAATAAAAAAATAAATTGAGGTAAGAGTAAGCTATTTGTGAGTTCTCAATAATTTCAATGCTACCCATTTAATTAATGTAGGTGTAAAGGGTATCACTTGATGTTTTTTTTAAAAGGGAGATAGACAACCCAGACTTTGGACTAATTAAAACCCTGAGAATCCTAAATATATTTCTCAGCAAAATAACATTAAGACTTCATATGTTCTACTATTTCTTGACCAAAATATATAATTCTCAGACAATGTTTTTGTAAATCATTCTTATTCTTAAGACTTAATAGAAACAAGTCTTCAATTACTATTTTTTGGTAAAAATTGCTAAAATTAATTATCAACAAACAAGAAAAAATATGTTTGGCCCAATCTCATAGTCCCAGATGGAACTAAAACTGGCTTTCAATTTTCACAATTTATGGATTGTATGTGACATAGATCTATATATAAATATATATAGAGAGAGAAGACAAAAATATACCAACAAATAAGACACTTAAAAAACCTGATATGAATAATACCCGTACGATGAAATTAAGGAAGGGATGGGAAGGGGGAGAGACCACGAAAAAAAAAAAAGATGGCATAAATGACAATAAAAATGACAAAACTAAGAAAACAAAATTAAAAACTAAATAACATAAACTTTGTGGAGATGGTAGTTTTAAATTTACGAAGCCTTAAACTTACATTCTTACCATTGCTTTAGCAAATGAATGGATACTGGATGAGTCAATAGCTGGATACTGGATGAGTCAATAGCCCACCCACCCAACAGAAACAGTGATTTCATCATTTCAGAAAATAAATATCCCGTCTGTAACTTATTTATAAATTACATATATAAATAATAATAAAAAAAACAAAGTTAATTAATTTAGCACATAGCATCAATAGTAAACAAATATGTTCATAACATAAACTCACCAGACTTTGTCATAGGACAAAAATATTATTAAAACATTCTATATTAAGGCACTTGTTTCCCCCCACACTTAACTGATAACTGTGAAATGATTTTTAAAAAAGTTCCACTTCAGAAACAGACAATTTAAAAAATGCCATACATACAAAATCAAGTATTAAAATCTTAACAAATTTCATCACACACTCAATTAACACTCAGAGAATCAAGATTTTTTTTATTAAAAAAAATTACAAAAATAAAATTACTTAAATTCACTGTCAACACTTAGTATTCATCACAATCATTCTTTTGGTAAGTAATATGTAGTTCATATGGTCATTTACATATGGATATAAAAAAAATTATTAACAAAACTGTAATATTTTCTTTTCTTTGGGGTAAGTCAAATTATCACATTGCACTGTACGGAGTCTGTTAGTGAATGAAGATCACTAATCACACAGACTCCATTAGGATAAAGAGGTAGAGGATAGCAGTGTTGTAGTATGCTACTGGGATTTTCTCTATATGTGCTCTGTACTTAAAACATTAGCCCTATTTTCAACAGCTATTTAAAAATTGGGGAAATTCAATTTTAAACTAATATTAGTTTACAAATTTTGTATATATTTAATATATTCTAATTCCTCATTGAAAATAATTTACTTGTTTTTATTTAAGACATATTTTTTTTTATCTCCAGAAAATAAGCATTTAATCCCAGTAGCATAGTACTTTACTGTTTTGATTATGAAAAAAAATGCACTGTTAGTTAAACAGTGTTAATAAAAAAATGTACAACTCCAATTTTCAATACATCATTACATAAATGTACAATCAACAATCTAATCAATTAATTTTTAATAATGGATTAGTCTTATCTAAACAAATCAATATGATAATTTTTATCATTTAATTTGAGAATACCTCCAAAGAATGTAGCAGCTAATGGTAAAAGACAAATGATTTAGTAATTCAGTTTTGTCAAAATTCATCAAGATAATATACGCCAAAACAACACTTGACCAAAAAATAACAATTGATCTATTAGAAATGTTACTTTATAAATACAAGAGTAGTAATAATTATGGATTGTTTTCAGATGTACATTTGTTTTCTTTGCTGAGTTCTGTATTTTACATGGTGCAAAATTAAATTAATAATTAACAGTAAGGCACACACATTATTCTAATCAAGTAAACATGTTAAATAGAATAAATCCAGACTGTACATTCACTAACCATTTAGAGAGATTATGTTCATCAAAACAATGAAATATGAATGTCTGGTTAGCACTGCACCTTAGTCAGATATTGCATTTTTTAAATATGATAAGACAATATTTAACAGGAGTTTTTATTGGTTCTGTTACTTTATCAGCACAATTTTAAAATAAAGTTTATTTATAATTTACATTCATAGAGGTATAAAGCCTTTAGTTACCTTGTTAAAAGATTAACTATTAAAAAAATGTCGAATTATTGTTTCCGGAACATGGTCATGTTTTTATCAGATGATATCATATAAGTTTTTAGAGGTTTGAATTTTTAGTTCCCATCGTTAGCAAGGGGAGAAATTTCAGTGGCAGGATAAGTTCAGTAATAACAATTGCAGATTTGAATGAGGTATCACTTAATATTGATGTTCTCATAAAAAAGCAAACAACATCCCGAAAAACAGAGAGGAGAGTCCCACCGGTAGCGTCAGAGTTAACTGCCAAATATTCATCCATTGAAAGAAAGTGTACAATTACTATAATAACCATTTAATTTATAAAGCCAAATATCCTTATTTTTATTTTAGAAAATATTAATTTCAGAGTCTCTTTACAATTTGTGTACAAGTAAAAACTTTACTTTTAAATGAACAAAAGCCCTTAAACACCATTGATTAAAAACATTTTTTTCCCTTAGGGCCATATTTTATTTGGTGTACAACTGCTGAATTCTTTCCCGTGTATCCAAGAAATATTCACTGGATGATTGTTTGTGCTGATTATTTGGCACGTTTATTTAGACTGTCATTTTCACTGTGAAACTGTAATACAATTGTATTGACTGGTAAGTCCAATGTCTCAGTACAGCTGTCTAAGGAAGGCCTTTTTCTTCTGCAACTAAACCATCTGTGTGATGTTGTCATAGCCCCTTCAATAGTTACTGTTTCATCCAAATACTGAAATTACCACCGAAACATAACTAATAAGAATACTTGAATGAGAACTATCAGACATTGCTACAATCCTGATCTGAGCTAATGTCGGCTTCTTCATCGTCTGCTGCTCTTCTCTGCCCCCTGTTCCGCCGACTCCGCCTGCCACTGGTGTTGATCACAGAAACATTGCCATTCCACCCCGATCCTCTACCGCTTCTCCTGTGTTGCGGTTGTTGCTGGTAGGTTGGGGTTGGTGGAGGTAGTTGGTTGGAGCAGGTGCTTGGGTTGGAGCAATGATGGCGCTCACAGCTTGGAGAAGAATCTTTATACTGGTGGTGTCTTCTCCAGCCCGTGTCTGAGTCTGAACTGCTATAGTTATCTTCTCCTTCCCTGTTCTTCCGCCTCTTACTTTTGTATGTGTGTTCTTGGTTCACAGAACCTGCAGAAAGGAACAGTTAATATGAATGTCGTGTTTCTAAAAAAGTTAAGGTTTTAAAAGGGTGAAAATATTATTTAAAAACTTGCATAATTAAATAATTTTTAAAAAATTGTTATATTATTTGGAATTATTAGTTTGTGATGATGTTTCTCAAATGCTAAATGTACCTGGAATTGGAGTATGGACTTCAACCTTGACTGTGGCTGTGGCCTTGACCATGGTCACATGGGATGGGATGGGGGAAGGTGGAGTATCAGGTGGGCTTGAATTCTGTTGTGAATAAAGTAAAGCTTGAGTTAGCAATCAATAATAACATTACAATATTTTATAATAACATTACACAATTTTATAATTATATTACAATATTTTATATTTATATAACACAAATTTCATAAATTAATTCTTCAAAGAGAAACTTAAAGTTGAACACACATTTATGTAAAATATCAAATACATTTATTTACAGTGTCTCAAGGAATAAGTATTGTAAGTGGCAAGATGGTAATTAGTACTTACATATCTGTTGCTATTTTTATTATATACAGTTGAGGTAGAGGCAGTGACGCCATTGTTGTGTGCCCCACAAGTCGGCTGGTACATTTGATGGGAACTGTCATGGCAGGTGCCAGGAAGGGTGGTCGTCTCGACAACGACCTCTGGCTGGACGATGATCTCATGGGAAGAGAACTGCGTCGGCTCCTCAGAGATAGTGGAGAGAGAAATGTCTGAGTTGACCCGAGGGTAAATTCTACGGGAACCTCGATGTGATCGCCCAGAAGAGAACCTATGTGTCGGTTTGGGGGACGGCTCTGGTGTGGGAGTTGCCAGGCAGTCAGCATTATCTTTTGGAATCACCTGGTCAACAAAGGAGATGCAAGTAGGATTATGATAAGTAATTATAGTTGAATAAACATCAGCCAACGTTACATCAGACATCACCTGTCATGTTAGACTTGATGATGTCTGATGCCATCTAATGTGGCAGCAATAAAAAATAATGTGCTAAGAAAAGGAAAAAGAACGTTATTTTTTTAGATGCTTTAACCTGGTTTAGGTACAACCTTTTAATGAAGCCTTTAAAAACAATCATCTTAAGTCCTTTCCTTCAATATTAAACAGCAATATTTTTATGCCATTTTGTGAAGCACAATCTTCACCCTGTCAGTTTTTAAAGACACCTATGTACGCACCTCTCCTTTTGGCCCGAAAATGCTCAGTAAAACTGGCAGCAGTATGAGTCCATTGAACAAGCCGATCACAACCAAAGCTCCGAGAACATTGAAAAAATACCTGAAATAAGAATTAATATTGGTAACTACGCATGGAATCAGGCAAATAAACTAGTTACGTCTGGATGGAAGTTTGAAGTTAATGATCACAACATCACATAAGAGAGCTGGTTTTATCTGTGTTAAGTGTAAAGACATGATATAGTTGAATCAATGAATAGATCTAGATGGATAAAGATGTGGTGGATGGTGGGAGGGGTGGTGGATGATGGGAGGGGTGGTGGATGATGGGAGGGGTGGTGGATGGTGGGAGAGGTGGTGGATGGTGGGAGGGGTGGTGGATGGTGGGAGGGGTGGTGGCAGATATGCCTGCCATCTTTATATTCAGCTATTGGTCTCTACCACACTTCCATAGATTCTCAAAATTTCACCATCTACAGACAATATCTTCTACCCACACACCACCCCCAGTGGCAGCTCTCCCCACATATCACACATGAAATCCCTCCCATACCCACACACACCGCACATGAAATCCCTCCCCTATCCACACAGTCCCACATGTTGAGATCTGAGCAGCCCCTGGTGTAAACACTTGACTCCCTGTATTTGTTTGGACGCTAGAATGATGCCATGGCTCAAGGACCAAGTTTCTATTCTTTAATAAAAAAAAAAGTATTCCCAGAATTTATGCCAGAGGTGTGGCAGCGAGTGTGTCCAGTGTGTACATGTGTGGCAGCAAGTGTGTCCAGAGGTGTGGCTAGTGTGTCTAGAGTTGTGGCAGCAAATGTGTCCAGAGATGTGGCAGCAAATGTGTCCAGAGTTGTGGCAGCAAAGTGTGTCCAGAGGTCTGGCTAGTGTGTCTAGAGGTGTGGCAGCAAGTGTGTCCAGAGGTGTGGCAGCAAGTGTGTCCAAGGATTCCAAATCTTCCCATGCACCCTGCTTGGTTTAGGGGGTGTACTTTTTCTGGATGTCACAACAAAATTTTTTCACAATAGCTGTTGTCTTGAGGAAAGGGGGGGGTAAGAGTTCTGTAGGTGACTACAAATCAATGGCCGTCATCTTCGGATTCAATCTTAGAACAACGATCGGTGCTATTGTTATTACAAGGTGGAAACTACTACTAATAATAATTAAAGCTCGTCACTCTTCCCCGCCGTTTTCAGCACACGATTTTTTGGCCCCGTCTTTTGTGCCATAGCCATAGCGCCGTCTTATTTGCCATAGCCATAGCGCCATCTTATGTGCCATAGCCATAGCCCCGTGTTATGTGCCATAGCCATAGCGCCGTCTTATGTGCCATAGCTGTAGCCCCGACGCCCAACTTTCTTCCATGTTGAGAAACTCGTCACACGTGATAGCGTCACAATGTTTGCACGGCTAACAGCGGATCGGATTAACGTTCTCACACATTAACACGGCTCTAACCCTAACCCTTAACTTTTAGAATGTGTTTTTTAAAATAACTTAACAAGGATTACTACTTGAAGGTATAAACGTAATTTAATGATGCACGTAAGATATATCAAGGGCGGTCAAGTTTCAGGACGAGAGTGGTCAAGTTTCAGGACGAGAGTGGTCAAACTTTGTGAAATGGTCAAGGATGGAAAACCGTGTAATTTAAACCATGATTTGGTTTGACATTTAACAGTAGCCAAAGTCAAACGGCTAAAGTTTGTACCTAAATCACGGACCCGTTGTTACTAATGGTACATCTAACACGAGTTGTCCTGGAAAGGTTTTTTGGGGAAGGGTGGGCGGAGATTGTGACGTCCTATCCAATTCCAAAAGTCCAGTCCTGCTAAGTGAGGCAAATAAGTTATTCCTACAACAATTTAACGGAAGTAAGCAAGTACATGTGTGCAATTAAAAGACCAATTATTAGGGAGATGTAAATAAAAGTAACTCTGACGTCAGCCAATTTCAGGGTCTGCTTAAAGTGGGGAGAGAAGGGGGGAGGAAAGGGAGATAAGATTGTTAATGTCTTAAGTCGGTTCTCTCCCCGCTATGTTTACAACCTGGGTGGTCGGCCTATCTCAGGCATAGGTGGATAGCAGAAGATAGAAGGGGAGGGGGTGCTTGCATGAGACGGAAAACACTAATTTTATAATAATTTATATTAAAGAAAGATAGACTACAGAAATAAAGGTTTTCTTTTTCTCTTAAAATGTCAGCTTTTAAACAACATAATTGATTTAAATAAAACAAGAATTTCCGCCTAATTATTATTATTATTTAACATACACACGAAATGAAAGACTTTATAAATTTTTTAAGTTTCCTTAGTGTCTAATTATTACAACAAAAACACAAACTAAACGTTAGTGAGTGGATTCATTTTGTTCCAACTTTTGCCCCTACTAGAAAGAAACACTTTGGGACGCTGTTGTAAGCGAGTCTTCGCCCCTGGCTAACACTAGGAGGGAAAAGGGGGGGGGGACAAGCATTAAGTTGACCCCAGGGTTTGTTCTCCGTCTCAGCTCCACAAATGTGTGGACGGGGAGGGGGGCGGGGTGG
>MUZC01002132.1:336676-347930 GCA_002072015.1 Radix auricularia
GGGGTGGGGGTGGTGTGGAGGCCATTTGCAGACACCAATTTGTGGGGTGGGGGTGGAATTTTTAATATCAGCAATAAAAAAAAAAGGATCTCCAAATGTGCGGGGAAGAGAAGACAACTCTAATGACTTGTGGTCAACTGTAGAAAAGTGACGGGGTTTTGAGGTTCACGTGGAAACGACGCTTTTCCTTTTAAAGTAAGAGAAATTGAGTTTCATTTAGGGCACAATGAAGTGCCCAGTAAACCAAACAAATTCATCTGGATGGGCCTTAGATAAGGTCACGAAAGTTGATTACAAGACAAAGACACACCCCCCCCCCAAATTACCCTCAAGCAATCATTCTGTTCCCTTGTTCAACCAAGTACTGATATCTCCAGAAAGACCATGACATACCCCATCACACGGTGTCAAATAATACCCCGTCATATAGTATCAACAAATACCCCGTCATATAGTATCAACAAATACCCCGTCATATAGTATCTACAAATACCCCGTCATATAGTATCAACAAATACCCCATCATGTAGTATCAACAAATACCCCATCATGTAGTATCAACAAATACCCCGTCATATAGTATCAACAAATACCCCATCATGTAGTATCAACAAATACCCCATCATGTAGTATCAACAAATACCCCATCATGTAGTATCAACAAATACTCCGTCATATAGTATCAACAAATACCCCATCATGTAGTATCAACAAATACCCCATCATATAGTATCAACAAATACCCCATCATGTAGTATCAACAAATACCCCGTCATATAGTATCAACAAATACCCCATCATGTAGTATCAACAAATACCCCGTCATATAGTATCAACAAATACCCCGTCATATAGTATCAACAAATACCCCGTCATATAGTATCAACAAATACCCCGTCATATAGTATCAACAAATACCCAATCACACAGTGTCGACAAATACCCCCCCCCCCACTCAACCACCTGTATGTACATTACACCCCAGTGTGTTGCCCACTTAACGCCATGTCACCAGAAACTACGTTGACACTTCCACTAACTCCCCTTGATATCTATACTATTATTTGATCATTGAAAAGTCACTCAAGCGTGTAATTATAAAAAAAAAAAAATTAAATTCTAAAAAAGCTTAGGACACCCCCTACCGCGCATCTTCACTGCACAAGTCTTGAAATAAAAATAAACAATACAAACGTGCTCTTATTTTTAATACGAATTGTTAGAGATCTCATTTAACAAACTTATAAATTGTTTTCAAGAACAAGAAAATATACTTCCGTCATTTAAAGTTAACAGTTTTAGAATTTCAGGATCTATTTTTCCCCCTTCTTCTTTTCGTGTCTCAATCCGCTAAACACTCAACATGCAGATAGAAATTGTTAATCTTCAACCTAAAAATTTCTTATGCTAATCAGCAAAGTTGAAAAATTAAAAGAAACTAATCTAGCATATTTCAAAGCTTGAAGTCCACAAATGAAATAGTTTTACGTGTCAGCAATTTTTGTTATTACCCTGTGGCATAGCTAGGAATTTGTAAAGGATTGGGGGCCCAGGGGGTTTAACCTCTTTGGGGGCCCCACAAACATGGCGGAAGCGTAATATTCAATGTAATAAAACAATTTCAGACACGAATTTGGGGCCCCCTAAAAGTGGGTGCCCAGGGGAACTTTCGAATTTCGCCCCCCCCCTCCCATAGCTACGCCACTGTTATTACGGGAATTAAAAAAATTCAGTAGAAAAAATTTCTAATATTCACATTATTCCCCCAGACATAAACGATTTAGTAATGAAGTTTAGAATTAGTGAATTAGTGTGTGAGTCTGTGGACATATCCCAAGGTCTGGCAGCTCTGCGTCATCAATGCCGGTGAAGTAAACTGTACGGGCCCATCCAAATGTGCTACAAATTCAATCCAACCGACACCTTGTTCATATCACGGAGAGAGGCCACCCACGAAGGCATATTTTCTCTCTCTCTCTCTCCTTTCTTCTGTTCACACTTGAGGCATACCCCCCACCCCCACGAGGAAGGATTCACGGCCTGTGCCAGCCCCCACCCCATTTTATCAACACCCGCAGCCCACCCTTCTCACACACACTAAGTAGGCAGGCCATATTTAACTATTCATTTATTGAGTTTCCCCGCCCTTCACTCTACAGTGTACTGAAGGAAAGAAGTTACAGGAAGGTTCTCAGAGATATCTGTTATGGCATCAAAAGTAAACTAACAAACACACCGGTGCCACCAAGTCCTCTCCCCACTTTTTTTTTTGTTTTGGGTCCACCCGTCTCATTAATATCTTGTAAAATTTAAGTTAAACTTTTTTTTCTTCTACTTATGATGTCTTTTTAGTCCATACAACCACATCACCACTCCACTGCATGACCACACAACCACTCCACCACACAACCACATCACCACTCCGCCGCATGACCACACGAACGATAGAAAACGATTAAACAGATAGTTGTACAGAAGTGGTGAATCAATGCAGACCCCCCCCCCTTCCCCATGGAAGTAACTGGCCGTTTCCCTTGATCGTTTGGTATGGTACTAAACACTCGGCCGTTAACAAATGGGGAGGTAATGATGTAAACAAAAGGGGGGAGGTTTAATGTAAACAAGGGGGATATAATGACGTCATCAAACGATGATGATGATGATGATGATGACGTCATAAAAAAGGGGGGAAAGGGGATAAAATGGCGTTAATAAAATGACTCAAGATCAAACCAGAGGCAGTGTGACATGAAAGAAAGCAGGGAGAAGAGATGCAAGAATCTTGTGAATAGTTTCTTACAAGATGACCCACGGCGTAGCATACGCTGCACACTTGCTCATCATAGATAGTCTAAAGAACGAGGGGGGGTGAGAGAACGGACACTAACAGCAGCACATAGTAATGGAAAAAAAAGCAGTAAACGTGGAGACATTTGCACAGAGGTTTTTGTTACCTGTCCCCCCCCACCCTTTACTACAATCGTATGCCAACCATAAACTGTCATTTTCCGACTCTAGGGTTAGTCATGTTCACAAAAAACTGAGGAAAAGAAAAGCCAGAAAAAATAATTTAATTTTGTTTTAAAATTGTTCCATCTTGGAATTGAACCCAGGACTTTCCGCGTGATAGGCGGATGTAATAACCACTACACTAACAATCGAGTTATTCTGTGAAGGAACAACGCAACTGAACGCAAGAAGCATTGTTGCCACCCCCCCCCCCACTTTTTGTTTCCTTTTCATCCCAGCGGGGATCATTCGTCACGCTTATTGGCACATGGTCGTTAACGTGAATTACATATACAGATATTGATAACTATAACCACTGGGGCTAAAGATCTCCCACTGGGGCTAAAGATCTCCCGCTGGGACCAAAGATCTCCCACTGGAGCCAAAGATATCCCGCTGGTGCTAAACGCTGGGACCAAAGATCTCCCGGTGGGGCCAAACCCTGGCACCAAATATCTCCCACTGGGACCAAAGATGTCCCACTGGGACCAAAGATGTCCCACTGGGACCACATATCTCCCACTTGGACCAAAGATGTCCCACTGGCACCAAATATCTCCCACTGGGACCAAAGATCTCCCACTGGGACCAAAGATCTCCCACTGGGACAAAAGATCTCCCACTGGGACCAAAGATCTCCCACTGGGACCAAATATCTCCCACTGGGACCAAAGATCTCCCATCTTTCCAAGCAGTTCTTAAAGGCAACCCTCTGACGTGACATCTCTCTCTAGAAGCTGATAATATTGAAGGCCTCTACCAATAAAGTCCCGGCATAAACTGAGATTAAACCTTCAGACGTCAGCCAAATTAATATGGTACTAAAAGTTACGGCCCCTGATGTGATGTTTGAGAGGGGATGGGAGCAAATGTGGGGGGGGGGCGGTTGCCTTGGTTACACTTCTTTTAAAGTTACAACAAAATTTTGTGGAGGTAAAGATTCATTTTTTGTTGTTGAAGTGCTCATTTCTTAGCTATTTGTATTTCAGAGACGGAGGGGGGGAGGGTAGATAAAGTGGGGTATTGGGGCGGGGAATGGCTATCCTGTTGGACACAGTAACAGCAAACAAACCTGGTCATACCACTTCCCATCACTCACAGAGATGTAGGTCATACCACTCCCCATCACTCACAGAGATGTAGGTCAGACCACTTCCCATCACTCACAGAGATGTAGATCAGACCACTCCCCATCACTCACAGAGATGTAGGTCATACCACTCCCCATCACTCACAGACATTTAGGTCACAATAACCATCCCCCCCACACACACTGGCACTTACTTGCTTACTACTCTGCCAGGAGTTGCACATAAAATTTGATTTCTGTTGCCTGCCTTACAGTTACAGTAACACCAAGGTAGTTTATTTTATGGAAGCCAGTGGATTGGTGGTGTGTCTGTGATGGGGATCTAGATATTAGGTATGTCTGAGATGGGGATCTGGATGGTAGGTGTGTCTGAGATTGGAATGTGGATGGTAGGTGTGTCAAGGATGGGGATCTGGATGGGGTGTGTGTCTGAGATGGGAATGTGGATGGTAGGTGTGTCTGAGATGGGAATGTGGATGGTAGGTGTGTCTGAGATGGGAATGTGGATGGTAGGTGTGTCTGAGATGGGAATCTGGATGGTGGGTGTGTCAGAGATGGGAATGTGGATGGTAGGTGTGTCAGGGATGGGGATCTGGATGGTGGGTGTGTCAGAGATGGGAATCTGGATGGTAGGTGTGTCAGGGATGGGGATCTGGATGGTGGATGTGTCAGAGATGGGAATCTGGATGGTAGGTGTGTCTGAGATGGGAATCTGGATGGGGTGTGTGTCTGAGATGAGAATGTGGATGGTAGGTGTGTCTGAGATGGGAATGTGGATGGTAGGTGTGTCTGAGATGGGAATGTGGATGGTAGGTGTGTCTGAGATGGGAATGTGGTGGTATATGTGTCAGGGATGGGAATCTGGATGGTAGGTGTGTCTGAGATGGGAATGTGGATGGTAGGTGTGTCAGAGATGGGAATCTGGATGGTAGGTGTGTCAGGGATGGGGATCTGGATGGTAGGTGTGTCTGAGATGGGGATCTGGATGGTAGGTGTGTCTGAGATGGGGATCTGGATGGTAGGTGTGTCTGAGATGGGGATCTGGATGGTTGGTGTGTCTGAGATGGGGATCTGGATGGTAGGTGTGTCTGAGATGGGGATCTGGATGGTAGGTGTGTCTGAGATGGGGATCTGGATGGTAGGTGTGTCTGAGATGGGAATGTGATGGTAGGTGTGTCTGAGATGGGAATGTGATGGTAGGTGTGTCTGAGATGGGAATGTGATGGTAGGTGTGTCAGAGATGGGAATGTGATGGTAGGTGTGTCTGAGATGGGAATGTGATGAACACTTTTAACATGCAGAGTGTACAATTTCTGTGGGGTTTAAAGTTTAAAATATTTGAGATAATGTGTGAACAAAATCAATCTATTTTTTTTATTATTGTAGTTTTATACAAAACTTTACTGAAATATGAATCTAAATAAGGGACAAAGGCACTTACTTGACAATGAAATCAAATTCTGTGCCCACCAACATCAGAATGCCCAAGAAAGTGGATATTGCCCCATGGACAACTGGGGCAAATGTGTGCTCCATGGCCATGGACATTCTACGGTTCCTGCTGCCGATGGCCGTGATGAAACCCTGGAGAGATAAAGAGGTTAAGTTCTGGGAGACTGGCACATTGTCCCAAACACAACTATCAGGGCTGACTGTGTTAGTGAGAACAATTCATGACCTCAGCTGACATGTTAACAAAGATAAAATGCCAGATATTGTGTTCCAAGTTTTTAGTTTTGGCCATTGTTGACCAAATCCTACTGAGGATTCCTACACCAAGTATTTTTTTTTATGTGGATAAATAAAGAAGTACTGGAGATAGTTAATAGATTGTACGTCAATCAACACTAGTACCAAACTGCAGGCAAATAAAATTTTTAAAAGTGTTAACATTTTTTTAACATAATTTTTTTGTTAAACAAAAATATGTCAAATAATCACACAATTTTCAAATTGAAAGGAGTGTCCCTGGAGTTTTAATATATATAATATATATATTTTTGGAAACTTTTGTAGATTTTCAGGACATGAGGCTTTAGGTGTCATGACTACTGTAAGACATGGTCAAGAACAATGGTCAAGAAATGAGAGAAGGAATTTGTGAGACCTACCACGGCCAGGTGCAGGGTGAACTCCACACCTATCCCCACAGACATGATCAGGATGACCGCCGGCACAGCACTCAGCTTAATGCCAACCAGGCCCATGAAGCCAAACAGTTCGACAACAATCATACTCAAGACAAAAACCTGGCAGGTAAGAGACAACGTGCATCAATTAATGAACATTGTTATTGAATCAATGAGTAAATCACCTTGAAGTATGGAAGAGTATGTTTAAAAAGAGGATAATTCTGTTAATAAAAATGTCCACATCAGGTAATTTGATGGGGTCAGTATAACAAAAATAAATAAAACTAACCCTAACCTTAATTTTAACACTAACCCTAACCTTAATCCTAACACAATAACACTAACCTTAACCTTAATCCTAACATTAATCCTAACCTTAATCTTAATTCTAACACTAACCCTAACCTTAATGCTAAAACTAACCGTTCCCGTAACCCTTATCCTAACCCTAACCTTAATCCAAACACTAACCCTAACATTAACCTTAATTCTAACACTAACACTAACCTTAACCTTAATCCTGCTTTGTTATTCAAAATGTATGTCTTTCAATAATTCGAGTTAATGACACCAGTGTTGTTAAAGCATTGTCCACACACAGCAGCACTTACCACAATGAGAGCAATCCAAGGGTTCATTAGCACCACTGTGAGGACCACAAAGGTCACCACTAACACACATATAATAGACAGCATGAGGTAGAAGCGCAGATTTATGTACTGCTCATAAAATGTAAATGGAACTCCAAGAGGGAAGTTGGGGAGACCTTTCTTGGAATATTCATCACAGATTCCCCGGATTTCCTGGGAAAACAAACAGACAAAATAAACACTCCATGCAGAAACATTTAACTAGAGTGTTAACTAATTGAATTAGAGAATAGAATTACATAAAAATTGTATTACAGATAGTTGTATTTCATAGATTATAATTATAATATAATGCTATTTAATCAAAGCTCTGGACACCTGGCTCTTACAATGAATGCAAGGCCACAAACTCAAGCAGCAGGGCCCACAGACTCAAGCAGCGAGGCCCACACACTCAAGCAGCGAGGCCCACAGACTCAAGCAGCGAGGCCCACAGACTCAAGCAGTGAGGCCCACAGACTCAAGCAGCGAGGCCCACAGACTCAAGCATTGAGGCCCACAAACTCAAGAAGCGAGGCCCACACGCTCAAGCAGCAAGGCCCACAGGCTCAAGCAGCGAGGCCCACAGACTCAAGCAGCGAGGCCCACAGACTCAAGCTGCAGGCCCCCCTGGCTCACATTATCACCGCTGCTAAAGTTAAGATTCCCTACTCACTGTTATAACGTCAATGATTTCCTCTGTTGATGACATGTTGGTGAGGTAAAACGGCAGCTGGGTGTACACCAAGAGCTGTGACTTGTGAACTGAGCCAAACAAAAAGCTGGATGTTAATGATCTGAACGACACCATCAAATGTACTCAAAAAAGAAGGTTTTAAAAAAATCAATCACATTTGTGAGGGCGTGGTGCAACGCATTTAGGAAATTAAAATTTTACACCCGAAATCATCAAGCAATTAAATATCATCCTAATATTCATGCATAAAATATTATTTTTATTTTTAAAAATGTGTTCATCATTAAAAAGATTGGGAGGGAAGCAAACAAAGATAAGGAATGAATGGTTAAATAACAAAATGAATATTTGATTAAAATGATTTTAAAAATCTTAATCTTAATCTTACTTTCAAAATTGTAATCTGTGGGGTCATGGAGCCACTCTTTGGGCAGCGGGTGGAAGTTGGCCATTGAGGAGGCATATGCCATGGCATCATTCCACACCCAGGCCGTCAGGTAGTTGTAGAAGGCAGATGGGTTGATGATACCATTGCTGTCAACCAGACGGATGCGAGTGACCTGGGGAAAACAAGGCATTACATCAATGGCGGTGGTTACAAGCCTATATGGCATGATATAAATAAGTTAGCATCGGCTGATTGTGGGCCCCCACTCACAAGTCAGTGGTGGACCACAAGTCAGTAGTGGGCCACAGTCACAAGTCAGTGGTGGACCGCAAGTCAGTGGTGGACTGCAAGTCAGTGGTGGACCACAAGTCAGTGGTGGACTGCGTGGACCGCAAGTCAGTGGTGGATCGCAAGTCAGTGGTGGACTGCGTGGACCGCAAGTCAGTGGTGGACCGCAAGTCAGTGGTGGACCGCAAGTCAGTGGTGGACCGCAAGTCAGTGGTGGGCCAATGTCACAAGTCAGTGGTGGACCACAGTCACAAATCAGTGATGGGCCACAGTCACAAATCAGTGAAGGTGCTATGCTGACATGCCCATTAACCAAGGTACCTGAATTCCTGCTATTGTTATTCCAAGGGCCAATGAAAAAAGAGGAAGACAAGAAGAAGGAGAACACCTCCACCATCCCTCCCACGTCCTGACATTCTAGTCCCAGCAGCTCACAGGTAAGAAAGGTAGGTAACAGTGGATCACCTGTCAGGTGAGTCAGACCTTGGGGCAAGGGTGGTCCTCACAGGAGTTGCCCCACACAAACTGTTTCTGTACTAGGCCCCAATTCAACACAGAACTGGTTGATACAGACATGGGCAGACTAATAGACCAGACGGATTGGACAGACAAATAGATCAGACAGACATGGACAAACAAATAGGTCAGCCTGAACGCATTTATAATTAAACATATTTGACACACACCATAGTATTATAAATATAAAACATTACAAAGTGCCCATGCTCAATAATAAAAAAAAAAGAATATTTTTAAACAAACCATATCAAAGTTTACAATTGTCAAAGGAATTATTGTATGTTTAAGTTGTAGGATTAGTTCTCAAATTAAATTGGAAAAACAATTAAGACAAAAAAAAAGTTAAAATAAACAGATCAGCAAGATAACATACCCCACCCCCCCAAAAAAAAAAACAAAAAAACTTTCTTTCAATGAGACAAAATATTACACCACATCCCAAATTTATGAATATTATACATGTCCTATCAGGACAAACATCTGACTATAATACATGTCCCATCAGGACAAACCTCTTACTATTGTACATGTCCTATCAGGACAAATATCTGACTATAATACATGTCCCATCAGGACAAACATCTGACTATTGTGTCATATCATGACACAAAAACCTGATTATAATACATGTCCCATCACGACTGATATCCACTGAAATTTGCATGAGGAATAGAGTGAAATAAATTACCTGGTTTCTGTTCAAGGGATTATCGACATCGCCAGTTTGTAGCAACAGTTTGTAGGCCAAAATGGCCTCCTCTGATGCGTGGTCCTTCCAACTGTCATTTGAGATCAGGTTATTGTGTAGGTCCTGGTCAAACGCTGTCTGGAGGTCTGGTGGGAAAAAAAACATTGAGGTTATGACCACCGGTCAAGTGACCAGTGGATAGTTGTTGGATAGAGGCATGCTGTTAATGGATGGTGAATATCAAGGACCGGATTGTTACCAGTTGTAGGATAAAGTTCTGAATGACCATTCGGGGTAATGGCCAAATTAGTGGTATCAACTAAATCTCACCTGCTAGCCACTGCCTGAAAAGGTCAAGCCAAAATGGCGGGAGAGAGCCGTCCTCTCGTTTGATGATTTTCTTGACCCTGGTGAAGGCGTTGTGGTAGTCATACAGGAGATGTTGGTTGTTGGCGTAGTCAAAGTTGCCCTGTGCGTTAAATGGACAAATGTCTACATGTGTAGTTGACCTGATTTCATGCATGATTACTGTTAATTTACCTGAGTTACTAAGTTAGTACTGTAAATTTACCTCAGTTACTGCATTAATATGTAAATTTACCTCAGTTACTGCGTTAATATGTAAATTTACCTGAGTTACTGCATTTATACTGTAATTTAACCTGAGTTACTGAGTTAATATGTAAATTTACCTGAGTTACTGCGTTAATACTGTAAAAACCAAAATATTTGGACTGCGCCTGGAGAAACTGGAACTCTGCCGTGTCCCTGGGCACCACATCAGTGAGGTCAAGGCCATCCTTTACCTGAGCAGTGCCCCACGCCCCGAGGATGAGAAACACCAGGAAGGTCGTTATCACTGTCACCTGTTGGTTCAGAGACATAGATTTGTTTTGACTTCCACCTACTTTTATAGTTGTCGAACATTTTTCTCACCTATGTAATATTCCAGCTCACAAGTAATTCACCGGTTGGTACAGTTCAAGACAGTCAACTGTTGGTACAGTTCAAGACAGTCAACTGTTGGTACAGTTCAAGTCAGTCAACTGTTGGTACAGTTTAAGACAGTCAACTGTTGGTACAGTTCAAGCCAGTCAACTGTCGGTACAGTTCAAGTCAGTCACCTGTTGGTACAGTTCAAGTCAGTCAACTGTTGGTACGGTTCAATTCAGTCAACTGTTGGTACAGTTCAAGTCAGTCGTCGGTTGTCACAGTTCAAGTCAGTCACCTGTTGGTACAGTTCAAGTCAGTCACCGGTTGGTACAGTTCAAGTCAGTCACCTGTTGGTACAGTTCAAGTCAGTCACCTGTTGGTACAGTTCAAGTCAGTCAACTGTTGGTACAATTCAAGTCAGTCAACTGTTGGTACAGTTCAAGTCAGTCGTCAGTTGGTACAGTTCAAGTCAGTCACCTGTTGGTACAGTTCAAGTCAGTCAACTGTTGGTACAGTTCAAGTCAGTCACCTGTTGGTACAGTTCAAGTCAGTCACCTGTTGGTACAGTTCAAGTCAGTCAACTGTTGATACGGTTCAATTCAGTCAACTGTTGGTACAGTTCAAGTCAGTTACCGGTTGGTACAGTTCAAGTCAGTCGTCGGTTGGTACAGTTCAAGTCAGTTACCTGTTGGTGCAGTTCAAGTCAGTCAACTGTTGGTACAGTTCAAGTCAGTCACCTGTTGGTACAGTTCAAGTCAGTCAACTGTTGGTACAGTTCAAGTCAGTCACCTGTTGGTACAGTTCAAGTCACATGTTGGTACAGTTCAAGTCAGTCACCTGTTGGTACAGTTCAAGTCAGTCAACTGTTGGTACAGTTCAAG